>CM070032.1:28572405-28621390 GCA_036250615.1 Ptychadena robeensis
ACATACCTGCAATGAGTCCCTCCCAGCCCTTTCTATCTCTGATAACGCAACCCCACAGCAGGACAGAAGAGCAAACATCTCTTATAAAAGCCAGGAAAGTACCTGACCTCGGCTCTGCATTGAAATACACATTGGCGTTTTGCTCCTTTGAAAACCATTAGAAACTCCCCCAGTGGCCACTCACAATATTGCACCCTGAATTAACCCCCCTTAAGCCTGGCAGATAAAGATGGAATATCTCATATGTTTCCAGAGAAATGGAATACGCCCCTCATTGTACCAGCTCAGAGCAAAGTCAAACTTTAATTTTATATATATATATATATATATATATATATATATATATATATATAAGCTTTTGAGTATACATCCGCTTTAACTCACAAATTAACTAAAATTATGATTCATTGTGATGCACTTGCCCATGTTTATGTATTTGATTGTTTGAAGAACCTCCAAACTTTTCTCACTAAATACTGACCACTAGCTTAGGTAAAAATGTAAAGTAAGGTGCATCCTTCTCTGTAGGTTAGGTATTAGAGATGCTTGAAAGTGTGGCCTCATATTTATTAAGTTCTATAGTTTTTTATTAATAATTCAACTGGATGATTATGACTTTTTCCTTGAATTTCAAAATTGTACAATGAAGTTAAATATTCAGTTGTTTTTTATTAACTGAACAAATTATTAACAATAAAAATGAATATAATTACAATGAGTATAGAGGTCTCCCTGAATGCCTCCCCAAATAAAACTTTGTTTTACTCGATTATACTAGTAAATACATACATGACATATTACTACCAATTTTTCAGTGATGTAATCTTTTCTGCGCTAATGCCACTAGAAGTCATCGCTGATTGGACTACAGGTCTCAGCCAGGGCTGAGCAGAAGCACTTGCTTGTACATATCAACATGCACTAAAATCTCCGACTGGGCATGCACCGTAGCGTGGGAATTTCTACAGTGTATGTCCATAAACTTCACCTGCTGCATTGTTGATCATCATGACTGCAGGTGAACTCAATGTACTTGTGGATAATTTCCAGCACTACTTCTTATGTCTGTAGAATTCACCTGTGGGCATCGCTGGGGTGGTTGAAATTTTTATTCATGGGGGGTCAAAATTTTCTACATAAGAAATTTACTAGAATTTATTATTATTATCATGTATTAATATAGCGCTAGCATATTACGCAGCACTGTACAATACATTAGAGTGGAGATACAACACAATATAGTTCACACAGGAACAGGTTATGACACAGGAGGAGTAGAGGACCATGCCCGGATGGGCTTACAGTCTAATAGGTTGGGTTAGGTTAGGTTATAATTTGACGTTCCCTATTGGGTATATACTGCCAGATTGGGAAAGACACTTTTTATTCTGTAAACCTAGTGTTTGTGTGTTTATACAGCTATGACCCTTTTCAGTCCATCTGTGATTAACATATTGTTACTTAAATTAGTTGTATAACTAGAGGTATGTGATGGCACATTGTTCCATCTGACCAATAAAAGGAGTAATACACCAATTCCTCACACAGAGCACAATGTAGACATGATATTGGATATAGCAACTGTTAAATGTATTTGAATGCATAATGCATTTAATAAAAAGTTAAAACAAAAAAATAAAGCTGAAAAGCTAGTAGGGGTTTCAGATTTTGGAGGCTGCAGATTGTGTCAGGCAGAGCTGGCGTGCCCGCTGGAAAGCACACAGGCACTGAGCAATTCTGTTCCTGCCAGTTTCCAAGCCTGGCATCAAGGGACCATGGAGGCTAATTGTAGACCTAGATATAGTCATAGACCATCTGTTCACCATCTCACAATGAACTTTCGTATTCTCGTGATTCATGTTTTTAGAAGTGGTCCTCACATTGTCTGCAGCAATCTTCTTCACGCTGCTATTAATAAGGTATGTCTGGTGTCGGCAGGAAAGCAAGGCAATGCATCAAAGATTACCTACTAGTCAATATGCTGGCTACCTATTTGTTCCGTGTCACTGGACGGTTCACGCTCTCCAGTCTGAGTGTGGTCATTGATCTAATGTATTATTAATTTGTTTCTTCCGGGTAATCAACTAAAATGTACACAACAAATATATTCTACGGCATACTGAGTAAAATTAAAGCTGAACTTCAGCCTTGAGTCTTTCACAGTCCTTTACTAAAATGTGTTAATCACTGTCTTCGTGTGCACAAGTAGCTGGAGACAGGCTAGAGTTTGCTTTATGTCCTCGCTGATGGAAATCCAACATCATCTACCAGTTTCATCATCAGCCCACTGAGTCGCTTCATTGGGTTTTCAGCTCTTTCATCATGTGGCTCAGCATCACATGCTCATTACATTGGCCGGACTGCTTGCCAAAACAGCCTGAGACGAAATGTGGAATCCCTTAGGCCAGTGTCTATTTATTTTTTATTATTGTTAGCTCCAACATATTACACAGAGCTGTGCATTAAATTGAGATGTAATACAACACACAGGTACAGGTTATGACACAGGAGGTGAGGATCAGGCTTACAATCTAACAAGTTGGAGAACAGAGTATACAATAGGTTGGGGGGAGGGGATATCTACCTATAAAGGCATTTACCATATTTTTCGCCATATAAGACGCACCGGCATATAAGACGCACCCAGTTTAAAGGGCAGGAAAACCATAAAAAAAAGATTTAATAAGTTTTCACATCAATTGGGTTAATGCAATATTTTCAGTGAATGCAATATCCAATTCAGCCAGCAGGTGTCACTAGCAGCAGTAAACTCTCAGCTACACGACGTCATCTCTACACTGTACACTCTACAGGAGGAAGGGGGGGGGGGGGGGGGGTGCCAGGCTGTCTCCTCTCCTCTCACTATGTCCGTGGGGAGTGATTGCTGTTCCCACAGACAGAAGAGAAAAGGTAGATGCAAGTTCATCTATGCTTTTCTCTTAATTTCCTATGCCACTTCAGGGCTGGCATAGGAAATTAGACAGTTCAGAGTCAGCATTAGCCGGCATCTCACATCTGACAGCTTCTCCAGCTCCCCCAGCTAATCTCCGTGCCAGGAGAGCTGGCGGGCAGCCAAGGTGCGACCACCGGCAGCCGAGTGCCCGCGGAGGTCACACATTCGGCGTATAAGACGCAGGCACTTTTTGCCCTCCAATTTTGGGGGTAAAAAGTGTGTCTTATATGCCGAAAAATACGGTAGTAACTGCAAATCTCTGCAATATAAACACTACACCTACATGGTGGTTAGGAGGCCAACAACATAAATCAAACATAAAGCTGAATATCGCGGTGGTAGGAAAACCCCTCCACCACCGACTGAATTCCCCCTGTGACACACAGGGGTGTGGGGACTTTAATGACTTCCAAACCCAGAAAAAGTACAAAACAGTAATCGCAGATCCGTATATAAAACAACATTGTCATCATATTTAATTGCATAAATAAGTACAGTACATTTAGTTTACATATGATATCTTGAATCTGCGTGTATTACCCATTTCCCCAAAACGAGTACAGCAACTAAGGAGACTAGGGCATCCAAAAAGATGCAATAAACCTGATGTATGTTTGGTCAGAAGCACTTCCTCCAGAGGTTCATAATTGCAAATGTAAAGATGTCCATCTATGGAAGGCAATGGTAAAAGAGGGGGGAGGACTTGTGTTACCAATAAGAGATATAAACAAATCAGCAAGCATACAGTGATAGAGTAATCAGTTACTCACAAGTGATTTCAAAAGGTAGGGGGCCATTAACAGGGAGTCCCCTGGGAAATGGGGAGCCCACAAATCAGACCCGAGGCCGTCACAGAGGTGGGGCAATCATCTGCTAAACAGATTGAGTCATTGAAGAGATATGTTGGTGAACAATTTGGTGAAGATCAGATACTAAGGTTTAGAGTGACTCAACTTTGGTGAAGGCTGTGATTTAGGTGAATGGTGAATGAACAGAAGATGGGAGGACGGGAAGAAGGGGGAGGGGGACTACGGCAACCCCTGTTAATGGCCCCCACCTTTTGGAATCACTTGTGAGTAACTGATTGCTCCTTTGCTGTATGCTTGCTGATTTGTTTATACCACCAGTTTTATGACTGCAAATCTCTTAAGGGTGAGACCACTGCTGTCATAAGAATGTAGAGCTTGTGAGGCAGTCAGAATGCTGAAATACTTTATATAAACAGCATTCTCCTGGCCCCTATACACCTGCTATGATCTGTCTGCATTTCAGAAGCACAAAGGTCTAGTGATGAGGTCAGGGAGTCCAGCATAATGTATGTATTTTAAATGCAGAGTTTTAACAAAATATGAGCAGTTAATGTTTTGGGGCAGTGGGATGTACATAAAACTCGTGGGTAGAACAGGTGACAAAATTCAATAGGTATTAAATCATATACGTCTAAGCAATGTATGGTACAGTAGTAAAGGTGCAGGCTCTTTTACCACATTGCAGCTTGACATGCCGTTCCACATGGTGGTCTGACATCTTACCAAGCCTGCAAATGTTTATGAAGTTTTCAGATTGTTTTCTGTGGCCTGGTGAATAGGAACTTTCAGGGGTAATAAAATAATTAAATACTTTTACTGTTTATAGGAGGTTATTTTAAGGACAGGCAAAGCAATTGCTCCATCTAGTGTTCCTTCTTAACCTTTACTGAGAACTGAATTTATTCTTGTTACATCTTACCAACATACATATAGTCTTGTACAGTTTAGTACAGTAAGACATCTATTGCATATACATAACTGTTAATTAAAGAAATTAAAATCTTTCCTCCAAATGTTTTGTTATATGTAGATATATACAGTGTTACTGTATGTAGTGAAAATATTATGTACTTTAAAAAACATGTAAGGAGTAACACTCGGAATTTCAAAAGAAATAAGGAATTTCAACTCAAAACTTAAACTAAAGAACTGCTACTACAATTATTATTGTTCCAAGGAAACCAGAGGTAGCACCTTAGAAAAGCAATACCAGATAATAGGTAAATCTGTCCAGGATGGTATGGGTACCAAGCAGCAGATTCTAAAACTGCTCTAAAAAAAAAAGTGTTACTCACTAATTGATACCGAAAGAATTTCTGCTTGGGTAGTTATTCCAGCACATTATATATAAACTTACTACTGGCCCTCATCCTAATCCTTCCCTACATGGCAGTTAAAATGTAGATTGCTTCCATTCTACATCCTAATGATGTGACATAAAAACCAATCAGTGACCCAGATGGCACCTGAGCAAGTCCCTCGGCTCTCCTCCTCTTTGCCTCTAGTGTTGGGGGATCAGCAGACTAGTAAGTGCCTATGCTCCCACTAATCCACCAATGTATGGGTGGTGATATTGCGGCATATTACTTGAGAATAGAGGCACATACCCTTTGATGATATATATGACACAAAATGTGCATTACCATACTGCATTGTTCCCTAATGCTTGAAGTATTATTTAATTTGCTATTTAAAAATTTAAAACAATGTCTTCCAGCTTTGCTTGCTGTAATTTCTTCATTATAAAATGCTTCTTCAAGTCAGTATAGGTTGAAAATGTTATGTGCAACCCTTTAGTAATGCTGAGGGCTGCACTTGTGGCCCTCCATATCAACTCAGTTGGCCACCACTGGTTTAGAAAGTCCCTCATATTCCATGGTATTGGTCAAACAAAAGGAGATCTAAAATAAAATGTAATGGTGTATGGGGACCCTTACAATATCCAACACAAATTACTGTGTGCACATCCTCAGATCTTGTAGAATTTGTCTGCACTGCATCAAAATCCCCGTTTGGTGCGGTTCAGACACTGTCTATATTGTAAACATGTGACATTCCTGTTTCAGCCAATCGTTTTCTGGGCACGTATTGTATAAGTCATGCCCATAGGTTTAAACAGGCACACGGGCAAAACACCCCACACTCAAACACCCTCATTGGATGCCATGGACACATCACTCATGATGCCAAGTGGAAACTTAGATTTTTTGTATCTAAGTTTCCACTTCTGTATAGGAGGAGTTTTGTACAGTTCAGGTTGTACCGAATTCGCTTTCTGTTGCTCTTGTACTGAAAAGCAGCTGCATATGCTCAGTGGGGAAGCATACAAGAAAGCGTTAGTATAAATTGTTATCCTCCCACGGGGAGTAGCAGTAGGACTCCTACCCAACTACTTAATTTATAATAAAGTACAGGAAGTAAGAAAGGACAATGAACACAGATACTATTAGTATAGGCGTGCTTTGTAGAAAGCTACATGCTTTCGCTGGAATTTTGGAAGCAAATTGGTATTTAAGTAATTGGGAAATATTTTATTTAGAGAAGTATTCACAGCCTACACAACCAAGAAGATTCATTGACATTCATTGTGCACAATTCCTATTAATAAGCCAAATGTGAGCTGCTTAACTGCAAGGAACTGTAACATGTTTCATAAGCACATTCAACATTAGAGGAAAATGAAATAACTGCTGTTGGCAGTGATTTATCTTTTAGGCCAGTGGGTAGGTATTGGCATTTTTATTACTATAATTCTAATCAGAACCAAATTTTTTGCACATTTAGCTTAAACCAAGCATGTCCTTTCTTGAGCCAAGCTAATGATTTAGGGATGAAGTATTCCATCACTGCCAAACAGACACTATAGAAGCACAACAGCATGACGTCAAGGCATCACACGTTAAAATATTTATTTATAATAATATTAATATTAATTGAAATAAAATATTTATAAAGCATTAAAAATTAAAAGAAAAAATATCTAAATAAACAAAATCTCCTATGGGAGGGTATTTTTTTTTACCTTGTAGCTCCTTGTAGCGTTCCCATATGGATGGAATCCGCTAACTCTCCTTCTATTTGTATATGTTTACTTTGGGGATACCCCCCCCCATATACTATGTTAGGGGCATTAGATGAGTTTTTCATCAGAATAATTAGGTCGCCACTAGAGCGATCTGCTGTGTTTTTAATGGTTTGGCTGTGGCCGATCACTCCCATGATATATAACTGCTAAGTTTTGATTTTAAAAAAAAGGTCGGATCGCGGGCGATTGCTCTAGTTGAAACAAGCCCTTACAAGGCTATGAGCATTATCTGGTTCCAGATAATGATTCAGTAACTTCTAGTGGTCAGTCCATATGAAATAAATAGAATGGGCCACCAATGCTTTCTTGCATATTTTAAAGACTTGCGGTTTTGGATTCTTAAACAATCTCATCATCTGCATTTGGGCATTTAACCTCCTGCTTTCTCATTCCTGTGTTGATGCCCAGCCTGAATCTGTTTAGCCACTATGGGTTGTATTGTGCTGCTCCACATCCATCAGAATGAGTACAGCTTGAGCATTAGAAATAGGTTTTCCATCAAAAGGGAAAAAGCTAGGTCATGAAACTTTCCATGCAATATATTACATGAAATAACTGTATGTGGTGTAATTGCAAAGTGGAAACATTTAGAAAGAGTGCGCCAAGAAGCAGCAGGCCACATAATGCGGTTAAATAGAGTCATTGAGTGCTGAGGCATTAAAGTTCCAACCTTCCTTAGGCATTAATCTGCACAGAGAAAGGGTTCCCATAGCTGAGCAGCTGCATGTATACCTTACATCACCAAATGCAATGCCAAGCATCGAATGGGGTGATGTACAGAACACTGCCTCTGGACATGGACGTGTTCTGTGGAGTGACAAATTACTCTTCTGTATCTGGCAGTTTGATGGAGTTGTCTGGACTTGGATGATAACAGATTACATTGTGCCAACTGTTATATTTAATAGAGGAGAGATATCGATATGGTGAAATCCTCTAAATTCATACAATAAAATATCTACACAAAACAATAATAGGCTTACTTCCAAGTTTTTTTCCATTACTGGTAAATGATCACATCATTTGGTCACTGTCCCTGGATGAAGACTGATGTAGGTGAGTAAAGTGTATGTTTTTTTAGATTTTATGTTTTTTTAAACTTTACATCCACTTAAAAGGTGTATTGCATACATTGGGGAACACCGGAAAATTGCAATGAGTTATCGTATAGGGTCAGAATTGTGTAATGGTCATTTAGCTTTTCTCTCAGTTCTACTTTCTGTCATTCTTGTAGAATGATATTTATTCTTTTTACATTTCCCCTAACAAATCTAGCAACACATACCTAGGGATCACTATGCAATAACCTCACCTAGGGGTGTGTTTGGTCTCTTCAATGACAAAATATATCTTTTCCTTAGTTTTTCTGACAACCACACAGGAATAACAGAGGTAGTGATGCTGTGGGAGTTGGATATGAACTTTGTGCGTCTTACATGAATACTATTTGTTAATTTTAGACTTAGCCGATAAAAAATTAAACATAGATTTCAATAAATTATGAGAACTTCCTTTTTACTTGTATATTTCATGATTGAAGAAAAACACTGAGGAGCAGCTTAACAGACCATCTGTAAAAAATGTAAAACCAACTTTACAGTAAAAAAAAAAAAAAACAATAAAAAAAATGTATATACTGTATATTCTGGCGTATAAGACTATATTTGAACCCAGGAAAATCTTCTCAAAAGTCGGGGTCGTCTTATACGCCGAGTGCTGAAACTTCTGAGCCAGATTAGTCTGCCTGTCAGACATCGGAAGCGCCCCCTTACCCTCCCTCTCTCCCTCCTCTGTGTGAGACGAAGCCGACGTGCTCACTAAACGCTGTGGCTCCAGTGGCTGAAGCTGGTATTGCAGCTCAAACACATTAAAACACCTTCACTGTATCATGTGACATTTTGGGAATTGAAAGTCAGAGTAGACATATGTAAGGCCATGGGTCTCCCTGAGCTGGACAAAAAAATGACACGCACCGGCACATTTGCCGGTGGATTTCCTGTGACTTGCAGGCAGTTTGCCCATGTCATTAGAATTAAAATTAACATATTGAAAGCAAATCTGATGTTTTTTTAATTTTTATTTGGTGTGCGTTGGAAGGGGTAGTCTTATACGGCGAGTATACCCCAAACTCTATATTTGAACTGGAAAAGTTGGGGGTCGTCTTATACACCCAGTCGTCTTATACGACGGAAAATACGGTATGTATTATTTTTTATAGAAATTGGGCCCATTTATTAGTGTTTACAATACTTTAGTAAAGTATGTATATAGATGCCAATTATGTGGGCATCAGCTGAGCTCAGGGCAGCTGCTAAGTATAGGTAGTACATGGGGTTGTATGTATGAGTCACTATTGAGCATTTTATACAGCTTTACTCTTGTTATAAGTTATTTATATAGACCAGCGGTGGGCAAAATTTTTGACTCTGCATCTTAAATTGGATAAAGGGGATAGACCATGAGCCTGTAATGGCTATCGAGGGAGAATCTGCCCATGTATGGGCACCTTTAATCTCAAAAGTGGATGGACAGAAAAACTACATAGAGTATAGGCAAGAAATAGAAAAGATACAGATCCCATACAGAGTTTACGTTGTATCTGTATATTAATCTGTCTGGACTGGAAAAATCTTTATAAAATCCAGTATACCTTAATGACTGAATAACTAACGTGTGAGCCTAAAGCTAGACATATAGTGTTCGCCTTTTGCACGTTCGATCTTAGATTCAATTGACTAATTCAATTTTGATCGGCACTCTAAAATCCATTGATTTGTATCACCACACAGTGCGATCAATTTAAACATGATCCTTTCCTTTACTGTGAGTATGCTTCATAGTAGTATCGGATACAAATTGATATAAATACCTAGAAAACCTGTCAGATACTTGAACTACCATCTGAAATGTATCAACGTGTCCAATCACTGCTCGATTTTATGTTCCATTTCCATCTCATTTGGTCGATCCTACCAGGTGTCGATCGAGCAGAAATATCAAGATCAATATATTAGCTGGTAATAAAGGACAAACAATAGGCAGTGTCAGGCCTTGTTTCCATTGATGCGATTCCGTGCGTTTGTAACCGCGCGCTTAGCGCGCGGCTGTAACCGTGCGGCTGAACGAATGGCATAGTTGTCGCGCGTTTTTGCGCGTTTTGAAACGCATCCAATGCATCCCTATGGGCACGTTTTTTGGGATGCGGTTGGGACGCAGATGCGTTTCAAAACGCTGCAGCTAGTGTTCAGAAATGCGCCCTAAACCGCATCCGCGATCGCGAGCAACCGCACCAGTGGAAACTACATTGAAGATTCCAATGGATGCGGTTGTTTGCGGCCGCGCGGAAACGCGAAGAATCGCATCAATGGAAACAAGCCCTGATGTTGTGATGGTCGGGGTCTCTGGTAAATCCAGATCACTAGTTATATTAGGAATAAAATTAAACAAAATTAGAAATTTAGAAATATTATTGTTATGTCTTATTTATATAATGCCAACATGCTGCACAGCACGTTATAGGGTTCAGTTTCATCACTAACTTTTTTCACAGGGAGCTCACAAACCTATATTAATTTGTCACTAACAAAGTCTAAGGACTATTTTTGAGGGGATCCGATTTACATAGCAGTGTGGATACAGTGAGAGCATACAAACTATGCACACAGGATCCTGGTGTAGCATGGCCAGAGTACTTGCCAATGAGCCACTGTGAGGTCCTCAAAGCTTAAATGGAGTGAAAACCATTAGAGAAATACTAAAGTTCCTACACGCGGCAGTTTATAGTTGGCCAAGCCAAACTATCTTGCTTTTTTAGCCAAATGCCTGACATGTGTAGGGCAAGGTTGTTAAATGATGATGACGTACTGATCTATCAACCCATAGTCATCCGTGGAGGAGGACACATCAGGGTGTCCCTTGGTCCTCTTCATAGAACAAAATGAGAGGTTTGTGTACAGCTCTTGTTCATTCTCAAGCCCTTGGGAACAATTCAAAACAAATCTCCCCAAAAATCCAAAAACAAATCCCAATGACTGAACTTATGAAAGTATTTAGAAAGGATTTCCCTCATATTTGGAAGATATCTTCTCTCTACAGGACAGGAGACACAATATGTCAAAAAAGTTCCAAAATGTAATACGCTAAATGTAATGTAATTAGTAACAAGTTGCCATGTTTAGCAGGATATTTCCTTTGTTCTGGCGCTCTCCAGCCTCGTGGCGTACATTTACTGAAAAGATTGAAGGTTGCTTTGTCTCAGCTTTATTTGGTTTTAACCTTTGCTAGAAAAATGGAAGAGACAAATTGTGTGAGCACACAAACCATTCTTCTGTGCATCACATGAGACCTATTATGTGATGCTTTTATACATAGAATGTGTATAGACTTTCAGTATTACGCAGACCTGGCAGCAGAAAGGGAATTTCAGCCTCTTCAGATATTTTTGTGGATTGGAGGTGTTTGCATTCAACTCATTTTTTCTTAGTTCATTGTCACTTAGATTCATTAGTTCCAGAAGCCATTAAAATGCTTTTAGTGGTGATGAATTGTATGTCGCAAAGTGCAGCTGGAAATAGAGCATTCTAATGCTGGGCATTGATCAAACTGGCACCCGTGCCAGAAACTATTTGTAAACATCCGTGGCTTTTTTCTTCAATTTTATTCCGTGAAAGCTGTACATTTTCCCTACAGAATTCACTAGTCATATTGTAACAATTACAACAATGGAGAACTATAAGACATCAGCAGTTCTGGTCGTATGCCAATTGGGTAGCATGAAACTTATGGATGATATCTGAACCAGAAAGCTTTTATCTATAAATGTGCTAAGGGTTTCATGGCGGGCATAGATCAGTGGTTCCCAAACTTTCTCTGCAAGGTCCACCTTTAGATAGGAATATCATCGATCTGCCCACCCCCACCATTTGAACTACACAGTTTTAGATTGAGGGCCATTTTACACTAGCCCCCTAGCTGCCCCCCTCCCGCCCCCGGAATATCACAGCGCCCCCCAGGTTGAGTTTGTGAACCACTGGCATAGCTGACAATCCGAATATCAGCCAGGCTGGGCCCTGTTGTTTTTAGAGCAGGATGACTAGAACATCTGGGCCAGAAAGATATAGTGAAATAATTGCAAGGAAGATACATTTAATTGTTATCTATGGTCAGCGTAACCTCCTAATTTTTGTTAAATGATAAAGATAAATGATCTACTTTAGTTGGAGTATTCAGAAATATGTCATATCAAATATTGGCAGTGACTACTCCACAAGACTTGCGTAGCAAAAATGAGAATGCAAACTGGTGATGTCCTGGGAAGGGATTTACTGTTCTTGGGCTGGGTAAGGTTCTAGCCCAGTACAGTATATCTCTGGGACTTATCTCTCTTGGCACTTGGGATGTGCATTACTCTGTGCACACAGACTGTATACGTTGGCAATGTTCCGACCTTTAGGGATAGATCAAGCTGTCTTGTACTAGATTCTGCCCTTTGACACTTATCTTGGCAGACCTCACTTGTCTAAGCGTTTCACCTCCTCCTCATATTTATGAGTTGGTTTCCAATCTACACGTCTTTTAAAATCACAGTGAATGTTTCCCAGGAGGCTTGGACCATACAACTCCAATAGGAAACAAATTTATTGCCGAACTTTGGTAGAAGGGCTCACCAGAGGTTTATTTTGCTAGATCAGTTTTTAAACTTATTTACCTACTTCTTAAGTACAAATACTTTATTGGTTGTCTGTCATATGTAGAGTATACGTTATGCTACTCTGAACTATCAGATACATAGGGGTTGAAGAAGGTGCTTGCTACCTGGCACAGCAAAGATTTAACAAACCCTGGGCCAATATCCAGTGTGGTAGGAATGTTAGGGAGTTGATGTGTTAATTTGTGTGGGCCAGATGAGGATGGTGGATTTGGTTGTGGGTAGATGTGTCATTTTAAATTGTACTGGGCTAGTGCCAGGGTGGGGGAGGGATGTGATGGGTTGACAGTGTCGACTGTTGGACCTTTTGTACCATTAAAGTACCAGGGGCTAGCCCCCCCATGTCTGGGCCGGAGCGGTCTCGGTCTGGACAAATATTTTCATATTCATGTGTTGGTTTCTTTGGGGTTGTTGGCACAATTATTTAGATGCCCCGATATAAATGATGGGGCAATAGGTGTACAATGCCTTGTTCTACAAAAGTATAATAGGTATATGTGGGACAGGGGGCTACAATTATTTGTTATAGTATTGATAAGTATTTGGTAGCCCCCCCCCCCCCCATATAGCTATTCTACTTCTTATTTTGGCCAGCAGCATCTGTCACCCAGCAGCCTGAACACAAATCTACAGCAGACATGACCGCTACTTGCACCCAATCAGATATAAAATATCAGGCAAATTAGGCTCACACTTCCCATTGTACTTTTATGTCTTTTCACACTACAAAATTAATATGTGCAGTGAGCATGGGAACGTGTTCATGTAAATTTTTTTTGCCCCCCGGCAGTCTAAAAAAGTTTGAGGCCCCTTGTTTTAGTCCCTCACAGACAGGTGCAATCTGTTTCCAACTCACTTCTGACAAACTAACACACATGATTGATGAACGAACTATCGCAACATGGTGATGCAACTAAAGATGCGCACTGCCTTTGGCAATCGATCTCTACCCAAATACTTTGGATGGGGACCGAGGGAAATAGCGATCGCACATGGATTTACCAACATGCTGGAGCCCTGTTGGATCCACATTTTCTTGGAGTCGGATGGATGGCTTCAGGTAGGCAGCTAAATCTCCCTGTGTATGGGCAGCTTAACCCTTTGCTTCCCTTTATGGAGACCTCTGGGGCACAGAACCACCCCTCATGCAGGCTATACCATGTACTTAAAGAAAGATCACCTCGTCAGCATAAAATGACCTGACCAAACATTAGAACAATGTTGTAATAAAAAGAAAACTTTGAATGGCACAGAGATTAGTAAATGTCTGTCGTGGAATACAAAGGTGAATTATAAATAATTTCTTGTTTATTTATTTTATGAGGAATGAAGAGGCTTAATATTAATTATATTGGTCTATACTTGTTATATCTGCATATATGCTACAAACCTCTCCCACTTACAGATATATTAATTATAAGACATGGACAGAAAGCAAGAAACTTTATCTCTCAAACATCCATCAAGCTACATGACTTTAAAACAAGTCACAGATGTCTCTTACTGTATTGGTCACTGAAGCAAATCACACTTATTAAGACCCTGTATGTGGCAAAGTGAAGTACCAGACAGAAGGCATGAAATTTTAATTGATGTTCGACATGTCAGGAACAATAAGCCAATAATATTTTGTGTGTTTCTAGCGGGCAAGGGTTAAAAATAAGCGACATATACCACAGCGAGTGCAGATTGTATTAAAAGTCACCCAGCCAGGTCTGCAGTTTAAAGTTTCTGTTCAGATATTTTGTTGAAAACATTGGCGAGAAATAGGATTCCAGCAGCGCTCAGGGGGATCAGGCAGCTGACAGTGCAAATTATCTGAATTTGATATTAATTGACGTCAGAGCTGAGAGAGCGCCCGGGGCACGTTGCACGCTGGCTCCTGCATGCATCCTTTTCATAATGACTAATCAGTCATTGTGAGGGCAAGTAAAGACACAGTGCAAATTAAACATTAGATTCCTCTTCTTTTTTTATTGTAAATCCAGCTTTTTGTGTGAGTATCTGTTACTGGAGTTTTGTAATCAGGAAACACTTGATTGTATTTAAAGGATTGTAGAGGAGAAAATTATACAGATGTGTAAAACAGGCAAAGACAACCTTATAGTGCATGATGTGCCGGTGTTCCGCAGATTTCTCCTACCCCGTTGATTTGTCCTGCCCTGCCAACTGGCATGCGTAGGAGAAACAATTTATTCTATCCAGGGTAGGACAAATCGATGGGGTAGGACAGACCGGCTTGCCTCTCTGTGTCCATTGTTCTAAATAAAGCTCTGATAAATCAGGCCATGCGGTCATTGTACCCAATCGGATCTGTTGCTACTTTGCTCCACCGGAAGGTACAACTCTAATTCTACGTTCAAATATCAGTTTTTAAATATCTCTATACCCTGGCCAATGGGTGCATTTAGATGGTTTACTGCTGTGCATCAGTACATCAGACATTTATCTAAAGGCACTCCATACTAAAGTGGTTCCCAAACTTTCCTTGCAGGGCCTCCCTTTTCTATTTAGGAACATTATTGAGCCCCTCCCTTCCCCATTCAAACAAAGGGTTCAGACCATGAGGACTTACGCCCCCCCCCCCCCCCCCCCAGTTTGGGAACCACTGCCATACTGTAAGTCGCTAGATGCCCTACCAGCAGCTTACTGTAATAGTTGGCAGAGCAATGTAGTTATAATAAACCACTTTTTGGCTGGCTGCGTTCCCCACTGATTAATGTTCAACAGGAGTCTCATACAGTGCATCCGGCAAGTATTCACAGCACATGATGTTTTCCACATTTTGTTATGTTACAGCCTTATTCCAAAATAAGATTTAATATTTTTTTCCTCTCTTCTACAAACAACACCCCATAATGACAACATGAAAAAGTTTGCTTGAGGTTTTGGCAAATTTATAAAAAAAAATAAGAAATGTACAGAAGTATTCACAGCCTTTGCTCAGTACTTTGTTGATGCACCTTTTGGCAGCAATTACAGCATCAAGTCTTCATGAATATGATTCCACAAGCTTGGCACACCTATCCTTGGCCAGTTTTGCCCATTCCTCTTTGCAGCACTTCTCAAGCTCCATCAGGTTGGATGGAAAGCGCCAGAGCAGCCATTTCAAGAGATTTTCAATCAGATTCATGCCTGGGCTCTGGCTGGGCCACTCAAGGACATTCACAGAGTTGTCCTGAAGCCACTCCTTTGATATCTTGGCTGTGTGCTTAGGGTTGTTGTCCTGCTAAGAGGTGAACCGTTGCCCCAGTCCAAGAGTTCAAGAGCGCTCTGGAGCTGGTTTTCATCCAGGATGTCTCTGTATATTGCTGAAGTCATCTTTCCCTTTATCCTGACTAGTCTCCCAGTTCTTGCCAATGAAAAAAAAACATCCCTGCAGCATGATACTGCCACACCATGCTTCACTGTAGGGATGGCATTGGCCTGTGATGAGTGGTGCCAGGTTTCCTCCATAAATGAGTCCTTCAGGTATCTTTTGGCAACTCCAGACGAGTTTGAGTGGCTTCTGTCTGGCCACTCTACCATACAGGCCTGATTGGTAGACTGCTAGAAGGTTCTCCTCCCTCTACAGAGGACCTCTGGAGTGAAAATTGGGTTCTCAGTCACCTCACAGACTAATGCCCTTCTCCCTGCTCGCTCAGTTTAGATGGCCAGCCAGCTCTACGAAGGGTCCCAGTGATTTTCAACTTCTCCACATACGGATGATGGAGGCCACTCATTGCTCATTGGGACCATCAAAGCAGCAGAAATCTTTAAGTAACTTTCCCCAGATTGGTGCCTCAATACTGTCTCAGAGGTCTACAGACAGTTCCTTTGGCTTCATACTTGGTTTGTGCTCTGACATGAAGTGTCAGCTGTAGGACCTTATAAAGACAGGTGTGCCTTTCTATTGCAGATCAATGGACGTGTCTGTAAGACGTGGAAAAACAGCGGCC
Organism: Ptychadena robeensis; assembly: GCA_036250615.1. Classification (NCBI taxonomy): domain Eukaryota; kingdom Metazoa; phylum Chordata; class Amphibia; order Anura; family Ptychadenidae; genus Ptychadena; species Ptychadena robeensis. Next base: position 28,588,898 of record CM070032.1, read on the forward strand.
TCTGGTAGCACTCCAGGTTCTAAACAAAGCAGTGCAGGTGCATCACTTTGAGAACGTGGACATTGTCCCCCCCTTGACCAATGGTCATAATATAGAGAGTCAATAAAATGCCTCCAAAAATAGGAGATTGCAAGTTATAGGTGTCAGTGCCCTTAACCCAAACTATTTGAACTCTGCTACAAAGCTTGAATGGCTTAGGGTCCCCATACACCTTTTGATTTCTCTGTCAGATTTCCTTTAAATCTCCTTTTGTTTTACCAAAACCATGTAATATGAGGGCCTTTCTAAACCATCAAGTCTACCTGTGTTCAATCACACCCTGCACTACATAGTTGTGGGTAGATCTTAATGATATTTGACAGAGAGATCTAAAGGTGTATGGCCAGCTTTAGTTTTATCTCACTCCAGTCTGCTAATGCTACACACTGACCATCTAATATTTGTTGTGTGGGACCGCACTGCAAACCCACTTTTTCTGCTGCAATCCATGCAGATTTTAGGTGTGTAATTTCAGGGATTATTAGTGGTCCTAACAATGAACACCACTATCAGAAGGGGACTAGCAGCCACAGGAGCGAGAGGTCAGGTAAGTTATAGTCCTGTTTTGGTTTTTTTTCGTACATGAAAAAGCTGAAATAACCTTAGGCAAGGGTAAGAGTAATTTAGCTGTTTGGGTAATGTTCCCCTTTCCCTTAAATTCTGCTTCAAGTCAGAAATGTTCTTTGTAAGTGAGGTGTCCCTTTCGCAGTTGGATACCATGTTGTGTCCTCATGCAGTGTAGATCTGGTAATGGTTAGGCAGTCTAATTGCTTTGTGAATTGATCAACGCTGTGGCATTTTGCCTGGTGGTAATTTCCTTCTGCCGCTCTCCTCCTTTGGGTGTATTCTGTTCCCCTAGTTTAGCTATTTGATTTAAATCATTCATTACCCTCAGTGCACTTTCCTTATTAGTCCTCAGTGATTTTTTTTCCATTTAATTATCATGTCCTTTAGAATTATGGTAAAACATTTTGCAAAGAACCTGCCATGCCTCATAAACGTCTTACTCCTAATTTCATTCTATTCATTTATCCACTTTCATATTATTCCCATCTATCCACTTATTTCATATTAAAATCTCTCTTTTCTTTTACTTTCTAGCAACTGCTAGCCTAATATCTGCTAACAAGAGACATATACAACACATGCCATTGTGGATTAGTTTGAAAAGAATTTAAATTTTTGGCATAGTGTAGGACAGAGATAGTGATCATTTTAGAGAGCAAGTGCTGAAACGAAACTGAAAACTGAAACCAAACACCCATTAATTTATCATAAAGTGACATGGCAATTTACTCTGAATTACACAAGAATCATACAGTCTCACTACATAATATACACACACAATATATATATACACACACACACACACACACACACACACACACACACACACACACACACACACACACACGTTTACATATCTACACAGGTTTACACACACATATATGCACACACTACATATAAAAAACACATATGTATGGACATTATATACATCCATATTATATGAATATACTACTTGCTTTGTAAGGCCATGTTTCCACAACATCTAGGGCTCCTTGCGTTTCGATGGAGCCCATATATGTTACCTGCCTCCCCCACTGGCTGTTTACACAGCGTTGAGCGGATCCTCCAGCGAAGAGGTTAACGCAGGGCACTACGTTGACCTCCCGCGGGTATATAGGCTCATCACTGTGTAAACAAAGCCCTAGACGCCATGGAAACATAGCCTTTAGCTTCTGCCCCTTCTGCTCCTGTTCAGCTTTTTGCTGCTCTCTCCCCCAGCCTTCTGATTGGCTGCCTTTGGTAAGTGCTTTGTATGCAATTAGCAGAGGGAGGAAGGGAACTGACAGCCAGGAGAGCCAGTAGGCAGCTCAGTGCTGCTCTCTCATACTATACTAACTCAATTTTAAAGTTGTGCAATTAAATGTGTATTTTGTACAAATACAAAATTGGGTATTTGTTCTTAGAGTCAGTTAGGCCCCCAAACACGTCTAGATTTTTCATCCAATCAACTTAATTCAATAATTTTTTGTTGATTGATTGAAAATCTATGGCAGCCCACATGGTTAGATCAACCTAAAACAATTTAAATTAGAAAAAAGTTTTTATTGAAAAATAATTGGACATGCAGGTAAATTTTAATTGGTTGTATGGAAATTGATGACACTTTCAGTCGATCCCAAAAAAGTGGATCAAATATCTGTTACTACAGTTGGATAACATACAATCACCAATTTCCCTGACCCCAAAAAATTGATCTTTTTAAGTTGATTGAACAGAAAATCTAGATGTGTTAGTTACTAATACAATTACATATATCTATTGCGGTGCGGACATTGCACTGGAAAGATCCCAGTAACCTCCAGCTTTGATGATGGTCTGAACCTATAAGGATTGCCTTGGTTAGCTCATATTTAGCTGATTCCATAATCAGAAATAATTAAACCTTTGGAAAAGTAATTAGTGGTCAGCCAAGCAGTTCTACTTCTCCGGCATTTTCATGGAAGTAAGAGCTTGTGATTTCTGAGATAATCAGTATTGATAGGTAAATTATTTATGTAATTTTTAATGTCTAATGAGCTTGCATGAGTTTCAAATCCAGGGTCTTTGGGTCATGCTAAGATGAATTAACCTGACAATTTAAAATGTGGGTAAGCTTCCCACATCACCATCATCAGTAACTCCTGTATCCTCCCACCTCTCTCCACCCCTCACTCTGTCCATCTTTTATTTTGGATTAAAACTCACCTAATGTACTTTGTGTCCCTTGCTGGCAAACCCATGGCCGTTTCTAGCCTTTGGGAGGGGCTTATCTACCGGAGGGGGGGGGGGGCGGAGATTGGGATTAGCAGTGGCAAATTTGTCTGGAGGGTGCTATTGAATTGTAGGGTAAGAAAAGCAAAATGCTGCTCCTTCTTCCTTTCCTTCCCCTGACACGCACACACCTCCATAAACACCAACAGCCCCCCGCAGCAGCTGACGCTGCTCGGATCAGGACAGAAGGGTTCCCATGGCCCTATGCGCATGCATATTGAACATAGCCGGAGAGATGGCCCTGGGCAAATCAATTTTATCTATCACTGGAATGATCCTTGCCTTTAAAAAGTTAGGCAGGGTACAGGCGGCTCCTGCAGCAGCGTGATGACGTCATCACGCTGCTGTCCAATATCGGCAAAAACAGCTCTGTTCTCTCTCCAGCTCAGCTGATGCTTTGCCTGGAGACCCGCGGTTTCCATGTAAAGCAACGGACATTGGCCGTATTTAACGGTCATGTCAGATATGGCCCAGAGATGGCCCCATATCATATGGGCCAGATAGATGACCGTGAGTGCACACGGCGCTCGAAGCGGCCATCGATCCGGCCCATATCTTCACGACTGTACCCTGCTTTTCTTGCATGTTGCCCCTACTCCCCCCTCTTCACTCTCTGTCACCACTCCACTATGTTAAGTCTACGGACTTGTTTTCTTCCCTTGAAATTCCTTAGGATCAATTATTGCATCATATAACAAATGTTACAGATGTTATATCTTCCAATTATCACTATGCAATTATCTACACAAATCTTTACAGGTAAAATGTAATAAAATAACAACATACTAATAAAAGTTGTTTAATGTTACTATTGCAGCTGATCACTAAACCTTGTCCTCACCTCAACTTGTCATTATGTCTTTCACACGCACAGTGCTGCTTCCACAATATCCTGTCTATCACTATGTGTACTGATTGTCTGTTAGGAATATTCTAAAATGACAATTCTCTCAATTCACTCAGCATATTAAATTCATCCTTATTTTAAATGTATCAATAATGTTTTCTTTTTTCTTTCTCTTTTAGGTAAGTACATGTTCTACTTCTTTTTGGGATGGATGAAAAGATACTTGTATATGAAGAACAACAATTCAGTTGTGTGTACTGTTCGTAGATTGGTAAGGAGTATGATTGTGAATTCTTGGACGAGCAGTGGTGGTTTTTTCCAAAGCATTTGGGTAGGTCCAGTCCAACCTGTTATGTCTTTATAGATTGATGGAGTTTTCCCTGTGTCTATTAATAATAATGAATACCATTGTTGTGGGTTTGTTTTGTCTTTACGAAAGACATTTCATAACTATTGTCAGCTTTGTCCTCTCATCTTTTCTTTAAAGGACATGTGGTGTATGTAAGGCAAAGTTATAGATTTACATAAAGTGGTATTAAATGCTCAGAAAACAAATGAAAGTCTTACAGACAATTATTAATAAAATGTCAGTAATTAGTCATACGGAACACATCAAGTTTCATAAAAACACTGGAGAAGCCAGGTTTTTACTCCATAAATTCTGTGACTTTATCAAGTCAAGGCCAATGTCCTTATTGTGGATTATGACAAGGGACAATAGATGTGGAAGGTGGAACTGTAAAGTTGTTTCTGGGAATGGTTAAAGGATCCAAGTGACCCCTGTACTAATTTCACAGGGCGGGGTGTCTGTTGTGAGGAAGAGACCCCTTACCTTAGCAAGAGGTCTCCACCTCCCTTAGGTATGGCATAGAACCTGGTTGGGATGGGGTGTCACACGCAGGTCCCCACTTGCCTTTAAGTCCAGGCCTGCCTAGAGGGGACCTCTGCATCCCTCCCTTTGGCTGTTGGTTTCAGTTCTGGGCATAGAACTTACACAGGTCTTACAACACTCTTCCTAATCCTTTTTGACCACCATGGATGCTTGAGTAGCAAATTGGTGAGCATTAGTGTTTTGATGTAGTAGGAATCTACAATGATGTACTGGGCATTTTATTTCATTCCTGGTTGTCAAGTGAGTGGTGAAGAAGTATAGAAAAATATTGCTGCTGTAAAGGTGGCATTTAAAGCAAACGTGAACTCTCTCCCCAACAGAATTTTCACCTCATCTCTCAATAAATCTTTTTTTTATGTTGACGATGCTCGCCATAAACAGCAAAGTAATCAGAAGTACGCCTTTACATATACTTTCGTTACATTGGGTGCTTTGTTCTGTAAATGACAATTGAACTTTTTACCAGCTGTCCCTCTAGAAGGTTGTATTGACTGAGAAGATGTCTCGTGCTGACCTGACTGAGAAAGCGGAATGCTTCTCTTCACTAAAGGAAACCCATCATATTATGATTTGTGGTAAAATTTATTGCCACAAGTATATTCTTAGCTGAAAATGGGTATCTATAAAATTACCACAAATTATGGAGCCCATACATAAGACAATATCTGGGTGGAAATTACAGAATGAAAACAAAAGGAGTTGAAATGTATGGGAGGTGTGCACCCACATTGAGAGTACACTGTGAGGTGGAAGAATAGGCTTCATATTACTTCACTGTGTGGACTGAAGGTACCCTCAGTGGGGACTTTCAGTTGGCAGACCCGCCGCCACACTCTTTTGTCCGTAGGCTCCTCGTGTCTCCCATCGGCTCTGTTTTTCATTTATGGGACTCAAAAGTTGATGTTATCCAAATGGTTAATGTCCTGAGGAAGCCCACATTTTGGGGCGAAACATGTTGACAAGACAACCTATAGTTTGAAAGATCTTCTTTACAGCCCAAACCAGTAAAACCTTGCCTACATGGGGTATTCCTAGTTTTGTATCCATTGTTATACTAAATAAATGTGTCAACGTGTTTTCTATATAATTATTCGATTTTTTAAGGGCCGGGTTTGCCAACTAAAAGTCCCCACTGAGGCTACTTTCAGTCCACTCTATTTTCATTTAGCGGATGGGCAACCCAACCCAGTAGAGATGTTAGTTGTCCTTTTCTGATTCTATTTTACTGTGTGAAGAGATTTGAGAGGGTTTGAGAGATCCCCTAAAAACCTTCTCACTCTGGTGTTAATGGCTAAACCTTTGGCAATATTCAGTCTGATAACCCATACTCCTAAACAGGTAGGTATTATTAGTGTCATATTGTGGATATATATTGTTAAAACACAATCAACATGTCTCTTGCTATTAGAATTCCCTTCTTTGTTGCAGTGTTTCCACAAGGCTCTAATACATCAATGAATCAGTTCTTCAAATGTGGTCTTGGTTCTTAGAATTTGAAAATGTTTTGGGTTAAACAAGTAATAAGTACTTTGTGCTTTCAATGTATGAAACACTTGGCCTTTTTTCACTGTGAAAAGCAATACATGGTTACACTGTGTAATTTAAGTTAAGAAACAACACAAATAATGTACTACAAGACTACAAGTTTCAGTAAATGTTTCAGTATCACAGTACTGTATATACACTCCATTATTTAACCCCATACCACTAGATGTGCAATAACAAGGCAGTGCAGTATTTAAACAGCACAATTAGATTATTCTGGTTTCCTCCATGTAACATTTGATGGCTGGGTGTCCATGTACTGTATGGTAAGGATAAGTTGTGTAATATTCATATTCCGACACTAGATGGTGCCAGACTCATACGTGTCATATATTCCTGATAGGGAGTAGAAGGAAGTGCGGTAAGAACTGAATAATCATGAAATAAAAATCCTAATGGCCATCTTCACCCCGAATTCATTAGGTCAGTGGTTCCCAAATGTTCCCTGCAGGTCCCCCCTTTTCTATTTAGGAACATTATGAAGCCCCCCCCTCCCTATTCAAAAACAGGTTCAGAATGAGCACCCCCCCTTGAATACCTTCGTCTCCCAGTTTGCCACTGCATTAGGTAGATTATATACCCAAACGTTTTGGCTGTCAGTGCTCTAAATGTGTTCATTCAGGTCAGTTCTGCAATGAATACAGTAAATTAGTAATTTTCTACTTTCGTCATGAGGATTTACTGACTTTTTTGACATTAGAGATCTTTAACCATCACTTAATATTTTCAATGCGTTCCTGTGGTCTGCACCATTAAAAAGTTTAAGAACACTGCAATTTTTCTTTTCTTTTGTTCTTTGAAATGAAAAAACATAGAACAAATAAACAACTGAAGTTAAACAGAAATCATGAAATCTATGTATAAACCTATTTTAAATGTTTGTCTCATCTTTAAGCTGGCCATACATGTTTTTTTTAAGTCAGTCATTTGAAAATCGGTTCCTTTTTCGATCAAAATCATTTTGGACCCAAAAATGGAAATTGAACATAAAATTGATCGAGCAGTGAGCGGACAAGTTGGTAAATTTCAGTTGATTGTTTAAGTATATATGATGGGTTTTACAGGTATTTTGATGGATAAGTGTCTGATGGTACTATGGAGCATGGGCTAAGGAAAGGAACCAATCTAGTCAATGAAACCGAAAATCAAACTGTGTATGCCTAGCTTTAGCTATAACAGCTGATACAACACTTTCTACGTTGTAAAATCCCATTTTCCTCAGAAAGTTGTAACCAACTTTGAGACAATCTAAATATACGATTTTTATCTTAGTAACTATGCCTATGAACTGCCTATCTATTTGTCTATAGTTTTAAAGTCTTGTCCCCTCCTGAAGAAGCAACCTCAATCGTGAAACGCGTCGAGAACACAAACAAGACATTACTGCAACTACACGCATTCTTTGTATGATATGCTTATATCTTTGTTAAGATAAATATTGGACATTGCCCCTTATATGAATTCCACATGTGATAGAGGTCTATCCTCTCTGTCATATAAAAGTCCCCTTGGATAGTCCAGCCTCATTTTGCAGCAGGCTGGTTGCAATTGCCTTTTGTTTCTTCTACTTTGTTACAAATTGGGATGTGACAGTTTTTGTGAATATAATAATAATTAAAGGGTATTTCTTTATGTTTTGGTCCCAACTTTGTTGTAGAAGTTCCCGATAAATGTGTAGCACTTGTAGGTTGCTTGCCATCTTGTTCTTGTTTTCCTTACGTCGTCGTGACATAGCTCATAGAGCTTATGTTTTGGATCATTATCATGCTATAGGATGAGACCCCAAACAAGTAAGTGCATATCAGATGGTACTGCATGGTGCTGCATATAGTCATTTTCCTCTTAGGGTGCCTCTGGCTCTGGCTCTGGCCCTGGATCCAGTGATACAGCCCCAGGCCATCATTGTTTCTCCATCATGTATGGGGTGTGTTTTGACTTGAATGTTGCTATTGTACTTTAGTCAAGCAGGGAGGGTCTCTGAACTAGCTGCACAGAGCTGTAAATCTTATGGCATGTACACCAGTTACCACGCCAGTACTTCAGCTGTGTGTTTAGCTGCTTTTATGGGGTCTTATTGAGTCTATGTAAATGAGTGCTAAATGCTTCTAGTACATTCAGTGCATCAGACAATACACTCAGCATTTTTCTATAGAAGGGGCTCCTTGCTGTGGGGCCCATGTACATCTGTTTCCTGTCTTGATGGTGTGTGCTGTTTTCAGGTAAGAGGCACAAAGCATCTTTAGGAAAATGCTGGAACAAACCGTTTCAGACTAGAAATCAGCCTGCCTTCACCATGAATAAATAGATTTCACCCCATTGTGAAAACCTATTACATTCTGTATTATCTAGATTACATTCTGTTTCCTTTGTCACTGGCTTTTTTCCATTTAGCTGCACTATCACAATTTTACCATCTACCCCTTCCTCTTCTGGCTGCTTATTTATTTTGTCTCTGATTGTCCCCAGGTGCACCCAGACCAATATTCATTATCTACCCAAGCCATCATGAACTTCGCAAGGGGCTCCTCTCCATGTATATGGCGAAAATCACATTCATCTAAAATATAATCAGAAAAGTTGAGCGGTAGCTTTTAATTTAATAAGTGTTTTGGACGCTGCTTTCAGAAAGGAAATTAACCTATTTTTATAGCCCATGGACTTTTAGTTTGGGAATTAGAAAAGTTATGCTATGTTTTCAATACATAAATAATCAAAAAGCAAAATGAGTTTATTTTGTAACTACCCACTTCATCCAACATTTCAGATCTTACGCTGCTACTCTCACTATTGCACTAGACGAGATGGTGCCGTCCAGTGAACATCGGGGCTCTGGCAGCGCATACCGTGTTGGTATTTGTGGGGAGATGGCTGTGAGCACCATATACCCTGGTGTCCCCCGTTATTTCTGCCTCTCCTGTTCGTGGGCGGGGGGCTGGCCCCGTGGTGGCCCCCATCTGATCCATCCTACCTGGGGTTAACGCAATGATGTAGATGACTACCTGTCGCATTTAGAGAGTATGATGTTGTATATTACACTGTTGGCTGGAACTCTTGAGGAAGCCGTTATGGCGAAATGCATTGAGAAGATGTCCATCAGTGATTTTAAGCATGTTTTATATTGATAATCGCAAAATGTTACCCCAATGCCCCCAATGTGACAGGAATTGTAATGCATTTAATTTTATTTTCTTAATCACTGTTGTAATCATGCATTGACAATATGGTTAATTATGTACCTCAAAAGTCCTGGTGTTTAGTCTCCAACCCAGAGAAGGCAGTCTAGGGTTGGCATTATGCTCCCCCCTCCCCCTCTGGGGTTTTTCGTTTCTTGTGGAATCCAAGTTTTGGGGATGTCAGCACAACTAATTTTGGAAGGGGGATCAACACCATTTTGGGAAATATGCATTTATCGAGGTGGAAGACACCATTTTCTTGCTGTCGCCCCCCGTCGCCCCCCCCCCCCTTAAGCTCATTATTAGAAATATACACTTTGTTTAAAGAGTAGAAAATGTACTAGACATGTAACCAACTACTCTAGAGAATATATCATTACATAGATATCCAATGTAATCGGGTATAAAGTATATACTGACTCAAGAAAGAAGTTGTAGAAATTATGTAACAATTATTGTTTTTTCTTCAAATAATCAAATAATTGTGTACGCTCCTTTTTTGGGGGGGGGGGGTTGAGTCTGCCAACTAAAAGTCCCATTTTGAGGGTAACCTTTCGTTCTGTTGATTCAGATTAACGGGATGGGCACTCTATCCCCATAGAGATATAGGTTGTCTATTGCCTCCCTTTCATATTGAAAACAATTGTATCTGGCTCCCCTGGTGGGTGCATGGTTGCAGCTATGGACCTCCAGAAGACTGGAATAAACATGGCGATTTGCATAGACCAGAGCTGAAGAGGCAAGTACAGTCATGTAAAATTTTGGGGGACTTTGTTCCACAGTGACAACTCAGGGGTAAGTAAAACATTTTTTTTTTTTTTTTCGGGCCCTGGGTATAGGTGCGCTTAAATATATACAGCAGCTGCATTTTTTATCTCATGAAAACCACATTGAAGTGACTAAATAGTACTTTCACAACCTTGACTCCTGAAAGCTATGTGTCCTAGGTCACTTTGTACAGTTTTTCCATCTTTTGAAAATGATTGAGGGCTCTATTCTTTCCGGATGGGATCTAGCCCATTGAACTGAATGGAGGGAAAATAAAATGTCAATGCACTGCAGGATGCAGCTTCAGACCACAGCACATACAACCCCGGTACAATGCGCACAGCACTTTTTGCGGTGCCATTAAATAAGAATGGTACCTTTAAATAATAATGGCAACGCAAAAGCTTCAGCCACGGATTGCATTTTGACAGACAGTGTGAAAGAACCCTGAGGTTTTCTTGGAGATTCCTTTATGCCCTTAATGCATGTGTTAGGAATTTGTAAAGTTGCTCATTGACACATTTCCTCATCTTAACTTCTGAACATAATCAAACATTTAACCAATGCAAAAAGTTTATGTAAAAGATGTTTTCATTTGATTAATTAAAAAAATGTTTTATTATTTACATTTAAGCTGGGAACACGCACATTGATATGGGCTAGATCGATGACTGCTTTGGGCGCCGTGCTCCCTCATGGCCATCTATCTGGTCCATATCTAATGTGGCCATCCCTGATTTCAAGCGGCACTAATCAGTCACGCTTGAAAACGGGGATATCGGACATGACCGTAAACCCTGGTCGATGTCGATTGCTTTGCATGGGGACCACGCAAAGCAACGTAGGAGCTGGATGACGTCATCGCGTTGCTGCTGGGAATCTCGAACGGCTCCTATATCGAGCAGTGTGTTCCTGCTTTACTTCCTGTCTGGAGACGCAACATAATGTAGGTTTATAGAGTTAGCAAAATCCCCTTCTTGGGACAGGTGCCCCCATTGAATATTTCTTCTGCCCCAGTGACAACCCATAATTTTGAAATCATTTCATTTTTAGTTCCATTGATCACTCAGAAGGAATAAAGAAGTCGTATTTTACCTCGGTGGACACAATCAGCTTGATAGGATGTAATCCTTTCCTACAAAAGTAAATAGGGCTTTAGATATACTACATTAATCTCTATATTTACCCTAATAAAAAGGTTAAATGAACTCCTTATTAGTGTTTGTATATTCGAATTGCAAAATTTTTAGTTCACGAATATCGGCTATAGAAGAATTTGCAATTTTCGCAAATATAGCAGCTGATATTCGCATTTTGAAATATTTCTGATATAATGCATTATGAAGCTTATGGCCATGCAATGCGAAAATAAATACCACATGACACCATTCATTTTGAAGGTAATTGCGAATGTAGTTTTGCAATGCATTGTGATACACTTGAATTGAGAACATTTGCAAATATCTAATGGAATATTAGTAAAATTATTTGCAAAATATCGCAAATTTTTATATTGCAATCACTTCTCCTTAACACAAAGCTAATCCATTCTTATCCTGTCTCAGGTTTTTAAACTAAAGGAAAAAAGAAAACATTTATAAATGAATGTTTGTACCAGTAACATTTCTTCACAAATGAAGCATGGAGGTGTACATCAGTATTTCTTGAACTATGGATGAGGACCCAGTTTGGCCTCCAAATTAGTTTGCATCTCCCCAGGACTGTAAAGTAAACACATAGTAAGGCTGGCCATAAACAGGGTGATTTTTTATAGTTTCGAGCACAACCGATCGCCAGTCAAGGTGATTGTTTTCAAACCGATTGCATTCAGTCTTTGATTAATTGATCCCGCTAGAAGAAAGTTTCTGAATTGGGTTTGGACTGTCATAGCCTGTAGTTGTATTTCGCATAACATAAATTTGCAAATAATAGTGCTCCATTGTTGGGATGACACCCTTGGGTGCCGCTGTGTGTGATGTGGGACTAGGTAGCAGTGACAATCCAGAGAGAGTTTTCTGTATGCTGAAAGAACTTTATTGAAAACTTTTGTCATGTAGAAATGGGAAGGAGGTATAGGGTCAAGGCTGTTCTGTATCTGACAGGTCTTGGCACCTCTCTGGCTACTTCTACCTCCTTTAAGCAAAAGCCCCAGTTCCCTCTTACATCGGGTGGACCTAAAAGTAGGCTTCTTCAGGCGTGGCAACCTCTTCTGTAGTAACTGAGCAGGATCCCCCTTTAGCTTCCTCACAGGCAATACTGGCTTGAAACAGGAATTCCTCCCTTGATCATCTGGATCACAGGATTTTCCTCCACCAGACAGCAGACTCTGCACCTTCCTTAGCTGACAGGCGCCTTCCTTAGCTGACAGGCACCTTTCTTAGCTGACAGGCACTAGACAGTCTAAAAACACAGCTTCACACCTCAGAGCCCCAAAAGTGGGGGCTCCTGGAGGAAACTCCCAGACTCTATCTCCCTGGCCTTTAATTATTCGACTCCTCTCAACCTCTCCCAGATTCCAGAAGGATCCAGACTTGCACCTGGACTCTGTATCTGGGCAGAATTTACAGAATTGATACAGGACGCCAGACATGTCACCAGGCAGAATCTTTAAGCCAAACACCGGCTTGTCACAAGCCTGCTTTCCCTCCAAAAACTTAGCTCTTTAACCCCTTTTCTGAAAGGGTGTTAAACTAGGAAAAAATGTCATGACCTTTTGGAAAAGTGCTGAGTGGCAGAGCTGTGTAACTCTCAGGACTGGATGATAGAAACCCCAATTATTCTGCTCCCCTCTGTATTTATTGCATGTGTGTATTTAGTGTTTGCTGGAGTTTGCTCCATTCCTCCAGGCGTTTTCTGAATGCGTCTTTCTGCCATTCCTGAGATGTGAGGTGTTTCTGTCATTGCCTGAAATTATTTCATTTTTCAGCATTTTACAAATGTCAATGATTTACTGGCATTGTATTCCTCTATTCTCTGGCAGACATGGTCTGTGTAAGAAAGTAATCAATAGGAATGACCTTTCACCAATGTCAGAAGCATATAGATCCATTTGATATGAATTGTGTGATTGCTTTGTAAGTGAGTAAGGCAAATACATTCGCTGACAACTGGGAGAAACAAAAATGACACTTAAAAATCATTTTATAGTAATTCGCCGGTTAATGTTTAACCTGAGAAGATGGCTTGTGGGATAGTTTCATCCTCATTACTTTTGCATCTGTCTTGCTGAAGCTACTGGTCACCGAGCACCGTTTCCATCCATTACAGACTCCTCCCTTGCACCCATGTGCTAGAAATGCTATTTGGACTTGGTATTTGCTTTCATGGATTTTCTATTAATGTTTTAATGGACAGAAAAAAAATTGCAATATTATGTGACAGTGAGGTTCCTGGGCCTTGATCATAGCTGCACATCTGCAATAGGTCAGTGATGTGCTTCTGACTGTTGTTTCAGACAAATTCAGACTATAGGGCATTTGCAATAACACGCCACATTGCACATAATCAGTAATGCAAATGCACAATGTAGAGTGTTATTACAGTCAGATTTTTTGCAGGTGCGGTGCAAACGCTTCTATGGGAGATGCAAGCACTGTGCAAAATGTGTCTTTTTTGTAAGCATGAATGAGCCCTGACACTTAGTGGTAGTAGGATTTTTGCAGTTTTGCTCATTGTTCTCTTTTCCGGAGAGAAAGCTGTACCTGAGAATATGCATTGCTTGCATCATACTGCTTCTACTTTATTCATGGCGTGGATCTGTACCGCTGATCTCCTATTGCGTATGGGTATTTCCTTGTTTATGACTCTTTTACTCAGAAACTTTAACTAATGCATAAACCTGCATCACATTTTGCAGTGCCATTATAAGTAAACAGATCCCAAAGTGTCAAGTGTGGATTGCACAGTACTATAGGTTAGTTGTGTGAGATGAGGTTCTGTGGTCCTGCGGTGCTCTGTTGGCACCCAATTCCTTATCTATTCATTTCAATAGAGGCCCCCCTAGATAGATAACGGGGCACTTCCGGAATGGTTCATCAGATCATCAGTAAAAAGAGCAACTATTACTGCCTCTTCCCACATACATATAGACGTGATATTTCAGCCATGAGCTGATCACTTTGTGGGATCATACAATGTTAGTGTTCAGATCCTCTTTAGAGGGACCTTTATTGCCTACTTTCCTGCGAGTATTCCCTGACACCACTCTTAAGACGGATGCAGGAGGTTCGTGCATTGCGTTCCAGTTTCCAGTTCCAAAACGTATTCTTGGCAAACTGAATTTCAGAATTATCAGTCATCAGTTTCTTGTATCAGTTGAGCTGGTTTATGTTCCATCAATAGCGCGATTTTCAAACTTTTATTACCACGTGTGAAGGCTTACCCCAAAGAATATCATCATGGAGCAAGAGAACCTGTGAGATATGAACAACTCTAAAGGTGGGTTTACACATGTAGATTTTTTTAGATCTACAAATTGAACGAATGGCCAATTTGTTCGATCTTGGACAAAAAAAAACGTTCGAAAGGTAATTGAACACGCTGCTAAATTTTTATCTGTCGTTGTTTTAACCTCCAACATATTTTCATTCGATATCGGGATGGACAACCAAAAAATCTAATGTTACATTCGATAAATGAATGAGCGATGTTTTGACAAACATGGCAGTTGATTGAAGAGTCTACACGTGTATACCCACCTTAAAGCTAGCATACAATGCATGCAAGCATACATGTAAAGTTTTGCAAGATCAACCATCGTTTGGATTAGGATGTTCGATATTTTGATCTAATATTGCTCGTACCTATATTGAATGTAGCCAAAAACACTTCAGATCGATCGGTATAGAAACATAATATGAACAAACATAATACGAACGTGCTCAGTCCAGCTCTACACATTAAACCAGAAGTAGCTGAATGCTAATTTCTCAGATCGAACAAAATGATGAGCTACTAGGCAATATTCGAATTTGCGTAATTTCGCGAATACCCGCAATGATATTTGATTCTATATTCATATTCTCAAATATCCGCATTTGTGTATATGGACCGCGATCTAAAAATCGCAATGCGATCAAATATACGCAATGAATGCAACTCAATGGAGCTTGGATATTCGACAAGGAGAATATTAATCTTTTCTGTAAAAAAAAATTGCATCTCCATTACATAATCGCGATCCATTGCAAAAACGCGAAATGAATCGCGTTCACGCCTGATATCCGATGCTATATTTGTGAAATGGCGATATTCAAGCTAAATATTTGAAAATCGAATATTCCAGCTCAACACTAATCATGATTTTCCATATACATTCGATGTTGAACAGATCGATCAAAATTTACCAACATGTTCGATCTCCTTACGATCGTTCTTGATTGAAAAATTGATCGTTTTACACTGATCGAAGGAAAGTATTGAGCTGTGTATGGCCACATTTACATTGTATCTAATCTTACTACATGGCAGAAGGATTCCAACGCACTAGGGTCTACTTGTTTCAGCTTTTTAAATAAAGTGTTGTGTATATATAAGGGTAGGCCAGCTCAGATTTGGGTCCTTTGGGGTCTGATCTACTACCTCTGATTTGTAGATGGCCTGAACTTACCTTCATGACTGCTTTTTCCTAAAAACTATTCATATAATTCCTACAAGGTTTATTCATGTGCATCACCATAGCAACATTCTATCCTTTTTAAAAACATACCAATGCCAATAAACGTATAGTTTGTGTTTCTATAGCAGGGTCATCTGTGCTTTTATAGGTAATGGGAGGCATCCGCCGTACGTCAAGTACAATTCACTTTGTTTTATTTAATCGGTTTATGCAGTGCTGCCTTATTGTACTCTCCATTCTGGGCACACAGGTAGTGATTAAAACACAGAGGTTCTGAACCCCAGGTGCCCAACCTGCATCCCTTTGGGTGTTCTTCAGCCCCCCCCCCCTCAGTCCTCCACTTGCAGTCCCCAAAACATGTTAATGCATAAGGCATAGGAACTCACCTGTCCACTGAACCCCTGTGATCTTATTACAGCGGGAAGGGGAGGAGAGGAATAGAATAGGGGCACATAACCTTTGAATCAAAGGTTATGTGCCCCAAAGCTATCATCAATGGCTTTTTAATGAACCTTTAGTGATGCTGAGGGCCTTACTTGTGGCCCTCCATATTAACTCAACCCACCACTGTTTTAAACCATGGGCAGTTAAAATACTTAACCCCACTACCCGAACCCAGTTAGTCCAGAGTTTGAAAAACAACTCTGCCCAAACCAGGATCATCAAAACCGACCAGAGGTTCGGAAATCAGCGGCAATTCTCTATGCATTTTCGGTATTCCGGGGCCACGCCATAGACCTCTATTATAATGGATGGGCTTCAATTTCCCAGTCCACATGCCGGCATCATCAATGACAGGGAAAGGTGGGAAACTCGTACCCCGGTGCTGCGTACTGGGTGCGACTGACCACTAGGGAGGTTAATACGGGGTGCATTTAGGGCAGATTCAAATGAGTGTTTGAAAAACATCTACAAAAATGCTCACAGTATGCCCCTTAACAAGTACATTTACCTCAACCATGCCTTACCTTAATGAGGGGTTACCCACAACCTTGCCGCAGAGTTGTGGGGGCTTGGTGGGGTTCATGAGGATAGGAACTTGTTAAAGGGAACACCGATGCCGACCCTAAGGAAAGAGTATAGAGTTTTCCCAGCTTTTCCTAATCAACTTTAGCAGTCCTACATCAGTAAAATTGTCAATGTTGATCGTGGAAACCAAGTCTACATATGACCGCTGCACCCAGGGCAGGAGGGGGCGCAGGTGCTGCTGAATTTCCCTGTCGGGATCTGGTCCACCGCCTGCTGAGATATGTCAACGGGGGGAGGGTCTGGATCTATGTTATGTGCGGCCCTTTAGTGATGCAGAGGGCCGCACTTGTGGCCCTCCATATCAACTTAGTTGCCCACCACTGATCTATGTGAATGTTAGATTGGTGTGAAAACAAATACATTTGTATGAGTTGTATTTCAAATAAAGGTTGAGGGCCATTTCACATTAGTACTGGTACACAATACTGAAACTCAAACATGATTAGTGTGAAATTCCCTCAATCTGTAACTGAAAAGGGGGGGGGGCTTGGTTGATGATTCTATATAGAAAAGTGGGGCAGAGAAAGTTAGAGAACCACTGCTTTATACGGACATCAGCTATCACTGGCTTAACCTTCCTAGCGCTTCTGACGGCTCCATCTTGTCCCTGCACTTTCATGTCAGTGTTGCTAAGCTCACATCCCCCGGCAGCAGCACATACTCACTGTTCTGTGCTGTCCCGGGGGATGCTCTAAGCTGGCTTCGCCGATGTCACCCCTTTTCCTCCAGCCCAATTTGCGTATGATTGTCCCACGGCCCCCCCCTCGCAGTCCGGGGGGGGGGGGTCGTCCGCGGGACATTCATATGCAAATTGGGCTATATTCAAAGACCACATCTGGAAAGTCACCCCCAGTGTCATCTCCGCATGTGCTCTTTGAAGTTAACCCTTTCAGAGAGAGCCAAATGCCATTGTATTGGATACAGTGATAACTGTATCCAATACGATTCAAAGTAAAACAAAACACATTTCCAATTGCAATAAAAATGTTATTATAAACAAACATAAATACTGTTTTGAAAACTTTCATACCAAATTATTCAAGAGATTTTATCATTCAAATTATACATTTTATAATTTTTTTAATGTACTTTTTTTTTATAATAATTGTGTGTTTCAAACATTATTATATTCTGGACGTCTATTAGACCCTTGTACGGACATATTTTTGGAAGTTACAGGCCTACAACATAAAAAAATTCCATTAGAGTCTATGGTGCGCTTTTGGTACAGAAATCTGGACCTTGCAAGAGCGCTAGGGAAGTTAATGACGCTCTCTTCACAAGCCTCCAGCATTGAATGACCAATTATCGAGGTTCATCTAGTGACCGTGTGCGGTACAGCATAGAGATGTGATTGTTAACTTTGCAAATACAAGAAATGTAAACTTCTGAGACTCCAGAGAACAGCAGGTAAGTACATTGTTTTAGGATTCCTCCAGTGGACCAGGGTTCCACCATACTTTTATTTCAGTACGTCTGCTTTAGAGCTCTACAAAGTGCATGACCTTTATTAAAATATTGGCGTTCAATAGATTCTGGAAGAAACCATTTAAAGCAAGTTAATTGGAAATAAATTTTCAAACGCATACAGATATGTTGAGGAGACATTGATCTGCAAATATGATTAATTATTGAAATAATTAGGTTTTGATAGGACAGCAAACAGAGAGGTGCCATATGTTTGTTTTCTTCTATTAAACAGGTGGTTCTCTGAGGTCAAATATTGCTTAAACGGATGACACTGGCGCAGCAATTAATAAAGCAGTTTATAGCTGGTTATAACTGGAATCTCACAGGGTTCACTCTTCACAAGGCTCTTTGTATGAAGACACTCGGCTGATTGTAGAGATGCTTAAAAGAAAGCATTCAACCTCCCAAGTAGTTTCTAGCTGTGAGCCCCGGCTCCTGGTACCTCTACCCTACAGACAGAGAACAGTCTGCGTAAGATCCGGCGAGTACGGGTTAACCATGGCTGGCCGCACTCCCAGCTATGCAGATTGGGTTAAAATAGCTGCAGCAGAAGCTGTTGTTTAGGAAACAGGTAATTTAGTCGACTGAATAAGGCAATAGCCCTGCGATTGTTACACGTCTCATCTGTGTGACCTGCGCCTTCTTTTAATATTACAGGTAACACAATACACAGATGATAGTCACTGTCTGGTAAAACAAAAGCCGATATTCAGATAATTGTGTCTTTGTGAACATTCATTTGCATTTATTCTTTTATTTTTGTAACCAGCCTAAAAATGAAACCTACACTTTCTGTCTCTTCCCAGAAATAGTTTATGTATATTTATTATTTCACAGCTTTTTTTTTTCCTTTTGTGGAATCAAATTGCATGTCATGTTTAATACCTCGCAACGGTAGCCTCCTGGCCTCGAGCTGGAGGCATTTTTGTCTGGCAATTATTAAGCTTAATAAGGTCACAGCAAACAGCGGAGATGACTGATGGATACGGTGCGGCAGCCTATAGCAACAAGTCACCTATCATCGGTTTGGAGATGGCAAATATTGAAAGACTTCATACTCGTCGTTTCATTTTTCTAGCACTCCACCATGCTAGACGTTTCCCTATTCCTTTTTAACTCTGTTCAGACATGTTAGCAAAAGTAAAGTTATACGGAAGTCATTAAATTTTTTTTATTCAGTGTCCTGTGAAATGGTTTTGAATGACCAAGCACTCATGTTCCTCCATACCAAGACATATTATTATCAGGGGTGCACATAACTTTTTTTAGTGAGCTACTCCGATGAGTACCAGGAGATGGAGTGTGGTACTCACCCCATTTGTAGAGTGGTTTTTATAGGTGCCGTCTTCTTCACTGTCTCCCTCACTGTCCTCTGCGTCAGTTTTCTGCATGGTACATTCTGCTGCAGATGGACCTCCCTGTTCCTGATTGAGCCTCCACAGGTCAACAGCTGGCTTTAACTTTCACAGTACAACTGTGTGGCTTTCAAAGTACAACACGGTTTGCACCCCTAAATCTCATACCTCATTAGTACAACCCTGACATTTTCTGTCTTAGTAACTAACCCCAGAGACTACCTGCAGTCCAAATGTCAAGCTTTCGTAGTCATATTCAAACTGTCAAACAGTGCTTTTCTCTTGTCATATGCCTACTCTGACTTTCAACCCCGAGATCTCCCAACACCAGTGTCCAATTTACATTCCCAATTTCACACCCCTAACTGCAGCCTTTCATAACTATTGTTTCCCTGTGGTTATCCAAGTGACATCAATTGTATACATTTAACAATGAATAGATTCTGGTACTGTAGTTCATACATGAAAAAGTGAAGTTGGATGTAGGGGGAGGCTGCATATTGCCAATCTCCCTCTATTGCTGGCAGTGGTTCTCTGGCTGATATCCGGCCCCCAATACCTCCTTATTGTTAGTACGAAAATGTAGTAACAATAGTGTAGGTATGCATAGCTCGTCTTTGGTCCGCTAGCGTACCTGTGTACCTCTTCTGTGCTGCCCTGATAATTATTATTCTTATTCTCTTATATTTATATAGTGCCAGATGTAATATTATGCAACACTTTACAGAGAATATATAGTCAAATCACTAAAGCCCCCCACACACACAATAATCTGCAGCCGATTTTCCCGCCGACTGATGTGCATGTGCGCTCATGTGGCAAAATCGGCCGCTGGTAGGGGGTGCCCACATGGGTCGGTCGGCTAGAGAATGGACATGCCCGTAAATCTCTGGCTGATGCCTTTAGTTTCAATGGGGACCGGTGTCTTCTTCCTGTAATGGTGCAGCATCTGTGGGCTTCCCCAACATTTGCAGCTGTCCATTGTTTTTTGTAGTGTAATGCACAGCCAGGGAGAAGCAGGCTCTGTCCCCTAAGTGTCTGCCCCATGATCCACCTGGAGCAGGGAGTATATAAACCATAATGGGAGGCAGCTTAGAAAGAACCAGTTTGATGACACGGGTAGCTGGGACCTGTAGTCTTGTTCTCTCAATCATTCATACTGTGTGTGGGCATCCAGTGAGCCAGTGCTGGGTGCCATCGTTCTAATAGGGTGGAATTACCAGCCAACTTTGTGGATCCTGCTAAACCACATGTGCGGACTTGCCTAATGCCTTGAAAGCAGAGACTGCATGTATCCTGCTGACAGAATCTCAAGTAGTGGTCCTGCATTGTGTTCAGTCAGAAAGCAGTTGCTTGCTCCTCTGTATGGTGCTTACACAGACTGGTGTGCGGTCATCACATTCACACAATAGTAAAGTGCAGTCAGATGGAAGAAATTTCAGAGTCTTTGAGGGAGAGCCATGTACATGACACAATACATGACAGTAATAATGGTTCAGAGAATTGAAGACTATCATTAGTTTATAAATGGCCAGTAGATAATAAGCAGTTCTGCATCAGCTGGAAACATCAATACATTCTCACTTCCTCTGTCAGATCCCCATCGCCCTCACACATAACTATTCCTATTCAGCTTTCAGGTGCTGTAAAAGAGATTAGGTTTATTATGTCTCTGATTGTGTAACACTGTGCACATACTGTATGGTATACTAGTAGTTATAATGTAACACTGACACAACATTATTTAAATTCAGTCAACTATATGTAATTTTTACACACATTGCCGTGCCATTGTATAACAGTGCCTATTATTGAGGAAATGTATGATCTTCAAGTTGAAAAGCAGTAGAGATTAGCACTACTGGAAATCGATTGAGGGCATGCTGCAGGCGAATTGCTTATCTGAAAGTTATTTCAGTGTTAGGAAGTGTTAGGGTACCCATACACAGCACAACAGGCTCTCGATCGATGACCCGTACGAGTGCAGTATGGTGACGTCACAATGATGTCACCACGCCACACTCGAACGCCCATCAACAGGAATCAAGGAGCACCAACTTAGAGGCCCGCTTCCCGTTCCCCTTTAAAAGGAATTACATTTGATCAGGATTTACATACATGTCCATTACCTGTTCGACAAACCTGTCTTCAATTGGTTGATCCCGATCAAAGACAGGGGTGGCGGCATTAGATGGGCGCTAGATAGATGGCATGGTGCTTGAAGGGGCCATCAATCTAGCACAGATCTATGCATGTATTGGGGACCTTTAGCCACAGGGCTTTCAGTAGCAGAAATCTTAAAACTTAAACATATTAAACATAAATGTGCGCTAGAACCTGTATCAAGGCAGAACCCTACTAATTTTCTGGCTAAGGGCTTGTTTCCACTGGTGCGGTTTTGTGCGTATTTAACCACGTTGCCGAATCCGCATCCGCACGAAACAGCATCCCTTGCGTTTGTGCGCTTTTGGCACATGGTTTGCACGCGGATCGATAAGAATCGATTTTTCTTAAAACGCACTTCTGAATCCGCATCCTATGCGGTTTGACGCGTTTTTACCGCGTCTAATGATTTCCTATGGTTGCAGTTATGCGCGGATTTGGGAGGCGAATGCCGTCGGGACGCGGATGTGGTTTTAAGTGCTGTAGGGTAGCGTTCAAAACCGCGCCCTAAACCGCATCCTCATTCGACCGCATACATCCTCGCTCAACCACACCAGTGAAAACTATATTGTTGTTTCCAATGGATGTGGTCGAATGCGAACCGCACGCATCCGCACGAAACCGCACCAGTGGAAACAAGCCTTAAGGGACAAATTGCATTCTCTATACCAGTGGTTCTCAACCATTTTAGATTTAAGACCCCGGAAGTGACATCACAAAATGTCACTTCCTGTATTTAGAACGCCAAAAGTGATTTCACAGAGACACTTATGGTATTTGGAATGCCACTCTGCTTTGGCACTTCCGTAATTCCAATTACAGCGACATCACTTCTGGCACGATCAGGTAAGTGTAATGTCCCCTACCTTATATTTCCCCACCCCTCTTCCACCTAACTTCCCATCTGGCTTGTGGGCATCGGCGCTGCTGCAGACCAGAGACCCCTTTGAAATGGTCGTTCGACCCCTCATTGATGATGTCTCTGGGTTTCAAAGAAGGTTTGTAATAAACATGGAAATGTTTTATATAAAGTTAAGAGAATAGAGAGCAACCAGGGAACACAAACTGTTAAAATTTTAAATGTTAATACTGATTAACAAGTGCCAGAGCTGTGAGATTTCTTATTTTTTTCTATTATTATTATTATAGATTGAACTCAAAAAAAATATAAGATAAGCATACAAATAGGAGATTTCTTCCAACAAACAACAATACTATATTTGATAACAGTTATCAGTTGCTTATATACAACTTTTCCCCTATAAGCCCCCCATACACGTCTAGATTATTTGTTCACTTAAAAAGAAACATTTTGGGGGAGTCAGGGAAATAATGATTTATTGTAATGTTTGCCAACTGTAGTGACAGATCTTTGATCAACTTTTTTAGGATCAACTGAAAGTGTAATCAATTTCCATGCAACCAATTTAAATTTACCAGCATGTTCAATCAATTTGATTTTAGCATTTAATCAACATTTTTCTATGAAAAATTCGATAGATTGAAAGAAAATAGTTTTTCTGCTCACATAGTACAATCGCCTATTATTGATCAATCGTTGATTGAATCGTGATCCAAAAGGTTGGAGAATTTTGGTCCATTGTACAATCATCAAACTACAGGAGGAATTCAATCGACGATTTTTGTTTACTTCGATGAATTTTTCAGTCAAAATTGAACAATAATCGTACTCCCCATGTGGTGAACATCGATTAAATTAAAAGCGATTTTTTACTACAAAATCAAATCTAACATCGATTGCACGCTTAAATTGAACCATGTGTGGCTAGCTATAGGGGCCTTTAGTGTAATCAATTTCACTACATAGTTGTTGGTAGGTCTAAAGGAAATAGTATGGAGTGATCTAAATATGTATGGAGAGCTTAATGGATAAGGTAAACTTGCCAATATCCCAAATCAATAAATATATTGTTCAAAATGTTTGCACCTTTTTTATTCTAATCAAAAACTACATAGGGACTTATAATTCAAAAAATTGGTAACGAACTGTCATTTTTTTGAACATATAACACAAATCACACAAAGTTTGATCAAAGTTATGATGACATGTGGGAGTCAGATTATTGCACGTATAATACAAAAGAGTAAAGCTAGCCATACACAGTCGGATTCCATGGCCGCTCGATCACCTATCCGATCGATTCTGGCGATTCTGGCGGGAATCTCAGGTGTGATCGATCGGCCAATTAAGAGTATCCGATCGCTGCATACCACCTTGTCCCACGGATTCCGGGACGATTCCGTGTCCGATTGTCCACCTCACAAATGGCAACTCCCCCTGATGTGTGCAGAATCGGATCAAAAAGACCAACATGTTGGTTCTCTGTCGGATCCGATTCTGAGCCCCCGAACGATCGGACCTGATCGATCTGACAAGGTGGGCTGCACACGATTCCGGCACAATCGTTCCGCGTGCACGAGCCCGGAATCGATCGGCCCAGAATCCGGCCGGAATCCGACCCGTGTATGGGGGCCTTAACAATTTTGTCACTGAAGCGTCTGCCTCCTACACATTGCAGGACTGATGTAGATGTTTAGTAAATTACGGGTCTTTTGTCAGATGGAGCGGCAGGGACAGGTACCCCCCACACTCTTTGTTCACATTTAATTAAAATGGCTGAAATCCTGTGAACAGAGATATGATAATTCCTACATCTTCTGTATCTGTGTGGCTGAGGCTGTCCTCAATAGAGGGCTGAAAATGGCCTCGCTGTTATTCTGGATCAATAGCACTTAACACAAAATAGAAATAGCGTTCAGTGTTTTCTGTAATTCCAACAGAACAGTATAATGGGAAATAATGTAACTGCAACTGGATTTTGTATTGTAGGACTGAGACATGACAGATTTGTCCTTTGATGTTTTTTATTCTGATTAATATTATCTTTAGTCACAAAACTGCAACTGAATCACAAACAGGGAAATCTGGTATTGGAAGCATGCTTTTTTCTTGGTGAAAACGCCTGTCTTCCTCACACAAAGTCAGGGCCCTTTCACACTATATGCATTTTTTAGGCATGCATATCTGTATATATGCAAAAAAGCATGCATTTTTGACATTACATATGCGTTTGCGTTTTTGAACGAATCAATGAGAAATGCAGGACAAATTAATCAAAAATGCATACAGCAGTTAGTTTTTAAAAATGCATGCAAAAACGCTGAGTTTTTAAAAATGCAACACATGCAGTGCGAATGGTAACATTGGTTGTCTATGTAACAGCGTGTGCAGTAAAAAAAACTTGCGTGTTTCGAAAACGCAACGCATTTAGTGTGAAATGACCCTTTCTTTCTTTCTGCTTATATATTTATCTACCTCTCATCACAATACTCATTTCATTTTTGAAGTAAACATTTCTGTGTCTCTGAGATAAAACTAAATTAAGGTGAAATAGAAGACTACCACAGTATCTACCACAGTACTCTCCCGGGCAGTCTGATTCCTTCTGGGCTGGGATGCTCAAAAGGAGCAGAATCAAGTAACCGGTTTACATTTTTCAACCACTGGAGTGGAGAAAAAGGTCAGTAATGGCTTGATCTACATAGCCGCAACTAAGATGGCATCCCCTGCACCTATAGTGGTCAGGTTTCATACATGCAACACATCCCACTGTGAGTATATAAATCTCATTCTATATTTCATTTTAGAGCTTAGGTCTACTTTTAGGTACCACAACCATAAGACCTTGTCTCTATGTACGTCAAATCTCATTCCTAATTTCATTTTAGAGCTTAGGTCTACTTTTAGGTACCACAACCATAAGACCTTGTCTCTATGCACGTCAAACACAGGAATTTTGATGCACCGTTAACTCGTCCATTGAGATACAATGGATGTGTTACCATGGGTGCATTGCATTACTGTAAAATCAATGTGTAACCCCCACGTTGACATCGCATCTGAATGCTGGTCTGAGTGCATTAACGCACCCATATAGAATGCATTGCCTGCATAAAAAATGCATGGTGATGTATTTATTTATGTGTTCAACCAAAAAAAAAAAGAAATATGACAATTTACTGCCATGAATTGAACTTTCAGGATTCAACCCTTCTGGACCCTTTCCATACAAGCAATATACTCCGCAAGAGCAGCAGTTAGACAGGACAGCCTCCATTTCTCTCCTGGACACTGATAAGAACATATGTACAGTTATATAGCCCTTGTCTTTCCAGTCCTGCAGTCAGTGGTCCCTAGCCCGGGTTACAGTTATGTACATAGCTCCATCCTCATTAACATTATTAATTAATCTGCAAAGTAAGAATATTGGAATATTAACCTTCAACTTGAGGTGTGTGTTCTGTTAATAGATATAGTAGCTTTGCTGAAGATTTGTATACATTGTTGATAGATATGCGATATTTTGATATAGATGATACGCTCTTTAGCACAATAAGCCTGTAAAGTGTGAAATACATTCCTGATATAATAGAGTGGTATTTATCCTCCTCCATGTGAAAGCAGTGAGCTAGTAAGTCATTTGATGCCGAGAGAAGTAAGCTAATTACAGGAGAAGCTTCACTAATGGGGCAACAAATCCTGCCGCACAGATCTTCTGATTTATATATGACAAGGAAATCACAGCTAGAGGAAATGCAGCATTTGTTGTACTCTACATCAAGTAATCATCCAAAGCTTTTACAAATAATACCGCTGACAGGTTTAGGGAACTGCTGTCTGTTTTGTGAAGTCATGAAAACAGTTTAAGGTTTCAGTAAATAAAACAAAAACTTTGAAAGAAATGCTGTACATAAACATCTTGATGTTGTAGGGGCATTCCCAGCTTGAAGGATTTGGACCAAATGTAACGAATTTTACAAATATACTATATATACCTCAATATGATATAGTTATAGTGCCGGTTACCAGCCATTAAAGTGGGTTTAAACCTAACAACAACCATATACACTTACTACATGTAGTCTACATCTGGGCAAACTGATCTCTGTACATAAAAACACACATACTTTCATTTCTCTCTTCCTCGCTTCCATGCAGCAATTCCTTGCGTGTCCACTCCTCCAGCATATGGAGGTTCTAGACCAGGATGGACAAACTTCTTGACCTGTGGGCCAGATTGGCTTTTTAGATTTGATAAAGAGGCCGGACCAAGAGCCTGTAATGGCTGACCTGTCTTAAGTGAGCCAATTTCATGAATCACCAGCATCACTAATGTGTAATAAGCGATGTGTGACAGGACGTTATCTTTTTTATTTTCCTGCACTCAAAAAAGCTCATTCATTGCAATGAGTAGAGATATTTCCCAGAGACTGCCTGTTGTCACCATGAGGATGCGCCTACAGTATCATGATCACATCACTGCATTGTCCCCAATGCAACTTTTGGACACCTCTAGGGATTATGTGCACGAACATGTGGAGGGAAGCATCTTTTCAACAAGATGACAAAGGGCAGGTAAAGAAAGCTAAACGCACCCCCTTAGTTTGCCAACTTATGTTCTAGACTCTCTTGCTCCCTTTTGTAATCCAGATCTGAATCCAGTGACGCTGGAGGGACATAGCGTCACCTGGCTGCTGGGCGAAAGGAGATTTGGGACGGTAGACTTCACTGCTGATATCTACCTTGTCAAGTCACCTTGCAGCCATAGCCCACTAGGGCACAATATTGCTGGAGGGGTGGAGCACCACCGAATTTTTACAATTTTCACCCAGGTTAGTCTTTTTTTGGTACCTTCGATCTAACTTATCATCAATAATGGTGCAGATAACAGGAAGAAGATACGGAGTTAGTTAGGTATGTTTTAAAACCGATGTTCGTATTAGTTTTAATTAATTTCATTGTCGGCTTTCCTTTTTTAGGTTATCCCTCCCTGCCTGCTAATCCAGCCAGTGACACACATCATGTTTAAGTGTTGTCCCTTCTCTATCAGCAGTTATGGAGGAGGAATGAAGCCAACCCTGGGCTGCACTATTGTCAGTCAGTGGAGAGGGTAGTGGTAGATGTACTAATAATCTGATGGGCTTTACATATGTTTTCCACTCCAAGGTGAATTCCGATGATTGTGTTATGTTTATCTTTAGAAGCCTTTAGTGATGTTATGTCTTCTAGCTGGTGTAAACTAGTATGTCCTTGGCTAGATAGGATATAGGAGGGACAAGAGTATACAGCCCGGCCTAATGCTGTAAAAGCATCTGCATATCATGTTCCCATAAAAACCTGCAATAGCACTCTATCATATCCAAAACAAAAACAAGGCTATGGGCATTTCAATGTTTTTTTTTTAGTGGTTTAGCAGTATTAAGACACGTATAAGCCAGACTCCAGAAGTGTAATATCTAGTGATATGGTTTATTTTGTTAACTTTATATTCTTCTTATTCTTATACTTCTACTGTTGGTCTTCTATAATGATAGAGAGATTTTATAGCCCAACCATTGTTCTCTTTTACCAAAAAAATTTACCGTATTTGTCGGACTATAAGATGCACCGGACCATAAGACGCAGTTTTTAGGACAGGAAAACTAGAAAAAAAAGCTTTAATAAGTTTTCACAACAGTTGGGTTGATGCAATGAATTCAATGAATGCAATATTCAATTCAGCCAGTAGGTGTCACTAGCAGCAGTACACTCTCAGCGCACGTCATTCTCCACACTGATCGGCAGGAGGAGGAGGGGGGCAGACATTTGCAGAGTCTCTCATCTCAGTCTCTCCTCTCCTCTGCCAATCTGGCTGTTACTGTGTCCGTGGGAGCTGTAGAGTGATTGCAATTTTCACGGATGAAGAGAGGGAAAGATGCCAGTTCATCTATCTCTCTCTCTGCATTGTCTATTGCAGCAGGGCTCTGAGCTCTGCTGGCATAGGCAATTATACAGTACAGTACCAATTTTTGGGGTGAAAAGGTGCATCTTATGGTCCGAAAAATATGGTACTTCTTTTTCTAGCACATTGTTTTGTTCACCCAAGCTACCCGCTGTATAATGATAAAGAGGACAGTGACAAGTGGTGGCAGAGCATATTGTATAAAAATGGCAATAGCGCTGTTGATACTTACTGCAGATGTTATAAGACCCATTTATCTTTGTCTTTGGTGTCTGCTTTCTGATTGTTGTAGGTGAATATCTCTGGTCGTCCGCTGGTCGGTCAGGTTAAAGGGTAGTTTACCTGGTGGTTAAAAACCTCAGGTTTGACCAGGGGAAACAGGTTGCACCTGAGCTTAATTTTGAGCTTCCTGGCAAAGGCTGTAAATACTTATGTAGATGTGTTTTCACTCTTTTTTTTACAAATTCACCAGTAAGGCTAAGTCTACACTAGCGTTTTTTTCCTGCCAGGTAAACTACCGTTTAGCGTGACCGACCGGTAGACGCCACATTCGGTTTTCGTGCGGCCGTGAAATAGGACCTCTATGGGGTCCTTAATTAGATGCCCTGTAATCGCCTGCACTTTTTTGCAGAGGACCACAGGGAGTCGTTTATCCCGCGGCTGCGGGAGCGCACCGACGGTGTCCGAGCTGAAAGCAGCTCATGAACCGCCAGTGTAAACTTAGCCTAAACCTTTTTCATGTTGTCATTATGGGGTGTTGGGTGTAGAATTATGAGACAAAAATGTTTTGGGGAAAAAGTGATGTGCTGTGAATTCATGTATACACTTTATGTCAGCTGGGCTTCTGGCAAAAAAATTATCAAAGGTTATAATTATATAATCTGCATCTCTGAAAGCATTTGAACTACTTGAAAAATTATGAGGAGTTGCTGCTCTCCACTAAGTGACCATGCTGGTGTCAAAATGGGTGAAGTCAGTGTAAACACTCAAAAGCAGAATGTGTGTATAATGCCATGTTCTCATTGATCGTTCCTGAGTGGCTCTCCCCAAAATCTCCACTGCATCGCTCTAGTGGGTGTTTCTCCAGGAAGTCAGCAGGCGGCCATCAACCACCTCTATGGGGGGGAATAAGTGGGGCAGGTAAGATGTTACAGGTGAACACAAGTCATCGTCAAGGATTTTTGAAGTCCTTTTATAAACTATGCAGGTTTCTTCTTAAAAGATGCACTACATTTTTGCAAATTTATATTCCTAAAATATGTGAAAAGTAAAAAATGTACCCAACTGACCAGAACCTTCATTACCAGAGCTAGTTTTAATCTGCTACTGCACATTACAAGTGAAGTAATGAAGAATGTATTTAGGTATTGAGGCACCCTTATTTAGATTTAAATATTTAGAATAATCTTCCTACCATGTATACAATCTTCATGACTTATGGCTTCAAATGGTCCATTCTATTGTCCCAAGGACGTGTCCATGTACCCACTTGCTTGATGAATGCATAGGACCTACAAACATGCCAGTTCCACCTACAACACATTTATTCTTTTCAGAAGAAATGACTTATTTTTATGATAATGCTTCTGTTATTCTCACACAGTTCTCTCTTGAAGGTTTCCTTTTATAAAATAGGATAGACTAGGTGGCAAAGCATCCACAGATCAAATCCCAGAGACTGGATATTTGTCGTTCAGTCCTATAAACTAATATCTTAATCCGAGGAGGAATGCTGAATAATTTATTTTCGATTGACATGAAGCACTTTCATTGACTGGCATACTAATATAAGAGCACAGGAATGACTTTAATAAATGTCCTACATAATTTATTAGCAAGAGGTTGGCAGCGGGATACAACATTTAGCTTTAAAAAAGCCCCGTACCCCGGACAAGGGCCATTGGTGGCAGATACAGTGGATGCAGCAGCTTGAAGAGTGTTAAAAGCAGAGGAAGTGACATTGTAGGATTTTATCAAATTAGGATGAAGCCATCCTCCCATGGCACATTATAAATATGAAGATCTTTCTTATCAGAATAGAATCAAATATAGCTGCAAATGACTGATAGAACAAGTGATGGACCAACATATTTGAAGAACAAAATAAATCCAAAGCAGAAACAGTGGCACCCCACTATCAGGGTTAGGCTAATAATATATATTATATATTAAACCTCCTTCTGATAACCACTCAGAACTTTTAAGGCCCCCATACATGCCCCCCAATTTTCTGTCCGATCGATTAAAAACAATCGATTTTTTGCATCAGTCTTCCAAAAATCGGTCAATGCCCACATGGTTCGACCGAGTAACTTCGATCGAAGTTTTGGGAATAATCGGTCGGACTGTGATCGGACATGTTGGAAAATTTTTCTCGATCGCATCTACATTGTATTCAATCGGCTACTATTTCTTGTGACCCAACCAATTTAGTTCCGATCTAACTAATTATCATACTTTTACTTCCTGTTTCAAACATTGTGGTGTGTGTAGAATCATCTGCCAGGTTGTGCTCGGATGTATATATGTTTTATCATTCTGTATTTCTCTTTTTTTTTTATTCATGTGACTAAACTGAATTTGAGACCCTGTTTCCCCTATGATTAGCCATCCCCATCAAAGGCAAACCCCCCCCCCCCCCACCACCCAGACAGACACCCACAGATACCTGGACCATGGCCAAACCCATTCGGGTGGTACAACTGTGGCCTCAAGCTGCTGATCCCGCCATTACCCTTACCACGTCCGACAACCTTGAAAATGTTCGATCAAAGTAGGTAAAAAATCGGACAATAATTGGTTGCTTTATTTGGGGGTATAATGAATACAGTCCGATCGATCAAATATCCTCGTCTTGGAAAACAGCGATTGTTTTTAATCGATCGGACGGAAAATCGGGGCGTGTATGGGGGCCTTTAGATGGTAATCAGAAAACAATTGCATCTCACACTGGTAAAATAATTACCAATAATAGTCCTATGATCCCAATGTCAGGCAGGTCGAACACCAGGGGCCTTAGGTCCCTGAAAGGGAACGCCACCCCCCCCCCCAAAAGTAATGCAGGCCTGAGCAGTGTTCCCCCTCACCAAAATTCAAAATATTGTACGCTTCAAGTCTAAAATGATCATTTTAATGGGTTAATCTTAACTGCAAACCAAAGTGGTAGGAGCATATAGCATATTGGCATATAGCCAAACCAAAGTGGTAGGAGTATATTGGCATATAGTGCCAATCAAAAGTTGAAGAACAATTAGTAGAGAATAGCTCATCAGCACATATCAATGATGCTGTGCAGTGAAGACCTTCAGCATCTCTTTTATTACTATTTGCTAATTTAAGTAATTGCTGTGGGTGAGCAATAGGACCCAAAATTTACCATTATAATTCAGGGCTGTGGAGTCGGAGACATTTTTGGGTCCCTGGAGTCGGAGTCGGCAAAAGATACTCCACTCCTACTAATTTACATGGGAATTAATTTTTTTTTTTTTAAAATTAAAAAAAAAAAATTACTTCAACTGTCGCATTAACAAACAGTCATATGAACATAATGACTTCTCTGCTATAAGAATAAATACATGCAGTGTATAACATTACAGCTCCCACTGTGACCGCGATGCCTAAAGGCCCTCCACACACGTACCGAGTTGGGGGCCGACATACCATCTCAGATGAGGCTCTACGAGTCACAGGGATGAGGTCATCAGCTGCTCTCCAGATCTGACAGCAGACTAACAGCATCTGCCCAGAGATTAAATCGTACATGTCCGGTTCTCCTTGCCGGCCCGAGCTGTGGGCTCAGCGTCTGTCACCCCATTTGGGCTTCCCCCCCATCGGCATACACACGACGCCCATTGGTCGGCAGCAAAATCGTCCGCTGCTCGGTGCGTGTATGGCATCCTTAACTCCTCTCCCTATAATGAAGTAAATGTTTGTTGCCGGACTAGAGACGCTTGTCTAATGCTTGCCATAACAAAT
>CM070032.1:28624632-28634651 GCA_036250615.1 Ptychadena robeensis
TGTATTTATCACCCATCTACGCCTGTATTTATCACCCATTTATGTTTGTATTTATCATCCATATATGCCTGTATTTATCACCCATGTATGCCTGTATTTATCACCCATGTATGCCTGTATTTATCACCCATCTACGCCTGTATTTATCACCCATCTATGCCTGTATTTATCACCCATCTATGCTTGTTTTTATCACCCATCTATGCCTGTATTTATCACCCATCTACTTCTGTATGTATCACCCATCTATGCCTGTATTAATCATCCATCTATGCCTGTATTTATCACCCATCTATGTCTGTATTTATCACCCATCTCTGCCTGTATTTATCACCCATCTCTGCCTGTATTTATCACCCATCTTTGCCTGTATTTATCACCCATCTTTGCCTGTATTTATCACCCATCTATGTCTGTATTTATCACCCATCTACGCCTGTATTTATCACCCATCTAGGTCTGTATTTATCACCCATCTATGCCTGTATTTATTACCCATCTATGCCTGTATTTATCACCCATCTATGCCTGTATTGATCATTCATCTGTATTTATCCCCCATGGGCCAATCTGGAAGAACATTGTAATGGTGAAATATGGAGTGAAATATGGGAAGGTGTCTCTAATCCAAGTCATTTAGTTATTAGTATTTGGGAATCATTTCCCTATATCAAGTGATCATACCACCCTTGCTGCATTATATGTTTTATATGCCTGATATAGAAGGGCATGTAAGTAATATTTCTTGCTTCATTGGGACAATGCTGATACGTGGCAGTTTGGGCTTCCAGGTACCGATTTCTGTGACGACTTAGTGGGGTGACAAAGCTTAGGTCTATGTGACATGAGTAATCCTGTGTCTGGCAGCTCTCTCCTCCCCCTAATGTCTTTAAATGGCAGCAAGAAAACAAGTATTGCAACATCATCCATCTTTTCTTTGTATTTAGATTAAATTACAGCACCGGAGGACTGAGGAAGAAATAAATGTCTTCTAAAGCTACCACCATCTTCTGTAGTTAAGCCTCGGGTCCTCTGGTTATTTTTGTGTGTGTGTGAAGGGCATAGTGGGCCTCATAATAAAGTTTTTTCTGTGTTTTCCTATCACAAACTCTCAGGGCTTTATGGACTATGAATATACTACGCCTTTTTCCTGATGGATAGAATGTGCCTTCATAGAGGACAGAAAACTATAGGTAAACACCTTTTATGAGGTGCATTAAGGTCATTTTGTTTAAAGACATATGTTTCCATCATTTGTGATTGGAAATCAATTCATAATCTTCCACAAAAATACCCTGATGTGTTTGTTCAACAGGAAGATCCATAGTTCTAGCAGTGGTGGCTGTTCAGACACCAGAAGTAATATCATACAATTAGGTTGATGAGTTTTGTTTCGTGTACACATGTTTTTTTTTATTATCACATCTGTCATGCCGAAGTTACTTCACATTTTCACATTGTCCAGCGAAATCTGGATTGGATCAAGTCTAGAACGAAGCTGATAAGGCTGTGCTGCCTTGGTCTGGTCAGGGGTCATGAAGTGCCCTCGGTGTCCGTGCCCCTATGTGGGGCAGACGTAGGGGTGCCTTTCTAGTATTGCACGGTGCTTGGGGAGCACCACTAACTGAAATGGCACTTAAAATTTCAGGCCCCGCAGCACATACCAGACCAGAGGAATTTTTATAGCTGGCCAAAAGACTTGCCCAGTGATTTATCACTGAGGACTTTTTTTTTTTTTTTTTATGTGACGTTTTATCATCCCCCTACACCCCCCTTTCACAAGTAAGGGTTTTTTGCCTTCACATCCTTAAAACCTCGGAAAGTGGTGGGGAGGGATTGCCTACGGCTCTGGCCTGGCAGTGCCTCCAACAAGGGGACCTCTTGGGAAACCCCATCCGTCCCTAGTACTTGGGAGACTGGACTCCGGTCCTGGGAATCCGGGTCAAGGGGCTTCGGCTCTTTGGACCAAGTACGTAACCCCTTTTCTAGGAAAGATCCCTAAGCTTCTTTAGGAACGCGGCAAATGAAGACGCCCATTTTTTTGTGTGTGGTAGAGACTCACACAGCTGCTCTTTTTGCTAGTGTCAGCTTGTAAAATGTGACTCTCCATAAGTGCTGGTTCTGAGAGAACTTCTACTGCTAGTGCATAGATATATTTTATTGTTCCCTGCCTTCGGACACTTGCCTTTTGGTTGAAGGCAGTGGAACTAAGCCTTGCCCTTGGTACTGGAGGGAGTGAAACAATTTGGGAAGCTGGCCTTTTGGCTATTGTCAGGAGCCTTCCTTTGCAAGGAGTGGAGAATTTTGTTCTATATATAGACACACACAAATTTTAAGTTGGAAAAGTGCATGTTATATTGTGAAAAATATGGTAGATCTCTGTTGAGAATCCAAATATCAACACTCACATCTTATTTGCGAAACTGATAATAATAGAATACAGTGCCAATGCTTTCTTTGTTCTTGTTCTAAATCAACAATTGGGATTCATTGACTGAAACTGATAGAGTTTCTTTCTAAAACAGATAGTCTTTGAGTTATAGAAATTCTACTTGAGAACAACTTAAGAACAGAACCACAGCTGCTCCTTCATATATCTCAGTGGGTGGCTGCAGAGGTGGTGCTAGGCAAATCAGTGCCCTGGGCAAGCACCCACTCTGGTGCCCCTCAGCTCACCCCCCTTGATGAGCACCTGTTGCTCTCCTGAGGGGGTTGGGTGGGGGGTTGTGCTTACATACTTACGGACTTTGTGACTCACCAGCACTTCTCCAGAGATGATTCTCTCTCTCTCCCCAGGCAGCCACCAACTTGATAAGCGGGCGTCCTGGAGGGGCGGCATCAGAAAAAACTTTAGATGCCCAGATGCCGTGTATTTACATTTTGCCCCTATGTAAAACCGCCACTTGGGGACTGAGTACAATGCAAGAGAAAGGGCCATAGTTTGGTTCCATAGTTACCAAGGCCGCAGGCCTTATGTTAATACAAATATATATATTTTTTATACAAGATAAGACGAAGACGAAGATAAAATACACCCATGGCTTTAGAGACAAAATTGAGGAATATTAAGACTCACAGAAATATAGAAATATACATATAAGGAGAAGCCATAGTTGTACTGTGAGGATACTCTAACTATTATTACTCACAAGGCAGTCTGCTTAGGGCATTGAGGCTCTTTGTACAATAAATGCATGACAACATTGGAATGCTACAATATGTGAATATCAGTGAGGATCAGGCAATCACATATGTGTGGCAACAGTAACATTTTGTAATAACTTCATGACAACACAACAATTGCACAAAAAAAAACATGGCAAAAATGGAACGTTACAACTAAGCTGGTTTTTACAGTAAACAATATAAAAATGGACATAAAGGTCAACACATTGAAGACAGGGCAAAAATCTAGCTTTTCCCTTTTCTTCCAAAATTAACCCCTAACATGCACAAATATAAGCTTAGCAACATCTAACTTATAACCTTGAGGATGCTGATAAGTTGTTCATTATTTTACTCTTTCTTAGTAGATCTTATACCAAAAGGACAAAATAAAAAATAAGCAATTGACAGATTTTAGTAACTTCTATTAAAATGAGGTTAACTATTTCTATTCTGTGACAATGTAGGACCTACAATCTAAGACAGGTGTACACTATCTAGGACGCATTCACATATACAATCAGAAACTTTTGTCAAAGGAAAGAAATAGGTTTATTGATACAACCACCATGGGATGTATAAAATACAAATGGTTGGTTTGAGCGGTCTGACCAGACTCCTCTAAAAACCTTGACTCAGACTAAGACAATAATGGGTGCCTAATCCCTAGAGGAATCTATGTACATTGATAGATAGTGTCAACATAAATATCTAGTAACACTATATGGACATTGAACCTACTAAACACCTGTAATACAACTAATTGGTGGAGGTTATGTCACCCCACTGTCCTGCACACCAATATTAGACTGGTCATATAGTTGGAGTGTACCTCTCTGACACATACTGCCTCAACACATCTGATAATAATTGAGAAACATCTAACAAGGCACATAGACATTAGGGGTTTTCTACTTTTTCTTTACTGAGATTGGATATGTTGGGGGTGGCTGGGGGCCCTCCATGGTATTATAGGGGGGCTTTTTCCGGGGGATCGGGAGTGTCCCCCTGTCCGTGTGCCAGGTGGGGGTCACTGGCCGTAGAATTCACGGACGCCAAGCGGTCTTTTGACCGCAATACTAACATCACGCAACCGCCTGGGGTCTCTCCACTTTGCCTGTCTTTTTCCCCCTCACTCGTGGCTGTTAGTCATTGAGGGAGAGGGGTGGGGAAGGGGTGGGTGGGGTACCTGTGAGGTGAGGCCAATGGGATGGAGAGTGTTTGGGAGGGGATTGAACTAAGTCTGTCCCCTTCTGACACTACCCTCTTGGCTCATGCTTAAGATTTACATCACACATTTATAGCACCGCACATTATACTGACTAAAGCTGTTCACATAACTTGTAGATGGTCACACATAACACACTCACTACACGGCCTCACAGCACACAGCATATCTATACTCAGTTCATACACATTTCCTTTTATATTAAATTTTTTTAGCACACACATTGATTGCTTTCTCACATTTTAGTTATGGATCCCTATTTGTGGGATGGAGTCCCCTCCCCATTGCCATCTGGGGGATAGGACCAACCACTGTCTGTGTTCATCCTACCCTCCGCAGGTGGCTGGTGCTCGGCATCATGCACCCAACCAGAGTCCCAGCGTATCTACTCTGAACCCCCGTGCACTCCCGACGAATGGCGGGGGGTGGTTGACTATTCTGACCCACTTGGGTCTCGTCACTCGTGGATGGGGCTCCCAGTCACCTCCACACATACTTACATACACACCTAAAGGCTGTGAGTATATATGCACAAACACGCTACCATAATCGTTTCCTATGATGATGTATCAAGAATGACAAGATGACTCTGTTTGACTATTGCTCAGCAATGGGAAACATGCCAATGTCCCTGAAGAAGCACAATCGGCGAAATGGCACGGAGACGAAAAGTGTCCCAATCTTGCACAATGTGATCTGCTCTGTATAGTGTAGAACCCGGTGTGAGATACATGCTTTGTAACATTTTTTATCGTTATTGATACAGTATCGGTCACATAATTAAATTGATGACATGGCAGCATTTCTGTTCACTGATAATATTACTGAACTTACTAACAACACGCCCTAAAAAAATGGGCAAACGCTAAACGCATGCACAACCATGTATATAACCAGGGCCTAAACAGGTCCCCACAAAGTCCCTAGTCCTTGTTTTGTTGAATGCATCTATAACGAGCATCTGTCTCCTCACACCCCAAACAATGTCTTGCAATATGGGATGTGGCACACATACTATAAATGGGAAGCTAGTTACTATGGAACACATTGCAGACATGATATGTTTGAGACCAGCAATGCATTTGGTGTGAACTGGGACCCTTCCACAGCTTTTTTATTCTATTCAGTAAATACCGTATATACTCAAATATAAGCCGACACGAATATAAGCCGAGGTACCTAATTTTAGAAAAAAATTCTGGAAAAACTGAATGATTCGATTAGAGTATAAGCCTAGAGTAGAGTATAAGGAGGGAAATGCAGCAGCTAAGGATGTTAATATTTAATTCAGCAGATTTGTTAGTTAATTACATTGCCCCTGAACATGATATCATCACTTATATTGCTGGAGATGTAGAGACGGGATGTGAGAACATTGTAAAGAAGTATTGCTCTAACACATGGAGTTCTTGCATAAAAAAAGTTCAAATGAAGTCATCCTAAAACACTTTGACTTTACTTTGAACCTAATTTATGCAAAAACTACATATGCTAGAGCAATCATTTTTTTTTCAAATGTTCCCACAACCCTTCTCTACATCTGCAGCAAATTTGATGATAGTGATGATAGCATGTTCAGGGGCTTTGCAATCCTCTCATAAATTGCACCTACAAATACCTGTGATATTAATTGCATGACCTGAATAAAAGCCGAATGTAATTTTTAGCACATATCAGGTGCTGAAAATGTTGTTATATTCAAGTATATACGGTAGATTCTTTTATTGGTTCCTGTCATCTTAAAGTCAACCAAAACTGACATAAGCAACTTTAGTTGATGTGTACGCTGGGGCTGGGTTATAATACACTGGTTGTGATTCATTGCAGATAGAGCTTGTTTTATTTAAAAATGTGTGTCGCCCCTCCCCTAAGCCTAAGGTGCTTTTCATACTGTCTTTAGTTAAACGCTCTAGGTGCCCCCAAGTAGCATTAATGAGAGGTTTATTATGTGTTTGTTTAAACTTGATAAACATCAGTGGAGGGGTAGAGAAGTGTGTAGGAAGTAGCAGAGTGGAGTAGGGGATTTGTTTCAACCTTCTCTGCAGAGGCATCTGCAGAGCTTTCCCATTCAAGTCAATGATAATAATTTAAGGACTGAACGACCATTCAAACACAAGGCATTTAAAATTGACCAGAAATGCTCCGCTTGGGAAAGGTTTATTTGGTGATGAGAGTAATAGGGGTGAAGAAGGTGGTCAGAAGTGAATGGCAGGATCCATATTTATGATCATATTTATGAACTTGATCAACGTGTTTTAGTGTATAGACACATGCTGAAGTCTCAGCCCTGACACTCTCACGCTAAAATGAAGATCTCTCTCCTGGCACTGGCCTTTTGACTAGGCTGAAGGAATATAGAGTGAATACATCATGGTCTTGTCCTGCACACTTTGCTGGAACATTCTGTATATTCACTTTATATGTGAATGGCTGTGTCTCTGATTTAATTTTTATCTTTCTTTTTTTTAAAAGGGATGTTTCTTATGGTCCGGTAACAAAAATACGGTTTATTCTATCTCAAGCTCTAATTTGTCCTCGCTTTTCTTTACAACAAACCTAGACAGAGAAAATCTGCTATAATTATTGAGGACTGCAGATACATTTACTGTGAATTTTGCCTTCACATATCTTACCTGGGAGTAGATTGTGAATTAAAATGGCTCACCTCAATAGCCTTCTTGTAATTAGTGATATTGAAGTTGTCCCTCTTTAATGGCGTAATAAAATGTTTGCCAGCCCAGTTTATTGTAAATAATGTATCATTGTGCTTAAAATCCGGGACAGTCTGGAACACAGAGAGAGGTTGACCCTTCACTGATGAGATTGTGAAAATGGTGTAGAGTGAAATAGCTATTAGTAATGCTTAATTGATTGCTAGTATTAATATTTGCTTTTTGTAGAACATTTGTTAGTCAAGGTAATTACAGTAAATAAGGGGAGACAAAATCTCTCTTAAGAACCATATATAGTACAACAGCTGTTTTGGATTTGATAAGCAACTGGTCACATATTGCACAGGCAGGAGATCTAATGAATGATAAGAATCACACCTTCTATGATATGCCAAC
The DNA here is from genome assembly GCA_036250615.1 of Ptychadena robeensis. Taxonomy (NCBI): domain Eukaryota; kingdom Metazoa; phylum Chordata; class Amphibia; order Anura; family Ptychadenidae; genus Ptychadena; species Ptychadena robeensis. The sequence goes on from CM070032.1 coordinate 28,632,094, forward strand.
CTAGAGGGGAATCCGTGCCAAGGAGCCAGCAAAAAGCAGATCTTTAAGGCCAAGGCTACATATGGGCGGTTCGTGAGCTGTTCTCCTTGTTTTTAATGGGAACAGCTCCCCTTCTATACAGACGTGGTCTTTGTAAAAAAAATAAAAAATAAAAATGGTTTGCTGTGTTTTTAAAACCGTGCTGCAAGAACACCACTAACGCTCGGCCGCATCCATTAAAAAAACAATGTGTCAATCTCAGATGCATTTTTAGACTCATGTACTCAATCGTTATCAATGACAAAAGAAAAAGTTGTGGCCAAAAAAACGCTTCCAGAACAGCCCAAAACGCATCTAAACCACGTCTGAAGCCCCCCCACACACACATGCACCTAAAATGTATGATTATTTACATGTGGTTTTTTAAGGCTGGGTTTTCCCCCACAGTCACTGTGTCAGAGGGTGGTGTGCCATACGTGATGGATCCATACTGCCCGGTTGGGCTTTGCGCATCTGTCGGCATCACACGCTATGCACCGGAAACACATAACACAATGGGCACAGTATGTGACGTGTGCAAACAGTTTGGTAATGGAAAATATAAAAACTCCCAGAAGCAGTGCCTGAATAGCGCCACCCACGCTATCCAAAAGCACTTCCCAGTTAAATCTGTACTACATCTATGTGGCCATACAACCACTTTTGAATAGTGTGATAAACTTTTATCCCATGTCAGAGCTCATAATCCTTCCCAACCATTTATAACATTGGATTGAAGTTTTCTTCTTAGCAGTTAATTATGGAAGGATGACAGGTCACCATGACCCATATACAAGACTTCCATAACCAGAGATGCAGGACACTAATCAAACGTTTACACAGCCCACTCAGTTGAATGTTTTAAAAGCAGAAAATATATATCTATAAAACCCGAAAGTCTGGTTTTTGGGAGCCATATGGCCTCTGTATTTTAGCCCTCCTGTACTATGTAAATAAATATATTTTGCTTTACTTATGCTGTTTATTCTTCTTGTTAATTGTTACAAAGGAATTGTTCATATGTAGATATTGGTAAATGGGACATGGTTCAGATGCAACTGATGACAGAGGTGGACCTTGCTGGCATTACTGATAACCTAGTGTTATTAAAATATTACCTCCATACAAGGAATATTAACAGTAACAATTATTCTACAGCTGCTGATATGTTTTTTTCTTTTGTTATCCGAAGGTTAGTCAGATCAGTGCACCCAGTAGTATGTTAGTATGTTGCTGTTTCCCCTCCATGTCAGAGTGACATTAGAATTGGAAAGTTGCTGTGAAATAATAGGCCCCATGTTTATATTATTATTTATTATTATCATTTATTTATATAGCACTAACATATAACGCAGCGCTGTACAATACATTAGAGTGGAGATACAGCACAATATAATACACACAGGTACAGGTTATGACACAGGAGGAGGACCCTGCCCAATATGAAACTTGACCTGTTAAGATGTTTTTGATTGAAAGCAATTGAGATCAGATTCCTTTTATACTCTAAATGACTCAAAAATAATGCTGACTGTCTCTTTCATCAAACATTAGAAGAAATCTTTTTCTAGCTGAATAAGTGTAAATAAGTGTAAAGCAGGACAACGTTCCTATCTCTGATGATGCAGTTCAAGCTTTCAGTACTTAATAAGCTGTACTGCCTATCAACATGTTGTAATAGAGAAGTGAAAACAGGAACATTATTGGCATTGTTTCCATACTGAGCTGTGTATTAGGTAGTCAGTCAGAGGAGGAGATCATGTTTAAGGCCCCCATACACGTCTAGATTTTTCATCCAATCAACTTAATTCAATCAATTGTTTTGGTTGATTGATTGAAAATCTATGGCAGCCCACATGGTTAGATCAACCTAAAACAATAAAAATTGGGGAACAAAAATGATTGAAAAAGGATTGGACATGGTAAATTTGAATTGGTTGTATTGAATTGATTACACTTTCAGTCGATCCCCAAAAAGTTGACCAAATATCTATTACTACTGTTGGCAAACATACAATCAATCACCAATTTCCCTGACCCTTAAAAATTGATATTTTAAGTCGATTGTACAGAAAATCTAGACGTGTATGGGGGCTTAAGCTATGTTCCAAAATTTCCAATCACCTGTCAATCGCCTACACTAGTTTCAATGGGCTTGTCCCAATTGATAGGATCGTGTGCACTTGCGATTGGGGCCATGATTAAATCGTGGCTCCCCACGTTCTGACTGCCGGCAGTAGATTTCTGACGTTCTGACTGCCGGCCACGATTATTTTCCTCTGATCGCGCCCATAGACATGAATGGAGGCAATCAAAAATTGCGTCCATTTATTCTCTATGGAAGCATTTTTTTTTATAATGGTGCTGGTTTTTTAAAAAAAATCACAGGTGAAAATCGCCTGGTCAATCGCCTGGCGATCACCCGTTGGCGATTCCTCAGGCGATTTATCGTCTAAGTGGGAACATAGCCTTAGTTGTGACCCTAGACCAGGGGTCTCAAACTCGCGGCCCGCGGGCCATTTGCGGCCCTCGGGATCTTG
>CM070032.1:28645174-28662114 GCA_036250615.1 Ptychadena robeensis
CATAAAGAGGATGATGTGGTCAAAATACTCATTTGCCCAATAATTCTGCACTCCCTGTATCCTCACTATGAATGTATATGGGATTGCTATTTCATTTGTTTAATAAAGAAGTACATGGGGATAATAATAGAAGGAGGCATTTCTTGCTGAATTATATTGTGTAAAATATTTTCTTGCCTGTAACTCACAGTTCGAGGACTTTGATGGGCTTTATTTTCTATTGTAAAGTCAGATTCACTTTAAAACATTTAGGATCCTAAAGTGTATGTCATACTTGGTACATGTTCCTCTGGTTGCATCTCTTCACCTCAATACTGATCCATATCAAATAACGTCATCTCACGATTCTCTCCTTAACCTTTACATTTCTCTGTCAGATTTCCTTTAGATCTCTTTTGTTTTACAAAAAACATGTAATATGAGGGACTTTCTAAACATTCAAATCTACCTGTGTTCTATTGCAGAGGACCCGGCACTACATAGTTGTTGGTAGATCTAAGGGATTTCTGACAAAGAGATCTAAAGGTGTATGGCCAGCTTTACTAATCAAACCTATACCTTAAGCAAGTTAAACACTAAGCTATGGCATATGCAGAATCGGTAAGACTCCCCAGCACTGCTCTCCCTTATACTGTATGCTGACATCAGTGATGTTCTGTATGCTTCTGTGTGTTAAGCTAGCCATACACTCTGCGATAAAAATTACGATCTATTAAAACCGACAATGTATCCCGACGTCGGAGCCGTTTTAGATCGTAATTTTCTGTAAAATACTACCACATGGAAAAATCTAATTTTAGATCGATTTTTTCTGGTTTTATCGAAAATGTCATCGAAAATAATCACCGTTTATATCGGACAATGTGATTTTAAAATTAATTTAAATGCAAATAATAAAATAATATATATATATATATATATATATATAATTGTAATTCTATATACATAGATATTAGATACATATTACAGATTAACAATATATAGAGATATATATTGATATGTTTACAACAGACAACAGATGTATACATGCTGTGTACTACCTGTGTACTACCATACTACATATACTAATAAATTTTAATACAATTGTAATATATCTTTACATCAAAACCTATCGCTAAAAAACAAAGTAGCTGCTACACTGAATGTATGTGATCGTAAAAAATGAATTTAGGATCCAATATCATAAAATAAAATATACACTACAACTTTAAAAAACCTCTCCAGTCAGTTCAAGTAAACTATATTTATTAGTACATATATATATATATATATATATATATATATATATATATATAAATACTTCTACATTGCGACAACTAGTACGTTGGCTGCTATGCTGAATAGCCACCATGTCAGCGGCAGCAACATGCCAGCAGCGGAAGTCTTAATTTGCTAATAAGTATCGTTGGCACTTATTGGTCGGTAAAACACTATGAACTTGCCCGATGTTCCCAGACCAATAAAAATGTCAGTTTTAATAGATCATCATTTTTATCGCAGAGTGTATGGCTAGCTTAGGTTTAGGAAAGTTTGGGAGAGAAAAGGTATCACCCAGTGGGATCTGCAATCCCCACACTGCTGCTGATTAATTTACAATGCTTGGTACACGCTGTACCATTAACTTTGCTAAATGTAGAAGGTGAAAATCTATCCCATGAGCTTATAAATATCTGACCATGGAATTTAGTTCTTGTAACTCTCATGGATTTATGGGTAATGATACTAATGTGTTTATTATTTTATTGTTTGTATCTTTATACTGTGGACATTTATTTGACTTTTTCTTTTGAGCAAAGATACGAATTGGCGCGGATTCCCTTGAATATGTATGGGGGAAGCATATGGGTTTAGAATAATCCTTTTAAAACATGTATGTACTGACCGTAGTTTTGAATTAAAATTGTAAACTTCACTTTTCTGACCGGAACCTCAATTTTTACTCACCTTTAAAGTCCCAAGGACGAGTATACCATTAGGGTCAGAACTCCACTATGTTTTTTCAAAATATGTCAAAATCTTAGTGGTTGCGTCTTGTGTCTATTCTGAATGGGTCCATACCCATGATGTACGCAAGCTGCGATGGGAGGTGCCTATTTAAAGTGAATGTGGTGTGTACAGAAGACATTTCCTCTAAGATTTTGCCTATGGAGACCTGTTGTACCATCAGCATCCTGCTGTACCATGCAGTGCTTCTGGCCTTGTATTATACATTATAATGACAGATAACTGTGAGTGCTCTGAGAAACGAGGAGTCTTTTAGGGATGAGTTGAGTAACCTGGGGGAGCAAGGATTGACAAAAGAAGAGAACCCTATTCATCCCTAGTAAAATGTACTTATAAATCCTGATATTGATATATCAGAGATATAATCATACTTAATAATTAATACCTATCTGCATAATATGTAAAACAATGTGTGACTAATGCTATGTCTCCACAGCGTTGTTTGACCCCCTACGCTAAGCGCAGATCACATACACTTTACCTTCTGGATGGGCAGGTACAGTGTATGTGATCCATCCGGACCCCCCGCCAAGCACTGTGCTGAATGTAGGGGTCCCGACGGATCACATAACGCTGTGGAAACATACCCTTACTTCTGATGCTTGTACTAAATAAAGAACTTTGTTAAAAAGAAATCCTTCAGTCTGCAAAGATCATCTGTGCATTTGGGTTGCTCACTTAGTTCATCTGCAAGGTGCAATGGTATAGTCAGCTTGTGAAATCAAGGCTTAAAACTACCCCACAATAATCTTAATTGTAAGGAGCTTATCTCTCTGACCTCGTTGAGAAGACCGACTGCGTTGGCCGGTTTACATGTAATGATTTAAAAAGAGAAGGCAAGCTAAACAAAGTGTTATCTGAATGAAATGTGGCGGCTATGTTGGTATGTTAGTGGATAGTTTGGTTATAGACAACCGAAATGGTTTCCCAAATACAGTGAGCCGGGGAACCGGAGTTCAGCAGTAGTGTGGGCTGCATTTTGTATTCTGTGATTGTTAGAACTTCTCTTATAGTAGAACTGGGAAGGACTGATTTACATATAATACTTACATATCAATTTTATGTCTGAATGTCTCTCCATTTGTGAGGATCACATTGGACTGATCTTGGTTTAGAGCAGTGGTACCCTAACTGGGGGGCGCGAAGGTATTCCAGGGGGCGCTGGCCCTCATTCTTAACCTGTATTTGAATAGGGAGGGGGGCTCGATAATGTTCCTAAATAGAAAAGGGGGGCCCAGCAAGGAAAGTTTTGGAACCACTGGTTTAGAGCGTCATGATTTGTCTCTTATAACCAGAAAATTGTTTGATCAATTTTGAGGTTTTAAATGCAAATAAGCAAAATTCCAGTTTTAATACAGTATCTCCAGGTTACGAGTACGAGGCAAAGTTCCCTCTAAATTAATACATATTTAATAAGTTTGTTGTTTTTTTTCTTACATTATGTTTAGTGTGGTGAGTGCTAATATTATTTTGTGCTAGAACAATGTGCTTTAATAGAGTGTTTATGTTCCCTGTAATAATGGCGCTAGAACACGTCTTTATATAAATGCTCCGGCCTCTCCAGGCATGGGTTGTGTTTGGTGCATTAGTATAGGCTGTGTTCACTCTATACAAGCACTGTAATTCTGCACTCAGTATAAATTATTTACAGGCGTCTAGCAGACATTAAACACACAACATGAGGGAGGCTGCGGTAAAGGTTCTTTGGGGTAACACAAGGTGACAGGTTTACATTCAGTAGGAGTGTGCACTATGTTTAATGATTCTAAAGCCTGTATCTGCTGTCCCCAAATTACTTCCGTCAGTTGGCTTTATGTTAATAAATAATAAACTAAAACATACCCAAAAATAAAATACTATTAAGTGCTTTCAAGAACCTTCATTCATTCATACAGTAACTATTTCAGATGATCATAAGAGAAAATATTTAAAAGGTATTTGACGATCTATACAGAAAATTCATTAAAATAAAAAAAATGACACAAGTGGGGAAAACCCTTCAATCTTTTTTGTCCCTTTTTTTTCTTATTTGCCATTTATTTAAAATTTCCGCTCACAGCTGTAGGTGGGGGCAATACCTTAGTGGTCCTGTCTACAGCTTAAGCTGAGCATAGACAGTTAAGCTAGCCATACACTGCACGGATTCCCTGGCTGATCGATTCAGCACCGATGGATTCCGGCGATTCCGCCGGCATCCACAGGTGAGAACGATCAGCCAATTAGGCAATCCGATCGTGGCAGCCCACCTTGCACGGCCGGATCCGTGTCCGATGGATCGCCTCCCTGACCGCAACACCCCCTGATCAGAGCAGAATCGGACCCGAAAAGACCAACAGGTTGGTTCTTCCTCGGATCCGATTCTGTGCCCCCGATCCATCGGATGCGGTCGGACGGGCAAGGTGGGCTGCAGGGGATTCCGGCACGATGGATCCGCGTGCACGCGCCCGGAATCCATCGCGCCGGAATCCGGCACGAATCCGTGCCGTGTATGGCAGCCTTTAGATTTACTGGAGATCGATCTGCTGCAAATTCACCTGTCCACCTTAAATCGGCCCATAAATTGATCAGCCAAAGAACGGACATGTCCGTATTTTTTTGGCCAATCTCATTACTATGGTGGCACACAAAGGGTGCATGGCCGATTCTCAGAACAACCGGCCACACATGACCATGTGTGATCATTCTGCCAAGAAATCGCCAGCAAAACGAAACGTCTGCCCAGCTTTAGATTTTCGTATTCTGAGTGGCAACATTCTGTATGCTGAGCTACAGTGTTGTCCCTATCTTCCCATGCTTCAGTCTTGTCTCCTGGCTGCAGTCCGCTCTGTCTATTAATTCAGACATTAAAATACATGATCTATTAGGTAGTATTTCTTTCTTTCTGAAAAATATAGAAACAATAGATGTCCATTGTGGATGTGACTGTTGCATCTGCCCCACAGCTATCCAGAAGTATAAATTGTGCCAGTTGGGGGGTGATTGACAGGTCACCTGACATACTCCGTTCCAGCCACAGATCAGGCCTGTGCAGTACCAGATTCAAGAATGATCACATGATTTACTAAAATGATTGATTGTGTCCATCCTTTTCACCTAGAGCTCAGTAAAAAAAAGTTTACAGACCCCATATAATCTTCCTGGTAAACGTGAGATATTTGCTTTCCCCCGCCCAGACTATGGAAATACAGCTACTGTATGACAGAAAGTGTGTTGGGTACAACATAGGAAGAAGGAACTGGCATATGGCATACGAGGAAGTCATTCATAGCTTGGAAGAGCTGGCATGATTTTCTTTGCTTGCTTTATACCTTCTCAAGGATGCTTTTAGCGTATGTTCCAAGTGTTGTTGAATGAATGTTTAAACACACGCACACCTACACAGCCCGCGCACTTCAATAAGGTTAATTGTAGGAAAGTAGATATGCAAAAACAATTCAAAACACACATCTATCCGGATTACCCGCAGGAAACAGCTAATCGGGCCTAATCCTCCAGGCTGGAGAGGGAGGTGGTATAGATCAGAGCTCTGTGTATGCCGTGTCCTCTAGAGACCACTGATATCAGTCTGTACATGTGTACAGCTATAAGGTACCAGCAGATACAAATCCCTCTGTTGTGTGTTCCCCTGACCTGGGTACATACACCGTCCATAAACCTGGATTATAGATCCAAGCTGGCCCTTAGACCTGCCTTTCCACATCCCAGAATGCAGTGTAAGCTCTGCCAGCGAGGGGTGCTCATTGCATTGTGGGATATGTGGCAGTATATCTGAGCTGTCACTATATGTGAGCTGTGTGAACCTTACATGGGTCAATTATTTTGCTATTCAACTGTTGATGAACATATATTCATTCACAGGAATCAATTCTACTTGTATGATCAACTAAAATTTACCAACATGTCCCATCACTTTAGATTGACTTTGTTCTTTCCGATATCAATCTAACTATCCTGTGCGATCGACCAAAAAAAAAGATTGTTTTAGGACCATCGAACAGGAATCAAACTGTGTATGGATAGACAAAATACTTCCCGATCCGATCATTCCCGGCCATCCTGGAATCGGCGATTGATCGGATCAGAAATCGATGGAACACCACTTTGGGAATCTGATTTGTGGTTGATTTGGACAAGAGCTGATCTCTAAAATGGCCGATTCCACAAAATCCATTGATCGGAAAGGCTGCTGCATATGGACCTATGGGTCCACCAATGTACTCCGATTGCCAAACGATCGACTAAGAAACATGTCAGTTCAACGTCCGATCCGATTTTTAGTCGATTCTGTTTTTGTTTTTGCCGATCGTTCAGGGTGGGCAGAACTCGATTGATCTGTGAACACATGAATGCGTGCGGTGATTGATGAGTCAAAAATCTAGCGAAAAGTGTATGGGAGCCTTTACTGAGACCAAAGTGGGGATGCACTGTATTACTATGTTCACAAAGCAGATATATGGACCATCATATCATTAGACAGGTGTACCAATTTGCTTTTCTAATTATTATTATTAAATAATTATTATTTTGTGAATTATTTTTTTTTACAGACCATGGGCCATTTATAGCGTTTTTTTCTTTTTTTTTGGCGCTGCATCCCAAGCTTGTGAAAAAAAAGATTTATTTAATCTTCCAATTTTCTGATTATAGCACAGTTGGACAGCAGTCAATCATTTGGATCCTCCTTTGGCCATTATAAAAAGTAAAATATAGAATGGGAGATGCTAATTTATCACAAGGTGACAAATCATTGCACATAGAATTACATTTTGGGATATGTGATCCCATTTTATAAAAATGTTTGACTAAACCACTAAGGGGTGCTCATACATTTAGATTTCCTTTAGATCTTCTTTTGTTTTACCAAAACCATGTTATATGAGGGACTTTCTAAACCATCAAGTCTACCTGTGTTCAATCGCAGAGGACCCGGCACTACATAGTTGTTGGTAGATCTAAAGCATATCTGGCAGAGAGATCTAAAGGTGTATGGCCAGCTTAATGGTTGTATTACTATTCTATGGTTCGGGTGTAGGTTCAGCAACTATATGCAAAGTGCAGAAACCTGTTGCAACCAATCATATGTTTTGATTTTGTTTGGTTGAAGACTCAACACAAATCATGTCGGTGGTTCTGATATTATGTGCCATTGGCTTTGCACTCCCACTCCCATGTTAAATAATGCTAATTGTCTGTCTGTACTTAGTGCTATTAAGAAATGACTGTGCCGAAAGTTTTTTTTTTATCAGCGTCTATTCTTGTAAACAGATCAGCAGATTTAGATACAGAGATTCCCACTTTAGTAAATAGGTGGCAGGTTCCTGAGATCCCGAGTGTCACAGCTCTTTATTAGGGAAGGTGTCACTGTGCAGGAAATCCTGGTTATCCCTTCCAGTGTGAGTGTGTGTGTGTCTCCTGTGTGTTATACTCTGGTACATGAGGGTGCCTGGACAGCTTCATGGTCTCTGCACGGTGCCCCCTCTATGTCTGCCCGGATAGTCATCACCTTCTGGATCACATTTTCCTCTCGGCATTAACCGTGCCCTCCTCATGGCCTTTCTGTGGGACTCAGCCGGAGCCCCCGGCCCCCGTCTGTCGCCCAGAACCAAGATGAGACTCAGGTTTTTAAAGTCCTACAGGTAACACTATTACTGTCTAAGTTTGGAGTAAAACTTCACCTTGTATTTAGTGATAAACTGATGACATTTAAATATGAGTTTTTATACAGCAAGAAGCTGCATTTATATTACAGGCCAGGGTATTAAATTGACAGGCATGTTATTCTAACCTACTGGGATAAATAAATAAAATATCTCTTGCAAACATTCATTAGAGAGATAAGCATATTTAAATGTCGCTTACATTGTGTCTGTGCCATGTGGATTAGTCTGTAGTAAACCCGTAGGCTTATAATAGCAGTCAGCCATATGTAAAACAACTTACCTGTGTTCTGCTGAATGTTTATCATTGCAGGAAAGGGCTTTGCTGTGTCCTGTAGTGGTCTTGTACCCCCCAGTCACTGAAGCTGTGCAGTGTGGGATCTGGTTCCTATTGGTTACAGTCTCACTCATTTTGCTGCATTTCTCACTTGAAATATGAAGCGAGAATTGTATTTTGTGCTTCATGTTATTTCAGTTTAAATTGATCAATTGTGATTTTTTTTTAAAGTGTGTCTTTGCACTTTTATTTGTAGCAGGATAATTTTATTATTACTTTGCGCTATTGGTGCTTTGCAAATGCATTGCCAATGCCTGCTGTGTAACATACAAGAAAATGATCATAATGTGTTTGCGTTGCCTTAGTTCATGGTGTCCTAATCTCGCTGGAAACATTTGGCAGGCAGTGTCAATTTGCAGAGCTTGCCAAATGCCTCAATTCAAGTCAATGACAACGCGCCATAAGTGCGCCTTAGATGCTCATAGGTCGCTCAGGAAGCTGAATGAATTTTATACAATTAAAATATAAATAGATAAAATCAAACTTTAAAGCTGACAAATCTGACATCTGCAAGTGCTATTAAAGTTCACAATACTTTCAGAGCTCATGTAAACACATCTGCATGTTACCTCAGATTAGTCACATTATAATGCAAGCAGCATCTGACCCTTCTATGCAGTAACATCTTCTCATTCAATCTATAGCTAAACGTAAAGACAAAAAACGGAATATGTTAAAGCTTATCAATCATCAGATGTGGTGGTTGCATTTGTAGTTTTCTCTGTTTATTTTCACCTGGTAATCCCGACAATAGCATACTTTTTGTTTTAGGGCACCCGCCGGTTTTCGGGCTTACATTGACGTTATTAAAAGACCCAAAAGCCTCTGCTCAACTTTGCGGACTGACAGCAGTCCAGGAAACAACCGTTTAAATGTGTCCTAAAGGTAGTCATACACTGGTCGACTTTTGCATTTTTCAATTAAAATATTGACTGTCAGTCTGACATCAATCAATTGTACCGCCACACAGGGTCATCAATTTATAACAGATTGATTCCTTTACCTAGATTGGCGTGCATGCTCCATAGTACAATCGAATACACATTGATCGAAATATCTACTGAAGTTCACCAACATATCCAATTACTTTTTGATGGATTTTATGTTCGAAATCGATCACTTTATGTCGAGGGAAACAGATGAGTTGGAATTGATTCCTGTTTTACTTTAAAAGATTGACTGTCACGGTGAATCGATCTAAAACCCAGGTGCCCAACCAGCGGCCCGGGGGCTGCATGTGGCCCTTTAGGTGTTCTTCGGCAGCCCCCCTCAGGCCCCTAACTGTTAATGCATAGGGCATAGCAACTCACCTGGCTGCATAATCGAAGGTTATGTGCCCTTTCTTTATAATCAATAGCTTTGATGATATCTATCTATCTAATAATGTTATTTCATAAATGAAAAATAATGTAAATAATTCTAGCTATGCATGCTGTCATTTTTTTTAAATACATTAAAAATACTTATACAAGTCAGTACAGATTGAAAATGTTATGTGTGGCCCTTTAGTGATGCTGAGGGCCACACTTGTGGCCCTCCATATTAACTCAGTTGCCCACCACTGATCTAAAATATCAAACAGTGTATGGCTGCTTTTACAGTGACATCATATTTATAAGGATGCCGAGGGTATCACACTTGGCTTTTTTCCAGTTGTAGTTTACAAATGCATCTCTCCCTCTGGGGTGATATATTAGATATGGCTGGGGAACAATTCAGCTCAAAAACGTTGCCACTCAATCTAAATTAGTTTTTGGAATTGCTAAGCATGTTTTGTGGCCAAAAAACTGAAAAACAAAAGCAGCCACTATATTTAAGGATTGGTAAGCTGTCAATGAAATCATATTAAATTTATAACCGCATTGGAAACCTTGACTGGTTGGCTTTAGTGCACTGTACATTAGATGCTTGCAGAGTTTAACCCCTAAATGATCTGATGTTATAACACCAAGAATACTCTTAGCTGCCAGCATTGAGACCTGGCTAAAGTCTGAGAGAACTTTGACAAATTGTTTATACTACTTTACTTTTAGTGCTGGAGGAGAATAAGCAAACAAATGTGTGGCATGTTACCATATAGAAGAGTCAATGTTGTTGTTGGTTAGGCTGATACATATATATGTTTTTAACAAAGTCTGGTTGGCAAGTCCCTAGCTGCCTTTTTATACTTCTTACAGTTCCCAGTGGTGAAATCAAAATATTGTAATGTCCCTCGTCTTTCTCTGGGTATGTCCCCATATTCTACTATATAAGCACAATATGCGTTTACAAATCAAATCAATAAATACCACCTGAGCCACTGAGAGGTATAATAAAGGCTTAGAATGTAGACTCTACTGGAAACTCAAATATCAATTTTAAGGGGACTTTTCACCATTTAGGGCAAACTAGCAGGTCCCCTCAACTGGTACTTATCACCCACAAGTGACCAATCGCCAGTTCTGAGTGCTGTAGACAGATGTTAGGGATGGCAGGGCTTGGGGCTATGACATTCGAACTGCTCTGTTGGGAAGCAGGTAGAAGGCGTGTAGCACCACTGGAGAGGGTCTGTAAGTTTGCCTTGAAGTTTTAGAAACTCTCTAGCACTGCATTATTGTTTGGTATGCATGTTCAACTGTTGGCAAATAGACAATGTATTAGTTGTGTAGCCTTATAGCAGTGGTTCCCAAACTTTCCTTGCAGAGCCCCTCTTTTCTATTTACTAGCCCCCAGTTTGGGAACCACTGCCTTATAGTAAGACAGCAATGTACATAGTGTCCTGCACTTCTGTGTAGTGAGATGGAAACTTCATATACTTTTGACTTTTTGAAGCCTTTGTTGTATCTTTTATTATATAGCTATAATTGTGTGTACAGTTCACTCAAGCCTTCTTCTAGAGCCTGGTAAGAACATTTTTGTTTGTACTCCATCATATACTTTATCATAAAATTTTACCTTTCTTCCATGCAGAAGTGGTATGTTTGTAGGAGTTCACGCTTCCTCAAACTATTTGGGAATTCTTAAGGGGCCTTTCACACATGTCTGGGTTAAGGCAAGGTACAGATCTGCTGCACGTTTTACACTGACCCCAGTGTTCTGTTATTAGTGTCCATTTACACTATCGTTCAAATAATGACTCGTTCGCGCCTTATTACCGCAACCCGCTGGAGGACGCAACATTAGGTGTCCTTCGGTTGCCTATCGGGGCTTTTGCCTCATAGACCTGTGATGGGGTGGTTATCTTGCACATGTTTGCAGGCACCTGTGACAGGTCATTTTCCTGGCTGCAGCCATAGCGACTGTGTAAATTAAGCCTTAATGCACGATGCAAACAACGAACTGCATCATTTTTGGGGAAGAACTAGTAGGATGCAGTAACTCAGGGTCACCTGCAATCAAAGCTTTTTTCATTAACCCAAATGCATATATTGCTGGTTAATAACACACTGCAATCGCAGGTGTGAAAGGGCCGTAAGTATCTGGTTCCAACATTGTCCCAGCTGTGGCCTGCATGTGGGGGTGCCAAGCACAGATGGAGGGTGATTGGTGCCTGATAAACTGCCCTGGAGGGCCGTGTCTTGCCCAGGGGCCTTAGTTTGAGGACCCCTGCTGTATTTTATAGCGATTGTTTTGATTTTTAGTTTGTGTAGGAAAGAAGTTATATCAGGACAAACCAATTCTCCTGAGGTTAAAGCTCAAAACAAATCAAACTCGTATCAGACCAACACCAAATAAACGAGGACTGATTTATATAAGTTACAAAATTAAAGGAAAAGCTCATAGAAATAAAATGAATGACATTTCAGTTTAGTAGTGAAGCATGAATTGAGATTGGGTGACATATTTTACTTTGTTGTTGTTTTTTGTGTTTGTACATGCTAATGAAGTACTGTGTTCAATAGGTGATAGGCCAGATATAGAAGTTATATTACAAAACCAAATTAATGTTTAACGAAGAGAAGTGTTTGATACGTGCCTAATACTTTTCACAGCAATAAAGGATTTCTAAGGATGGAGTATTGGTGATGCAGTTAAGCATTATTTGCCATATCATAAATGAAGAATATATTGGAAATACCATATTCTTGGTCTGTAAGACTCCTCTGCCCTTTCCCCAAATGGCATGGAAACATGTGTGCGTCCTATGTTTTATTACCTGCTCTACCATTGCTGACAGCCTTGAGACTGGAGACAACCACTCACTCTGGCTTTTAACACTGCCCTTCCTCCACAGTAAAGGCTGGATTCATTGATACTGGTATTTACTTGGGAGGAAGGGTAGCGCTGAATGTGTTCACTTTCCCGGGTCTGCAGCTGGGAAAAAGATGCAGAGAGGACACTTTCCATTCAAATGCATCGGGCACAGTTTTTCCATACCTTTTGCTAAATTAATACCAAACTTCCCACAAGTCTTGGGTAATCCCATGTCAGATGGGCCAGTGTTTGTCTTTTTCCCTGCATACCTCTGTCCAGTGCAGGGAAATGGCAGTGAACACATTGCCTAAGTCTCAGGCTCACAGCATTGTCCCTACTCAGAAATGAATACCAGTATCCTAGAGACTGCAGGGTGCCAGCAGTGATTCCCCTCCGCTCAAACATGCTGGAGACCTATTCACGGAGAGACTTACTCTGCCTCTCCTCCCATGTAAATACTGGTATACAGCATGTTCTCTGCTGACACCCTGGAGACTGGCAGGGGTCTCAGCAGTGCCCCTCTCTGTTTGAATATGGTGTATACCAGTATTCACTTGGGAGGAGGGGCAGTGATAAGCAATATTCGGTATGCAGAAACAATTAGTAACAATATATACTATTGTTTTAAAATAGTTCAGATCTCAAATGAGTAACAACATTTAGGGGGCATTTACACATGTGCTTTTGGGGAGCTGACAACGCGCCCACTTTAAGTATATCTTGCATCGACCAAGATACGCCTAATGTTGCGCCTTCGCAGCTTTTGCACTTTTATGTTGGTGCTGGAAACGCATTATTTCCAATGCCCCCTTATATAAATGATTCTGGTATTTTAAACTACTAATGGGGAAAAGGATGAGCATTTACATTTAGAGCTTCATTTTGCTCTTTATTGAATCAAAGTATTGAAGCTACTAGATCAGAATTAACCAGAACTAGCCCAAAACTGAGAATAGAGATGTATTTCTGCTAGACTTTATGGTAATTTACAAAGAGGATTCAGTGATTAATTGATCCATCATATGGGTTTCTGTGAGGCCCTCCTGAATATCCAGGGAGAATTATTTGTCAGACTTTATAATGCATAATGTGACATGGAGTGGTCAGTGACAAGTTATTTTAAAACCAGTTGTAATGACACGAGTGACCTGTTTACTTGGAGTCTCATGACAGCTCGCCCCATCCCCTAAAAATAGCGATGCTGAAATATGTGAATGTAAGGCTCCAGATTGAGAGGCCTGAGGAGAGAATCACATCGAGCTATTAGAAATATAGCGAACATTCTTCACATAGGAACTTTGGCATTTTCCCAGGTTGTTGTAAAAGGGGAACACGGAGTCTTCCATTGCAAATCCCCTTTTGGTGAGAATTTTAGTCACTTTCCAGTGAGGGTAATCCAATGTTTTTACTCTGACAGACATACAGATAATGGTGATCATGTCATAGTAACTGAAATCAGAGAGAATCTTAACCAGAACAAAAATATTAGAGGTTTGGTCTTCATGCATTACTGTAGATCAGCTCTTTGTATTTAGTATTGTAAAGACGAGATAAATGTAGAAAACAAGAAGACTGTGTAGGTCATGCACAAGCAGATACTGACACTTTCTATGGTTTCTTATTGTAGCTTTCTATGTTGGCCAACATAGTGTACTCACACCGCACATGACCGGTAGCTAATCTATGTTGCAGTCATATTTCCATATCTGTTAAAGTAGGTTTTCCTGGGTACTCACCATGAAATACTTCTTGGTTCCTTGATTACAATAACTTTGTTCTTAGTTGTTCTAAGCAGTTACTTACTCCTTTATACACTGCCTGTCCAAAATAAAAGGACACACTCTAATATTTTGCTGGACCACCTTTGATTACGGCACGCATTGGCTGTGACATTGTTTCAATAAGCTTCTGCAATGTCACAAAATTTATTTCCATCCAGTGTTGCATTAATTTTTCATCAAGATCTTGCATTGATGATGGTAGAGTCTGACCACTGAGCAAAGCCTTCTCCAGCACATCCCACAGATTCTCAATGGGGTTAAGGTCTGAACTCTGTGAAGTCTTATGCTCCCTGAACCACTCTTTCACAGTTTGAGCCCGATGAATCCTGGCATTGTCATCTTGGGATATGCCTGTGCCATCAGTTAACAAAAAATCCATTGATGGAATAACCTGGTCATTTAGTATATCAGGTAGTCAGCTGACCTCATTCTTGGTGCACATGCTATTGCTGATCCTAGACCTGACCAACTGCAGCGACCCCAGATTTATCCAATAGGAGACTCATACCTATTTGCTTAGTTAAATCCAGGTGATGACCTTTTTTTGGGCCAGGCAGTGTATCTTTAGTGACACTTCTTTACTTTACTTTAGGGTCACTAGTGATGGCAGTGCAGTGTATGGTTTTACAAGATGTAACAAGATATGCATAAGACCTAAGCAATAAATGTTGTGATGGATAAGGTATGTGTTGTGCTCTCCCACCAAATGTAATATGTACACAAATCGTATTGTTAATTCCCACAACATTGATAAAGTACGTCAGATTTACATGCTTGTTCAGTGACTTTGAACAGAATGAAACCATAAATATAATTGTGGCACTAATTAGCACTTTGAGTAGTGTAGGTTAGCACTAGCAACCTCCATACTCTATACTCCTTATATACTCCTTATATACTCATTTAGGCTGTGACAGGCCCTGCTCCTTTTTTTTTTTTTACCTCCGTCTCTTATTTTTAAATGTTTTCACATTTTTATTCCCTTTCGATGGATCTGTAATTCAGCAGTTAACTATGGCTGTTATAATGGAGACATGGTTTTGCATACTAAATCAGCAATTTAGGAGCGCACTGGATTTACGGCAGATTTTTTACATTTTCAGTAGTGAAATTGTTAACTCAGAGTTCCTTCAGCTGTTTGTTTTATTTAATTTCTTCTATTCCGGGGAAGATGAGAAATGTTTTCGAGCCTTGTAAATAGTCTGGAATTTGTGTTATGTGTACGAGGTAGAATTCAAACATCAGGCAATAACCAGCCTGGGAAAACCAAGTTGTTTAACTTCATTAG
Source organism: Ptychadena robeensis (assembly GCA_036250615.1). NCBI lineage: Eukaryota > Metazoa > Chordata > Amphibia > Anura > Ptychadenidae > Ptychadena > Ptychadena robeensis. The sequence continues at coordinate 28,660,415 of CM070032.1, forward strand.
CAATCAGTGTTTCCTAAATAGAACGCCTTGTATGTTCAGTTCAAGTTTTATTGTTTTCGAGAAGTTGCAGAGAACAGTCTGGAAGGGGGAAGTTATGGTAACCATAGACGGATTGATTTTGCGTTTGATTCCTGAACGATCAATTGACATGTGTGTTTGCTTCGATTGATCGTTCGGGAATCAATTGCTGCCCACCTTGAGCGTTTGATCCCATGTGAACAAAATGTCCAGTGTTCTCCCCAGAAATTTTTTTCAGCCGGGCGGCGCGATGACGTCATGACGCGATGACGTCATCGCGCCGCCTGCACCGGTCCGGCGGCCTCTCTGATAGGCTGCCGGCCAGCGGCAGCACACAAGTCCTCTGACAGGCGGCGCCTCCCCATTCTTCAGGAGCGCGCCGCAGCCACTGAAAGACTCCGGCCCGCGGCTCCGGTAGTGTGCCGCGGGCCGGAGTCTTTCAGTGGCTGTGGCGCGCTCCTGAAGAATGGGAGGCGCCGCCTGTCAGGCTGTTAGCCACGGAGGACTTGTGTGCCGGGCGGGGACCAAAATCTCCCAGGCGGGCCGCCCGGCCAATCTGCTCTGGGGAGAACACTGATGTCAATTAAATGAGGATCCAGTGTTTTGCATTGATTCGGAGAACGATTGTTCGGTTGCAGGGCAAGCAAACCGGGATCGATTGTTCCGGAATTGATACCATAACAAAAATTGGGGGCAAAAAGTGCCTGCGTCTTATAGTCCGAATGTGCCAGGGAGCTGTCAGTTGAGAGTCTCCCAGCTGTACTGTATAATTGCCTATGCCAGCAGAGCTCAAAGCCCAGCTGGCATAGGCAATTAAGAGGGAGATAGATGAATGGTCACCTATCCCTCTCTCCTGTCTGTGGAAACTGCAATCACTTGCAGCTCCCAAGGACACAGTAACAGCCAGCGAGCTGGAGAGGAGAGCAGAGGAGACTCTGCAGCTGTTGGGCCACTCTCCTCCCGATCAGTGTGGAGAATGTGCTGAGAGTGTACTGCTGCTATTGACATCTACTGGCTGAATTTAATATTGCATTCATTGAATTCATTGCATTATCCCAATTGATGTGAAAACTTATTAAATGTTTTTTTCTGGTTTTCCTGCTCTAAAAACTGGGTGCGTCTTATGGTCCAGTGCGTCTAATAGTCCAAAAAATATGGTATGTAGTGCTGGGTCCTCCCTGATAGAATACATAGTGATTGGAAGGTATAGAAAGGTCCTCATATTATATGGTTTTGGTAGAAGAAATATTGGTTGTGCAGAAATTGTATGGTAAGATTGTAAGGTGTATTGTAGGCTTAAACTTGATGGCATCAAGTATTCTATTATTACCAACAATAATGGTTGGTCATATGCCATCTTCTTGAGTGATTATAGTCTTATGTGAAGTGTGAGAGCCTGAACATGGAAGAGAATTGTTTTATGAGGGGTTATGGGAAAATGTTGTCTAAGCTGAAGTGTATATGAGGAACAATAAAATGGACCATGAAGGTTAAGGAAAAGGGGGTGAAAATAAAAGGAGGAGGGGGGGGGGGGGGGGGGGGGGGGTGGTTGGAGGAAAGCTGACCTCTACTTATAATATGAAAACATGTCTTGTGTAGTTATATAGATAATATGAATGAAGTGGTCTAATAAAAACAATGAAATAAAATATTTTACAGGGAGTGCAGAATTATTAGGCAAA
>CM070032.1:28662214-28689953 GCA_036250615.1 Ptychadena robeensis
CAATATTAAAATTATTCCTCAAAAATACCACTTGCCTAATAATTCTGCACTCCCTGTATTATCGATGTAACATTTTCTCTTGATTACAATGATACACTCAATGTCCATCTTTAATAGACTGACATTATATCTGTATCTGTAATCTTTTGCTTGACCTGGCTGGCTGAGGTCTGCAACTAAAACTTTACACCTGTTTCTTATGGTGACCTCCCCAAAGGATGACCCAGACCCCCAGGGAGGATCTTTTATTTTTAAAGTTAATGGACAACATAAAGCAAAAACACAGAGAGGCCCATTGTGATGTGTATTGTAAATAGCCCAATCCTGACTTTTCTTCAGATCCCTGTCGCCCCACAGCTCGGCTGGCTAGAGAATGGACATGTCTGATATTCTCTGGCCGGCGCAAGACGATGCCATAAGCTTCAATGAAGACCGGCGTCTTCATTGAAGCTTATGGCCGGCACACAAAGGGTTCCGGCCGACTAGGGGCCCCACCGGGGTGCAAACGTGATGACGTCATCACGTTTGAATCTCGGTGCTTATCAGGACTGGTCTGCCTGCACACCATCGGGGTTTGTATGGCAGCCTTAAGATTCCCATATCATTCACATGAGACATAGCCATTTCATGAAGGTGGTTGTAAACAGAAGATGACATAAATGTAATTTTTGGCGCTGGTAATCTAAATTCACAAAAACTAGAGGCAACGATTAATTCTCCTTCTAAGTCATTTTGAGAAGATCCAGGATAGAATTTTGCTTGTATTAAACACTGGTTTGTAAACTCTGATGACTTCACATTAAATTTCTACATAAACATATTTCCAAAAATACAAGGCACTTTAATTTAAATACAGTGGAATCTCCATTATCCAGAACTACCAGAACATAAAACAAAAACATTAATTTATCCATCAAGCTGTGTTGTGCAAACATTGTACTGTATTGCTATTGCGCCTCTATTGCTATGGGTCTAAATAATAGCATATGTGGAATAGTGTTTGAATATTCAAATTGCGACTATATTCAACAAATATCGGCTATTCAAGAATTCTCTTTATTTTCATCTGAAATAATGCAAGGTCACATCCACCTTCTGTAGACAGCTACATTGCCAGCGGCATCAGGGATCATAGCATCCTGAGGAACCACTCCTCTGTTTTGGACCTTTTATGGTTGTTATGATATTGTAACCTTGGACATTTAAATAACTGTTTATAATTTTTCTTGCTGGTGATTCATTGGCCATTAAAGTCCCCTTGCCCCTATGTTTGTAGGGGAAATCGACAGGGAGCACAAGGGAGGCGTAGTCTAGGAATTCTTCTACGACTGGTGTTGTTTGTTGTTTTTTACATATATGTTTTGGGATGTTACAATTATGTAAGTAGCTCTCGAAATCTTATGCAAAAAAAATCTCAAATTTTGCAAATATGAAGGCGGATATTTGCAATGTCGAATATTCATGATATTATGCATTGGGAAGCTTATGGCCATGTATTGGGATTTTATATTCACAATGCGAAAATAAATACCACATGCCCTAATCACAATGTATGGCAATTCATGGCCATTCACTGGAATTGCGAATATTCACGAATATCGAATAAAAAATGATTGCCTATGTAGCTTATCACTAATGTAGAGTACTGTGATTTGGTTTACTAGGACTTTAAGTCCCACGATCTTGGTATCCTAGTAATTTATTTTGTCTCTCAAGGAACTCGTGTAGCATAACCTAAATTGCAGGCTGGTGACCTCTTCACACTTTTGAGGGCTTTACACTCCCTGAGCATCAGCAAAGCCCCCCACCCCAGATTCTTAATTCATGTAAATGCTTTACACAGGCCTCTACTGATATAACGAATGCTTGTATAATGCAAGGGGATAACTTCTCTAACCATGAATATATACTGTCTTACACTATGCCTGAGCCCAGGGATACGGTACAGTCTATATGGTACAAACATTACAAAAGACTTACAACTGTACAGAAGGAATGGGAGCCAGCACAGGCTGTATGGACCTGTCATAGCCCATTGCCATCAATGTAGGGCTTGTCCATTGCGTTCCAATTTCCTGCATTCAGTGCAGAGATTGTAGAGCATGTGTAGCCCTAGCCTTGGGTGGGTATCATTATTTAGGGCTGATTCACGCTAAGGGGGTGCACTGAGCAGAGTGCCCTTGCAGTGTGTGCATTGTTGTCCATTGGGTTTAATCGGCCGGGCACCCTTTTTGTGCCAGCCATTATCTTCAATGAAGACGCCGGTCTTCATTGAAGTTAATGACATCGGCTGGCATCGGCCAGAGAACATCTGACATGTCCGTTCTCTGGCCGGCCGAGCTGTGGGGCGACAGGGATCTGTCTCCCCATGTGGGCACACGCCGTTTGGCGGCCGATTTTGCCTCCGACCGACGGCGCGAGTGCGCACTCCCATCGGTCAATGCAAAAATCGGTCGCTAATCGGCATGTGTATGGCAGGCATTAGCACAGCATGTCTCATTTCTAAGCATACATAATGGGTTAGGTGCCTTTCACACTAGCTGTGTTGTGTTGCTATTACCACAGGCTAACATTACCACATTGTTCACACTTGCACAATGCAGATTGTTAATGCATAACACCCTCCCTGCAGTACTTTTTACCACTGCGCAAGCTATTTATAAATATAAGATGCACAATGTGGCCCATTGCGGAAATGTTGTGTTTAATGTACATGTAAGACTAACCATGTTCACAATGCAATCCAGCTAGTGTAAGGGCCCTTAATGTGCATTGCTGTGCAGTTTAAAAGTGAATTTGGGGTGTCATTAACATATAATGTAACCCTGAAGCAAAAGTCTATATTGTGCTTCTGTGCCTTAGCTGCTGCATGTACCAGCTTCGGCTTATAGTCACTTAGTTTTTTAGGTAAAATTAGGTACCTTGACTTATATTCGGGCCAATGTTTCACTGCATATATAGCAGGCCTGAAGCCTGAGGCAGCAAACTTAGTGGGTTCTTTCAGATGATTCCTCATTCCTCAGCATGTTCAGGACCTGGCATTTCACCTCGCAATACTAACACAGGTGCCCCATGAAAACATCTATGAACACAGTGAGGTATCTCCCAGTTAGGTTTTGTTTTCCTCTGTTATTGATATAATGTATTTATATCTAGATAGGCTTATATTAAACAAACATGGGAATCCATTATGATGTCCTCTCTGTAGTTCTTACATTGCTCCACTCTTCCAGATCACATCGTCTTTCACCCTTTCCATTGTTTATATGAATGGTACATTTACTCATATACAGGTAGTGGAAGTGAAAATAAAATGTCTAATTCTCACATGTAAATGTCATAAAACATGATCAGTAGCACTCCAGTGACCTCACCGCAGATCCTGTTTCATCAGTAGGATGGTCTCCAGATATTTGAGTTGTAACAGTTTGAATATCTGGAAGATATCACATCAGCTCAGGTATTTTGTTCTTTCCTTCATCACAATGACTAACCGGTCCCTTTATTAACTGCTTTGTTATATAAATGTGACAAGACTAAGGATTTATTATAGGAAATTGCTAGTTCTAAACCAAGCTGATGGTTTTAGTTTTCTTGTATCATGATATTGTAATGCACAATTAAATGATTGACAAACAAAATCATATTTATTAATAGGTTGGCTACACTGTGCACAAATCAAGGTTATACAGTGATCCCTATATGTATTAAGGTGGGCGTACATGGTTCAATCTTTGTGTCCAGTTGACTAGACAGAACTAGATATTTGAAAAGTTTTAACCTAAATCCATTGACCAAAAGTGATTAGAAATGGAAAAGGCCGTGATGATTCAGGTATGAAAATGTAGTTAACCTCCCTGGCGGTTCGCCCAAATCCAGTTGGGATTGGGCATACTTGCCTATCCTTGGCGAGCCTGCGGCGATTACTGTGTACTCTGCATTAATTGCCCATACTGGGCCATTTTCAACAGCATACCTCTAGAGAGATTAAACATATATAATTATCTGACATGTTTTATTGTTATTTGGATGAATTTGTATGCGATCTTACTATGGACCTCGTGGATAGGCCTTTGAAAAGGAATCAATCAGTTTTGCATCTATGACGCTGGTAGGTAGGATAGATTGATATTTTGGTTAGTGCGATAGATCGATATTTATCTGACAATTGATATTTTCATGATTACATTTTTACTTACCTAGTGGTCACAGTGGTTCAAAGTCTTTCTAAAAATGCCCCAAAAATATACTTGCCTGCTCTTGTCTGGGGCATTTGCCATATTAAATGCCAGTAGTCTTAAAGAAATGCCAGTAGTCTTAAAGAACTGCGGGCTTCTTCAGGATTAAACAAGTATGCAGTCTTATTAAAATTAAGACTGCATACTTGCTTAATCCTGAAGAAGACCGCTATTCGGGCGAAACATGTTGAGAATGAATTTTGAAGACAAGTATGGTTTTTTTGTTTATGTGAACATCATGGATTGAGTCTCTCTTTATGTTTTGAGGATCGACCACTATATGTTCATTGGTCTACTCCTCCACTAATAAATACGTTTATTGCTTTACCGCATGAGTCTTGTGCCTTAAAAACCCAATTCTTGTATGTTTCTTTGTGTATTTTAAATATATTTCGGGGTGTGGCACTTTACAAAGCATTGATACCTAACTCTGGCCATTATACTATATTTTTCTATAACCTCTAATAGCTCCTATATCGAGCCATGTGTTTCCTAATTTAGTATTCATGTTAGCAGACAAGTATGTGGGATTATGGAATGGTTTTCTGAGTACAAACCATGATATAGTTTATACTGAGGTGGACTTCTTCATTAATTCCAAAGACATTGCAACTCTCATAGAAATGACGTTGGCTTTGTAAAATCCCCAAACATGCCCAGTTAAGTACACATAACTACTACTTTCCAGAGCTGCTCACCCGATATTCCCATGTCACTACAGATTACATTAAATAGAGAAGGAGCAATGTTGATCGTGATATAGAGTGTGTGAGTGAGAAGGAAAGAAATAATATTATGAGTCTATGGGGGGAAAGAAGAAAAATGTAATGAATTCATAATATTCCCTTAGGATGAGATCATACATACCCTGTACTGACTGTGTGAACTATTTGTATGTATGGTATATCGGTTTGTTTCTGGCATATCTAGGTCTTTGTTTTAATGTACAGTGCCGCATGATATCTTGGAGCTTTAAGAAAAAAAGTTAAATAAAAGTGTTTGATAAATTTCTATTGCTGCCTGTGCCACACATAACGAGGGACAACCTGGCAGCTGTCATTTAAACATGAAGTCTGGGAAATTCCTGATGAGGAACCATGTTTTTGGGGAGATAATCAATAGTTTGTTGTGGGTTTCTTTTTATTGGGACAAAACATTTATAACTGCTAAGTTGTGTTTGAATGTTCCCCTGGTTACCCATGTCTAAAATATATTCTCCAGGTCTCCTTGTAACCATATGATAAAAAATGGATGCATCATAGAAGATGATCTTCTCTCACTTCAGCCTACCTCTTCTTTGGTTCTAATAAATAGCTTAATAATTCACCATAACTTTGGCCCTGTCTGACGTAACCTGTTCGCAGCTTGCCGTGCACTTCACTCCAGTCTGGCTGACTCTCTGATTGAATTGTAATTTTAAATATTGAAGCAACTCCATTTACTGTATCCATGTGACAGTAAGGCTCTATTTACACAAGTGACCAGGTGCTCCTGTGTACGAGCGCTGCCCACTTGTACAGGCACTTGGGGTGCATTTAGAGAACGCCCCCATGATAGCCCAAAAACTGCTCAGTGAATGCGGCATGAGGTGTTTGCCAGGTGGCTATGCTTGTCAGGCATTTACCAGATGGTTAACAACCACCCATGTAAATAAGTCCTAAAGCCAACATTGTGTCTTCATTTACCAACTCAAACTTTCTTATGATTGTAGTAAGCAGTGCCCCATAAAGTAGAATGAGGTGCGCTTGTGTAGGAGATTACCAGACACTGGTAAATTGAGGAGTTGTCATTCTCATAGACATGCTGCTTTAATAAACACATTGCAGTGGTCTCTTATATACACAATAAAATGTTATCACATTTGGTACCATTTATGTTAATAAACATGTATTTACTAACTTCCGGTATATATTTTAGAATGTTCAGAGAATGTTCATGTAATGTCTACCGCACTTTACTGGCAGTCAAAGCAAGCAAGTATATGTCTATCTTGATGGTGCAGCGATACAGCAGGATACAGGAGCCGGGTAGGTAGTTGGGCCTCCAGTTATACAGTCAGGAGGTTCCACCTACAGCACAGACAGGGAAATACACGGCCACTAATCATAGGTTATATCAACCAAAAGTTCTTTTAGTTTCATATTTTTATATCAAAATAAACAAAGATTCCCTAACAGCCAAGAAAGCCTATACAACACAGTGTTCAACAAATCATAAGATCACATATTTATAATTTTTTTGTGAAAGGAATGTATATTATATATATATTATATATACTGTATATGTATATTAATGTATCACTTGGCTGTGATATGATTGTTAAAGAGAACTTGCAGTTGCATAAGAACAATTATAGTAACAGCCCTAAAATAAAACAAAGCACAGGAGGCTGGCTGAGACTTTCAGAGTCCTTCTTCACTAGTGAAATTATCTTTTCCCTCCAGTTAATACACAAGTGATTTTTGATCTAAAGGCATGTAAGCAACTTATATATCTCATAGGATAAAGTTCTAACTACCATATCTGTCTCCAAAGTTGGATAAGCTTCCTTTTTTTATTTTTTTTAAATCAACTTTTATTAGACAAATTTGCATCCTTATACAGCCAACAAATAAAATAAAAAAAGTAAAAATAAAAGTCATACAGTACAAAAGTGCACAATGTCAAAACATAATAAAGCAGACAATTCAAACAATACAATTAGTTACAACCCATTATACAAGGCAGTCCCTTATTCATTCGGTCTTAAAGGGAGGGTGGATAACCTGGTCAAAAACGCAGTTGAATACTCAGTGCCGTTTCCCAGCAGTACCAAACCTTAAGGTATTTTGCACGGGCACCTCTGTGAGTGTAGATAATTTTTTCTAGTCTGATAAGGGATATCACACTACCAAGCCACTCCTGAAGCTTGGGGCTCGTAGGACGAGTCCAATGTACCAGAATAAGTCTACAAGCCTGGAACAAGACTTTAGTAATAGCCGTAGCGGCAAGCTTCCTTTTACATTGCAAGAAAAAGATGTTCTCTGTGTCATATACTGCCAAGGCAGGGATGTGAGGACCACCACTAGTAATCAACAAGCAACTCATCACTGGCAGTAATTGGCATTTTTTTCGCATCATCAGTTCTGACCATCAGCTGCTTTATTGAGTAGAGAGCTTGGTGTTTCGAGCCAATGTTCTGGATGTAAACTAGAAAGACAGGTCCTTACTTTTATCCTACATGAAAGTTAAACCGATTTATTTATGAGTGAATACACAGTTTGAATTCAGGAGTTTCAATCGCTTTCATTTCTGCAAGTGTATAAAGTGCGAAGAGATGCAGGCGCTTCTACAAACATTTGTAAAAAAAATGGGCCACTCTCAGGACTTTGAATTCCACTGTGGTATTGGGATATGATGCCGCATGTAACTGGAAATTATGGTAGGCCACGTACATTTACATATTGGGATCAGAAGTTGGCAACTTTCTGCAAACTTCATGCAAACTTAGAGCTTCATTAAATGGGTTCCTATAACCCAGCTGCTGCATTTAACCCTTACATCACCATGTGCAATGCCAAGAGTCAGATTCCGCCGTGTACAGCACACCACCACTGGACACTGGAGACTCTGGAGTGACAAATCTCACCTCTTGGTCTGATAACCTAATAGACTGGTGCAGGGCTGTGGAGTCGGTCGAAAAATTTCCCGACTCCAACTCCTCAGTTTCAGATTCTTCCGACTCCTCTGTATTTTATATGCTAATGTATTTTATCCATCCATTGAAGGAAAGGAAGGCGACATACATTAACCACAGAACTACTGGCCAGGAAACCAACACTGGAATGTAATGGCCAATTAAAGCAGAGAAAGGGAGTTAGCAGAAGATGTTGCTGCTTTTTCCTTAAGCTAGGCACCACGCTGTGATTGATCAGGGATCAATTGAACGGAAATCAATGTGCACCACATGGGCACATCGATTTCTCTTCAATGGGGACCCCTTTTCCCCAGCTTGCAGTGTGTGATTTACAACAATCAAAGCAGAGAAAGGGAGTTAGGCAGAAGATGCTGCTGCTTTTTCCTTAAGCTAGGCACCAAGCTGTGATTGATCGGGCACATCGATTCCTGTTCAATGGGGACCCCTTCTCCCCAGCTTGCAGTGTGTGATCTAAAAACACGCCACAAGCTTGGGAGAAGCAGTCTGTCTCATACAGCTGCCTCACTCACACAGCTTCTGAGTGAGGAGTGCTGGCTCCACCCCTTCACACTGACAGCCGACGGCTGTGGAGGAGGCAGGAGCCGCAGCTGTTAAAATACTTTCCATGAAGACTCATGTCTCCATGCAAAGTATTGGAGATTGAACAGGGTCTTTTCAACATGTTGGAACCCCGTTCAATCAAGTTCCTTTTAGCCGGCTCTATTGATCCTGCCCGAAGAAAGGCACACACAGGTAGATTTGTAAACAGTTTAAGGTAAAAAAGAAAAAGAATATGGGATTTGAAATAGATCAACACCAAACATAGGTATATGAAAAAATACCAATCATAATTTATTGACACCATAACACAAGTGATACAATTAAAAGGCTAAACCAGCTAAGGATAGGGTTACAATCACAGATAGATCCAACATTCATAGTCAATTCGTTGCCAAAATAACCTCGACGCGTTTCACCCGATTGGGGCTTCTTCAGGAGGTAAGTAGAATATCTGATATCAAAGATATTATAGGCAATTAGGCACAATACATAAAGATATAATGATCTCTGATATTACCAAACAGACCAACACCATATCACCAACATTTTACCTGATCACTGATAGAATATCAACATAGCCTTAGTGGTATAGCCAATATTTTTTTGAGAGAAAAGATTGTGCGAGATAAAAATCATCAATTCCTGTTTAGGGATATCGATATCGTAGTAGGTAGCAGCAAGGACATCACATCAATGTGGTTAATGGTTTTTGCAACTGTCTTTTGCTGCTGCTGCTTTTGACTGATTTTGACTGATTTATAGCTAACAATAACAAAACTTGCTGCTCTGCACTATGAGTGCTATACTTATAGCCCCAAGCCAGATTGTGGTTATAATTATTAATTAACCACATTGATGTGATGTCCTTGCTGCTACCTTGCTTTATATTTAATCACAATAAGACTACCCAATGTACTCCTATCTATTATCAGGAATGTGTACTCCCAGATGCTCCCTTACCCAGTGGACTCATCACTACGGTATCGATATCCCTAAACAGGAATTGACGATTTTTATCTCGCACGATCTTTTCTCTCAAAAAAATATTGGCTACACCACTAAGGCTATGTTGATATTCTATCAGTGATCAGGTAAAATGTTGGTGATATGGTGTTGGTCTGTTTGGTAATATCAGAGATCATTATATCTTTATGTATTGTGCCTAATTGCCTATAATATCTTTGATATCAGATATTCTACTTACCTCCTGAAGAAGCCCCAATCGGGTGAAACGCGTCGAGGTTATCTTGGCAACGAATTGACTATGAATGTTGGATCTATCTGTGATTGTAACCCTATCCTTAGCTGGTTTAGCCTTTTAATTGTATCACTTGTGTTATGGTGTCAATAAATTATGATTGGTATTTTTTCATATACCTATGTTTGGTGTTGATCTATTTCAAATCCCATATTCTTTTTCTTTTTTACCTTAAATTATTACTAACTATTATGGGATCTAGATCGAACACAATAATATATCTAAATTAAGAGCAACTAAATCCGCCATCAAACTCTTCTAACATACATAGGTTTGTAAACAGATTAAAGTACAATCAATGACCGTGAGTGTACAAGTTAATTGATTGTACTCAAATCTTTTTACAGATCTACCCATGTGTGACTAGCTTTAGTATTCTGATCATCTGCTGAAGATAGGGAAGTGGAAGGCTCCAAGAAGAGGCAGAATGAAGGGGCACTTCAAACATGATTCATGATTTCCCTTGAATCCCATAGTCATGTATAAAGTTGAAGCTAACAATCGAAGTATTTTGCCGCCGACCGATGGGCGTGCACACTCGCCGATCGGGGGAGCCCACATGGGGTGACCGGTCGCTGACGCCCCACAGCTCAGCCGGCCAGAGGACGGACATGTCTGATAATCTCTGGCCGATGCCGTTAGTGTCAGCTTCAATGAAGACGCCGGTCTCCACTAACGGCCAGCACACAAAGGGTGCCGGCTGATGCTGTCAGCTCTGAAGAGCAGAGTGATGACGTCATCACGCTGCAGTCTGGAGCTCACCTGAGCTGATCTGTCAGCCCCCACTCTGAATGTGTGTGAGGGCCTTTAGGCTAAGGTCACAGTGGGTGCTGTAATGTTATGCACTGCACTGCATTTATTCTTATAGCAGACTGTTTGTTAATATTCTTGTTTATGACTGTTTGTTAATTGCGACATTTGAAGTTTATTTTTTTAAATAAAAATTTTTAATTCCCATTTAAATTTAGTAGGAGTCGGAGTCGGTCCATTTTTTGCCGACTCCGACTCCAGGTACCCAAAAATGTCTCAGACTCCTCGACTCCAACTCCGCAGCCCTGGACTGGTGGATACCAACAGAATAACTGCCCACCTGCTTTGTGTCATGTGTAAAGTTTGGCAGAGAGGGGAATTATGGTGTTTTTCAGGGGTTGGGCTGGACCTCTGGGGGTTTTAATGGAAAGAACCCTGAATGTTTCACAATACCAAGACATAGAAGGTGCCAAAGACAGGGATGAGAAGAAAATTCATTTGCTTGACCTCAACTCAATAGAACATCTTTGGGATGACTAAGGCCCGGGGGCCAAAACCAGTACTTTAGTCTTTAAATTTGGCCCTTTTGACCTTGGTGTCAAGACGCTCTGGCTCCCCTCATTCTCTGCAATAAATGAAGATAACACCTAGAGAATAAGTTTTGGATTGTTTCCTAGAGACTATTGTTTGCTGCAATAGAATGTTTAAGCTCCTCTATCAAAGCTATTATTTATAAATTTCTTAAACATATTTTTATTTTTGTTTTAAAATATCCTGTCCTAGCTAAGAGAACTTAGGACCCCTATGCCAGGTGGCCCTTGCAGGCACTTGGTCCGGCCCCTATGTCACATTTAAAAACCCATTGTGGCCCACAAGTCAAAAAGTTTGCCCACCCCTGACTTAGAGCGAAGAGTATGAACCAGGTCGCCTTGATGCTTGATCATTTAGCCATTGGCTCAGCATTACACGTGGGCATTACCATATCTTGCCATTGTCATGAAGCGTTCTGTACAGCTCCACCAATCAAAACTATCCTGAACCACAAAGCGTTAGATGGCACTTTGTCTAAAACAAGCATGTTAACCGGAAAGGTTTTTGTAAACATTGTCACTGAGAAGGGAAAATGATGAACACGAAAAGGGAAATTATACGCATATTAAAATTGTGTTGTGTGCTGTGTAATTGTAATGGGTGCTGATATGATTACATTTAATTTTACTCATTTTATGAAGTCAGACAGCTTCCTAAGTAATATGTAGATGTAATTCCCTGGGCTATACCAGGTAAACACAAAGTCAAAGCAGATCAGCACACTCCTGCACAGGTAACATTTACATTCCATTGCCCGCCAGGGGGGACTCGGAGGATAGTAAGAAAGGCGGCAGCAGCAGCGTCATGGATGAGAGCAAATAGGCTCATCCATTCAGACAGGCAGAGAAAGTTAAATGCAAGTCATACTGTCTGTAAAATTCCAGATTGAATTACTGCTCAGTGTCTGTGTGGTTTGCTATCAGAGTTTGAGATATTTCCATGCTTGTTAAGAATATGTAATTAGTTTAATCCACAGCCCGGTCACGGCTTCACTTCTAATGACATTTATGTGTCATTGCATAGCGAAATGCTCTGTATACAAAGAAGGATGTGACTGCTGGAGTCTGGATGGATGACTGATATTGAGAGGGGTGAGTGATGATGGATCAGTGATGGAAGTCTATATGAGCCACATCTATTTTATCTGTAAAGTTATTTTAAGACTATATATAACCTTTGGCAAAGCTACGAGGATTGTGAGAAGCCAAAACTGAAGGTGAGTGTGTTCACACTGCAGTAGATGAGGACATGTTACTGGTGCAGGACAGGTGCACTCCATATCGTTAACATTAAAACAGAATCATTATTTAACAGCCCCATTCATGATTTATGCAGGGGACGTTGTATATTTTGTTATTGCTGCTAATTAATAAAAGACAAAAAAAAGGTTAAAATAATAAAAAATTCTTAATCACATGCTTGTTTTGAGATTTAGTAGTTTTCTTTCTTATGGTAGCCATACACGAGTCGATTATTTTATGATCCGGTCATATTGCGCAATAATAAATCGACTGTTGAACATCGTTTGATTGTACTGCCACAGGGTTATAGATGCACAACCAATCAATTTCTTTTTTTAATGCTTAATATCCGCTTTCTGCCACAAGAGGTCGTCTGGAAAGCAAAAAAACGACATGTGAATGTAAACGATTTACCAACATGTTCCATCACTTTTCCATCGATTTTCTGTTCCATGTCGGTCACTGTTGCTCATTCGTACCAGGTGGGCAGGAATCGATTCCCATTTAATCAACATAAGCAGATTGATTTGGGCGATCAAACAATATATATCGAAACGTGTATGGCTACCTTTAGTAATATACCTCAGTAGCTTCACAGCAAGCAATTGCCAAACAAATTCTAAAGTTATGTTCCCACATATGTTCCCACATGTGTTCGCACTCGCGATTTAAAAAAATAAATCGTCCCCATTGTAATAGAAAATCACCTCCATAGAGAATGAATGGATGCGATATTTTATCACGTCGATCGAAAAATCGCATCCATTAATTTTCTATGGAGGCAATTTCTTTTTTATAATGGGGGCAATTATTTTTTTTTTTATCGCGAGGCGATTAGTCGCCTATGTGGGAACATAGCCTAAAGGAAACCATGTAAGTGGCTAATAGAAGCCTGCAGCCATAATATTCTATTTTAATTGCAGTGACGTGGGTGGCAGTGAAGTTTCCAGAAGTTTTCTACACATAATTAAAGTTCATATTTTATTTATCATTCATTTTAAATAGCATCGTGTTTCTTTCAAATGTGCTTACAAGTAGCATGCTGCAAGGAGGAGTGATCAGAGAGAAGAGCTCAGCAGTTGCTTTTTCTCCACTGTCCAATCAGGGGCTGGGACGAGACAAAGTTATCTACAGCAGTAAAAAGTCATATGATTGGTCTTATGTTCTTATAGTTTAATGCAGGGGAGTCAGACTTAAATACAGAATGGGTTAAAATTATAAACCTGAACAAAGTTACAGGTCATCGTTGATATTTTAGAAAAACTTTACAATTGTGACTTTTTATCAAATATAACGATTAACCTTTTCATATAGAAACCAACTTAACCTCCTTGGCGGTTCGCATGCAGCAAGCTTTTTTATATTGTGCTCGGCTGCAATTTCCTGCCCGCCCGGAGTTACAGTGCACAACTTGGGAGATGCCGGAGTTGTGCTGGGAAAAGGCAACACCCCCTCCATTACATGGAGGTCTATGGCACCACCTACCCCGCCCCCTTCAAGTCACCGGTGACAAGATCGGGAGCAGACGCATCAGCATGCACGCTGATGCATCGAATGGCCAGGGGACAGGTAAGTTTCTACAAACATGATCCCGCGTGTTTGTAGCCACGCGGCTGAACGCATGGCATAGTTGTTGCGCGTTTTCGCGACACAATTTTTTTTAATGCAGATGCGGTTGGGGCGCGGATGCATTTCAAAACGCTGCAGCTAGCGTTCAGAGACGCGCCCTAAACCGCATCTGCACCCAAACGCGCACAACCGCACCAGTGGAAACTATATTGAAGTTTCCAATGGATGCGGTTGTTTGCGCTTGCGGCCACGCGGCTACAAACGCGCCGGATCGCATCAATGGAAACAAGCCCTGAGTTAACTCGGGCTGAGTTTCATGATGGATGACGCTCAGCCCGAGTTAACTCAGTCCAAGCGCTAAGGAGGTTAAAGGTAACCATATGGGCATCGATTAGCAAGCGATCGATGAACAATCAATCCAGTCAATTCCATCCCCAAATCTGTGCACACTACTTTGGGTGATCACACCCTGGTCAATACTTTGAATGGGGATCGAGGGTCCCCATCCCAAGTAATGGTGATTGGACAGGGATTTACCAACATCATGCATCCTAGTTCGATCAACATTTGCTTGGCGCTGGATCGATTGCTCAAGGTGGGCAGCATTTGATTCCCAAAATCGGACATTTTATGAAAAATCTATCCATGTATGGTTGCCTTAAGTTTTGTTCAGACATTGAATCTAGAACAAGCAAAGACGCATCTGTGGCATTTATTTCAAATTTAAAAAAAAATCTTATGAGCCAACTGTAATTACACAATGGGCTAGATTTGGCCATGGGCCAGAGTTTAACACCTCTTCTTTATTGCAACTCCGTTCCTCAGAATAAATGGTGGAATGTTCTGATACCGTGGGACAATCCCAGCACAACACCATGAATGGTTATAACATTCACGTATAGACCCTTGTAGCATGAGTTGTGTAGTGGCTGGGACTTCAGCATTATAAAACCTTTCCATAGACCGCTTAGTAGAAGTTCTCCTCTTATTTGTTGTCAGACAGATGTGCGCACATTGGCAGGGTGTTTGGTGTGTACTCCAGGAAGTTGGCAGCCAGTGAGGGCGTATAAACCAGTCATAGAATACAGGTAGATCCCATGTGACAATGGGTGGATAAAAGAATGACATTGTTCCAGAGACTCGCTCAGCAGTACTGATGAAAGTGACATTTCCCTGGCACGTCGGGATGATTTTTTCCTTTGTGCCTTAATATGATTCTTTTTTTCCCCGTGTAACCTTATCACATCCAGCAACAGAGTGAGAGAAAGCTCAAGAGGCTTGTTCATCAGCAGCTGAGGTTTCATGTGACCTACATGGAGAATACACTGAAACAGCAGTTCCTCCCCTGGAAATTCAAGACACAGGATAGAAGCTCTGTCACTTCCTAACATTCAGCTGAATGGAAGTTAGTGATAGGAAGCAGAGCTCCCTCCGCAGCCTTCTCTATCATCTGGGACCCAACCTGCCCAAGTCTTCCTGAGTCTGCCGCTGTACAGGACACTATGGATTACAGGATAACTACAAGGAGACCTGATTTCTAGTGTGATCACTGAAATATTTGTCTGATCAACATGAGTATTGTCCTCAAGCCAAGATCCCGATCCACCAGCTCCCTGAAGACAACAGATGTGCTCTGGTAAAGTATATTGTGTAGTTGTGGCTGTATTGTGCTGCGTAGTATCCAGGAATGATTTACCATGGTATGTGGTGTAGTAAGCGCTGTGAGCTTTGGGCTGAAACATGAATGGTCAAGGGTTAAGAAAAGTACATTCAAGGGACCTTCCAGGAGTTATGGAAGTCATCAGATTTTGCAGAAAAAGTTTTCAGAATAACTCACAATTTATATGACTTTGTAAGAGTTTGCCAACTTTTATTTGATTGCATTGCTCAGGTGTTTACACATATATTTAGGATACATATACATTTGCAGTTTATAGTTGGTTCTTGTACATAACTTCTGAATAGGTTTGATTATAGAAGACCTTAATGATATTGTTGGCTATATTTCGAAGATGATTTTTGTTGTAGTGCTGCAGCTTCTCAGTAGTCCTCCCCCCGACCATCATAACCACATGCTTCTCAGATTACATTTTTAATGATTGTCTGTAATAAAAGATAACATGCAAGGCCAGTATGGCTTAAATACATGTACTGATAATAACACTATAAAGTCTAACTATGTGTGGAAGGAGAGGTTCGAGGGACAGGAAGATAACACACAGGAACTTGAAATTCCTCTGGAATAATGGAGCGTAAACACAAGATGAATCGGATTATTTGCAATCTTTTGATCTCCCAACCCATTTGATTATTTTTGTAACACAAACTGTATGTGTTTCTGTCACTATTGCTAATACAGCATCAGGCTAATGTCTCCATGACAGACCAGAGGACGCATACACAGATCAATTAGCTGAAAGCTCATAACCTTAACACAGTGGTTCCCAAATTGGGGAGCGTGAAGGCATTCCAGGGGGGCACAGGCCCTCATTCTAGACCTGTATTTCATTGGGGAGGGGGGCTCCATAATGTTTCTAAATTGAAAAGGAGGGCCCTACAAGGAAACCACTGCCTTAACAGAAGGTGTTTAACTGGGAGAGAAAGCAAAGTACCCTGAATAAACTTGATAAAATAATATAAACTTTCTGTGTATAGACGCTCAGGAGCACAGTATTGCTTCACTACTATGGTGCTTGTATAGGTCATATATGTCTATAGATAGGGGTGCCCATAACATTTTAGTGAGCTACTTGCTCAAGTACCAGGAAATGGTGTGTGGTTCTCACCCCATATGTTGCAT
Source organism: Ptychadena robeensis (assembly GCA_036250615.1). Classification (NCBI taxonomy): domain Eukaryota; kingdom Metazoa; phylum Chordata; class Amphibia; order Anura; family Ptychadenidae; genus Ptychadena; species Ptychadena robeensis. The sequence goes on from CM070032.1 coordinate 28,678,899, forward strand.
GGTTTTTAAAGGGTCCTTCTTCCTCACTGTCCTCTGTGTCAGCTTCCTGCATGGTAGATTCTGCTGCAGATGGACCTCCCTGTTCTTGATTGATCCCCTGATTAGCTGTCTCCATCTACAGTTCAACAGCTGGCTTTGGGTAAAATTTAACTCCCACAATACAACACCGTTTGAACCCCCAGATTTTTCCCTTACATGTGACTACTATGACTTTTGTCCCCCAGATCTCCAAACCCCATCTCTCCAAAAACAATCTTTTTTTTTTTTAATTTACATTCCCAATTTGACTCCCCTAATTGTAACCTTTTATAGTTATCAATGTTTCCCGGCGGTTATCAAAGTGACATAAATTGTATACTTTTAACAATAAAAATGTAAAGAATTTCAAGTGAAGTCAAGTAGTTTGTACAGCTATTTAATCTCAAGTCAATCTGCAATATCAACTTCAGCCACTAGATGTCACTAGTTAGCACAACACAAGCACACTCCTTCTCACACATTGGGGGGGGGGGGGGGGGGGGTACGCATGTCTCGTTTTTTGGTCCATTTTGCGTACTGCTTATGTGCAGCCCTGTCCATAGATCTTCACTATTTAGGTAAACCATGTTGAGTATCATGAATGGTACATATGTCATCCATAAGCAGTCCTATGGAAAGCAGCTTTGGTCTTCCAGGCAAACAATGACAAGCTGTTGTTTAGGTTTGGCGTCGCTGCAAATGCTGAATATTTTACAAGTTCTTAAGCAAATATATTCTTAGCATAGTGATGTGGGCATGATCTGACTATGTGATTACCTTATCTGTGTAAGCAAAGAGACTAGGACATCATGATAGCATTTCAAATATGTGTGCTGACTGCAGGTTATCCACAAAGAGTAATGATCTTCTTTACAGCAAAAAGAAGATCAATGATTTATACACAATGTGCCCGGCCAACCGATGGTCTGAAGGAGCAGCTTTATGTATTCCAAAATATACCGATTTGTAGCTCGACACTTTCTGCGCACATTTCAGGGGTGGGTCTCCAAAACCATTATTTTAGGACTTTTTTGTCCTACACAATGAAGGTGTATACGTGTTACATTTAAGGGGGCCTTGTTGTTGAAATGGTTGTTTTGGGTCTCTTTATAGTAACCTATATTTACCACTTGTTTATGTAGGACAAAACTCTTAAAATAATAGCTGAGTCTTTGTACTTCCAGATTCGGTATAGTAAATCATAGTATACTGTGCATGGCTCGATTTTGCTTTCAGTTTCTCAATAGTCAATCACCATGGGTGTTCGCAGCAATTGTTCGGGAATTGAATGCTGCCCACCTTGACCTATCGATCTCGCTTAGAGGAAATGTCGATCGAATACCTCTTTAAACTCCATTACTTTTAATAGGGATCAAGGTCGGCCCGGGACTCGCCGAACAATTCATTCAAGAATCGATGCGTGTATGACTAGCTTTGGTCCCGCGTGATCCGCCTCCACAAGTTTTGTGTCTACTCATTAGTCGTCTGGTATTTTTTGGTATAGTCCTCTGGTGCCTGGGCTCACTGTCTCTGTATAATTTCACTTTACCCCATCTGTCTTCATTAATAAGGTCATTATACTAATATCTGCTTCCTGTTATACCTGTAGAGTAGCACTTTATATCTGGAGGTATAAGGCACAAACTTTGTTACATTTTTCTAAAATTACAGAGGAAATATCCTCATTGGCTAATACAAATAGTGGTGGTACTTGTATTTGTTATTTTCAGATTTTTTATTTTATTTTATATTCACTTGGTAATCATTCAGATTCGGGGGTCCTGGGGTAACATACTCGCTGTATTGTGTCTGAAGGAAGCCATGGGTGTCACTATTTCTGTATTTGTTGGGAAAAGTAGATCACTAGATCGTGTCATACAGGTTAAGAAGCCCAACACTAAAAATTAAATATTTGCATCCAAAATCACTACATTGTAAGTACATAATTACCATTTTAAAGCAGTTTTATTCTGGACATGTGACTCATATCCTTCTTTAACAAAGTGATAGACTGGAAATGACATATACTTGATATAAAAATAAAAAAAATAAAGAAAGCTCCTGGGAGTACTCTGCTCTTAAAGTGATTCTATACTTCAGAAAAAAATAGAAAAAACACATTGTTTATCGTTATAGAGAGAACAGATCCCCAGACATAAAAAAATATATAACTACCTTCCCCTCTTCTTCACTTGCGCACCACCATACTTACATGGTCCAGTCCTCCAGGCAGCAAGATGGGGGGAGAAAAACTCTTCCAGCCTCGCTCCCTCCACCAACCCTGGTCTGTAGCTGGAGACATTCCAGTGTCACTGCCGCGGGCTCCTTGGGGAAAGTAGACTAAAGAAGGTAGACTTCACTGTTGGTGTCTATATTCCCAAGTCTTCTTGCACCTGGAGCCTGCCACTGCATGATCTGGAGAGGTGGAAGGTCAACATATTTAAAAGAATTTCCTCCAGGTATGTTTTTTTTTCACATTCTCTGCACTTCTGATGAGGTGATAGGTCAGCTTTAACACTTAAGTTCCAAAATAGATTTATTCTTGAAGAAACAAAGTGGGGATGCAGATAAAAAGGTTTACTGTGCCCACATTTAAGGTTTCCTTCCTCACATCAGAGGGAATGCTTTGGGCATGTATTATCATGAATGGCTAACATAAAAGACCTGGATGGGCAAGTTTGGAGAAACTCTACTGGCCTGCACAGGCCCCGGACCGCAACTTTGATGGACACCTTTGGGGTGAATTAGAGAAGATGAGAGCCATGCCATCTTGTCCAACATCTGTCCCTGACTTCACAAATCTCTCTTCTTAAAGAATTGTCCAAGTTTCCCAAACAGTTGAGGGTGTCATAGCTGCAAAGTTTGGGCCAACCTCAAATGAAAGTCTTTGAAGGACGAATGGGATGTTATTAAGTTCCTGCGACCCAATGCTTTTAGAAGTATAGTGGTGAAGTGGTTAAGAAAACTCTCTCTCTAGTCAGGCAAAGAAAATGCCTATTTTTCAGCCTGCACAGGTTTCTTTCAAATGCTCTTTTATGGATTTCAAAACCTTAATACAGAACAATATTTTTGCATTCATGGCACCCAAAGCCAATGCTCCAGGTGTAGACTTGCCATCTCTGGTATTTCGGACTGTTTTTTTTTTCCCATCCTGTGAAGTGTTTTTATTTCTAGTTACTGCAGTAGAATTCCTTTTTAGTTAAATGCTCAAAGTGGAATCGACCTTTGGAGCATCAGCATTTCGTAAAGAGGAAGACTTTAGCTGTATTAGCATTAGCAGTACCCATTCTCCGAATAACTGACTAACCGGCTGGGTGAATTGAGGCAATTAAGATAGCATGAGCTATGTAGTTACAGTAACACTCTGCATTGTAATAAAAAAAATTAGGCGACACAGACACCCATATGTAAATAGCTGCTCATGGGTAAATTGACAGTGCCAGATTGTAAAATGTGTCTCTACATAGGTTGGTCAGCAGGTTCAGAGAATGGGCACTGCTATTATATAGTCACATGCTAAAGTTTCAGCCCTGCACCCTATGCTGGAGCTCTGCCTCCAGGTACTGGCCTTTTGGCTTGGCTGGAGGAATATAGAGTGAATACTGCATGGTCCAGACCTGCCTGCTGGAACATTCTGTATATTCACTTAATATGTGAATGGCCGTGGTCCGGTGTGTTTCATAGTGTTTCAAAATATTCAGATCCAATGAAATGCTTTAACTTGACTGTTCATGGCTCTTTCAAATTTAACATGTTTTCTATCAATTCTGATCATCTTAAACAATCGATGAAACAGAACTATCCATGCATGGCCAGCTTTAGACTCTGATCCAGAGCAAGCCTGCATACTTATTCTGAGTGAAGTGGTGAAGCCATGGGAATGAGAAGTGAATGATACAATGTTCATATTCTTCATAGTTATATTGTTATACCAAGAGAAAGTATCTACCACTTGCTTACTGGGAAAGTTTTATGCAATGGTTTGTTTTCTGTAGACTTTGTTTATTCTGCTGTGTTGTATTATTTTGCTTTGTAAGATTGCGGGCTTTGCTTTGTTTAAAGAAACTAAAAAGCAAATAAACTCTTGTAGCAGTGATTCTATTATTTCACAACCCGAAGAAAATGGCTGGAAATCCATGTACAGTGGTCAGTCGGTTGTTGTGTGGTTATTTGCCACCCTGTGGGGTTCTGATAAACCTTCCTGTATGGGTTAGGGAAGGTTCAATCAATGATACCCTCAAATTTATGTATTCTTGAACACTTTTCAAAAAAAATACAATATTTATAAATAAAACCATAAAATATGCTCAAGCTAAAATATCACTGACCAGTTTTAACCCACCGCCATTGTGGTATCCAACTCTATTACTGAACTGGAATGCAGGTTGCTGACAGTTCTGTAAGGGGGAGGAACTCACAGGGGAGGTTTAGAAGGAACCCATCAGCCAAAAATGATGTGACCTGCAGGTGCTCATTGCAGGTGCTTGTGTGGGAGATGATAAATATAGTGGGAAAGGAACTGTCCACTACAATTATATGGGGAGGATTCTGTTCTCAGGATTCTAAAAAGGATCAAGCTGGAATTTTTTTTTAGCAAAAACTGACATGGATTTTCATAGTAACATAATCTAGCGTTCCCATGTGCATCAAAGATACAATATTCCCAAGAAACACTAGCAGCAGTTCTCTAATGAGAAGAAAACATGTTTTCATCTATTCTGTCACTGCCTCCAGTCATTATGTAAAGCAACAGTAACTTCAGTCCTAGTGTCCGTTTGAATAACAATCTGCCACATCCAGACCCAACAATGCAGGTTGTTATGGCGTGTGGGATGAGAACTGTAACCTATTACAGAATATATGAAGGAGCTAAAACCTATAGCTTGGGACAGTGGAAAGTGGAATGGTTCTTAGTTGTGGGGTTGACTTTTTTTTTTAATATAACACAAAATTTTACCCCAAACTGTGTATGCTTTTGTTTCTCTTATAAAGACTGTTCAAGTTAGGTCATTTCCTGCCTAGGATGTAATTACTAGAACAGATGTCCCCATGTAATGTCCATCTATCCTATACTTCCCAGGTGCCCAACCTGCGGCCCTTTGGGCATTCTTCAGTGCCCCCCCCCTAGGTTCTCCACTTGTGGCCCCCAAAACCTAACTGTTAATGTATAGGGCATTGGAACTCACCTGTCCATCAATCAGCAGTTGGCAGACAGGTGAGAGTCTATGCTCGCACTATTCCACCAACGAATGGGAGATGATTGTATAATATATATTGCGCCACATGACCTCAGAATAGGGGCACATAACCATACTACAGCGTTTCCTAATGCTTGAAGTATAATTTAAAACAAGTAAAAGTAATGTCTTCTAGCAATGCCTGCTGTCATTTTTTCATTAAAAAATGCTTATTCAAGTCAGTATAAATTTTTCAATTTATACTGACTTGAATACTGACTTTTCAATAAAAAATGCTGCACTTGTGGCCCTCCATATCTACTTAGTTGCCCACCACTGCTATACTTGTTATGGGTATAGCATAGAGTGTCATAGTTTTTTTTTAATTATTATTATTTTGTACCAGTGACATTTACCTGACACAGCAATGAAGAACTGGAGTTCAAACAGTCACCTTTAGATATACTTTTGGATTATTGATGGCAAGTTCTCTTTGGAAAAGCTCTGCTGCTTGGAGAAGCTCATGTTTAAGCTCAGCTGATTGATTCATATCTTCTTCTGCTTGTACGGTGGCAAACCTTGTAGTACAGAACCTGAAGTTAAGCTCTACCGGCACTGACAGTTTAGTCCCCAATACTGGAGGAGCTCTAAGCCTACATTCATTCAGATCAGGCGGCTGACACTAAGCTGACAATCACATGCCAACTGCCCCGGACTATCCTAATGATACTAATTGAAGTAAAACAAAAAACTTTGGTAAGTAACAATCAGAGGACATACATATATATAGCTGGTATTCTTGTGAATACCTAACACCGCCATCTCTTTCCTTCTATTTCTGTTTTTGCGTTGACGGGCCACACAATCTGTCACATGCAGTCCACGCTCTTGTGGGGAAATGTGTTTACTGGTTGCCATATCAGCAGTGGGTTATTATGTCAAGTGTTGACAGAAGGGGACCTACAGCTTTATGTTACATGGACATCCCAGGAGGTTACAAACTGTTAATCAGAGCAGAACATCACGGGGGAAAATAGACAAAAATGAAATATGTAAATATGCTTTAAGCTGGCCATACACCTTTAGATAACCCTGTCAGATATCCTTTAGATCTACCAACTACTATGTAGTGCCGGGTCCTCTGTGATTGAACACAGGTAGACTTGATGGTTTGGAAAGTCCCTCATATTACATGGTTTTGGTAAAACAAAAGGAGATCTAAAGGAAATCTGACAGAGAAATCTAAAGGTGTATGGAGACCCTAACCAGTTTGTAATCAGAAATGAAATGGTTGTGAATCTAGAATACTGATCATAGCTGTGCTTTATAAATTACCTTTGTCAATCCTTCTTAAAACTGAAGGTATTTCCATGCCCCAAACCATCACAAATCCCAAAAGGTGGGAAGAGCCATGCAAATTATTCCTTTGTGTCCCCTCAGTTGTTCCTCAATATGCAGCATGTAATACCTGAACAGAAACCTGTTAAGCAGGGTACAGACGGCTCGATATTCGAGCCCTCCGATGTACCCTGCAGCAGTGTGATGATGTCATCACGCTGCTGTCAGATATCAGCTGGCTGGGGGAGACGGCTCTGCTCTCTCCCCGGCTCAGCTGAAGCTTTGCTTGTAGACCAGTGGTCTCTAAGCAAAGCATTGGCTGTATTTACGGTCATGTCCGATAAGGCTGTTTTTGAGCGGTGATTTGTCCCGCTCGAAAACAGCGGTGGGTTCAGATTATATGGGTCAGATAGACGGCCGTGAGCGTGCACGGCGTTTGAAACGGCCATCGATTTGACCCATATCTCCACGTCTGTACCCTGCTTTATACTTTCACAGACTTTTAAAACTGATAATGTGAACAAAAATTCAAGCCTGGCCCCTCCCCCTCGTCAGCTTTAACAGTCTCTACTTTAGGGCACATCTTTGGGGTTCATTATTACACATACAGTATTTCCCGTGTAAGGTGTTACATTAGATTAGTCACTTGGGGATGAATGGGCAGGCCACAGCCTATACCAAATTAAAAAGAGCACGGGGTACCTTTTTATAATGTAACACACCACAATAAACCAATGAACGATGCACATGTGCTGTATAACTCTTCTGCAAGGCAGCAGCCTTGCATTGAAGAGTTTTACAGCACATGTGCATCGTTCATTGGTTTGCCTTTCAATTAAAGTGTATCAGATGAATAGTACTGTAAAGCATGTTGTGTATTACTTTTCATGTTTCAATACATATATGTAAATAACCCCTAATGTGCTGGGGGCCCTTAGTGACCTATTAGTGGCTTAGGTGTTGGGTTGCTAATATACCTTTATTTTTTTCTTCTAAAGCTAGCCATACACGTGTAGGATTCCATGGCCAATTGATCACTCCCCCGATCGATTCCGACGGGAATCGCAGGTGTGATCAATCGGCCAATTAAGAGTATCCATCGCTGCATACCACCTTAATCCAACGGATTCCGGGACGTTTCCGTGTCCGATTGTCCACCTCACAAATGGCAACTCCCCCTGATCTGGGCAGAATCGGATCAGAAAGACCAACATGTTGGTTCTCTGTCGGATCCGATTCTGGGCCCCTGAACGATCGGACCTGATCGATTGGACAAGGTGGGCTGCATGCGATTCCGGCACGATCGTTTCGCGTGCACGCGCCCGGAATCGATCGTGCCGGAATCCGGTGGGAATCCGACACGTGTATGGGGGCCTTAAGGCAGGCCATGTCCATTTACATATTATACATATACAAGTACACATACACATCATACATTATACATATATTAGACACATTATACATATACAAGTGCACATTTACATTTTTCTATTTCTTTACCACTGGCCAGAGAACGAATAATCACTGTACACATGGCATTAGAAGGTAGCAGCACTACCTACCCTATAGACGTCAACAGCTGTCTGTCAATCTGCCACGGGGGGAACCAATCAAAACCCATACCCGCTGTACACTAAGATCATAATAGATAATCTCTGCGGACTATGATCTCAAGTGTGTAGGGACTTTTTAGGGTAACCCAGATTTAATAATGTGGTCAGTTTGATGTGTCTGGGCAACTTTCCTTTGGAAGTGGTCTTCCATAGTCCTCTGAGATAACCAGAAACAATGTAAGATATGACAGACAGAAGCACAGGAAGTCATTAGCTGACATGATATCTGGCAAGATCAACCAATGTTTTCTAATGAACCGGATGTAATAAAACACTTTTCATTATTTGTAACAAAAAGTAAATTTTTCGAGTATACATTCCCTTTAAACTGCTTTCCCCAATCCCTGTGTGATCGGAGTAAATCAGAAATGTATAAATTCAGCCATTCTGAATATTGAATTAACCGGATTGTTTTACAATTGCAGCATTTCCTCTGAGCTGTTATCAGTGCAAAGCTCGAACCTTCTTTGTATTGTACAATGTTCTAGCCAAAGGTCAGCAGCTTTTTTGGCAAGTGTGTTTAGGTGGAATAAAATGTCCTACTAAGACTCAATGTAGATTATGAGGGGCTTAATTAGGAGGATCTGTTTGAAAAGGAAATTTGCAGCAACTGTATCCTCTCCTAAGGGCCCCCATACACCTTTAGATTTCTCTGTCAGATTTCCTTTAGATTTCCTTTTGTTTTACCAAAACCATGTAATATGAGGGACTTTCTAAACCATCAAGTCTACCTATGGTTAATCATAGAGGACCCTATACTACATAGTTGTTGGTAGATCTAAAGGATATCTGATAGAGAGATCTGAAGGTTTATAGGGGGCACCTATAGGGGGCTGTCAGATATCGGAGGAGCTGGAGAAACAGCTCTCCGGTTTCCATGCAAAGCAACGGACATGGGCCGTATTTAACGATCTTTTCCGTTATCCCAGTTTCTGACAAACGGTATTGATTAGTCCCGATCGAAAACAGGGATGGCTGCATATGATATGGGCCAGATAGATGGCCATGAGTGCGCACAGCGTTTGAAGTGACCATCGATCTGGCCCATATCTACATGTGTGTACCCTACTTAACAGAAGAAACTCATATCTGCATGAATAAATCTAACATACATAACATTAAGTCACCTACTGATTAGTTTTATAAGTATATTACCTGACCATAGACATTAGAGCAGGGCTACTCAAATGTACATTTGAAAGGAGTTTGGAATTTTACCATGCACTGTTACGGCGCTGACCCGGTCCGCCGGACAGAAGCATGACGTAGTCGAGTACATTTATATAAATATTCTCCCTATAGTCTATACAGGACACAGTTTCAAACATATGTATTTAATTACTAGACAAGGGGCACCTCACAAGTATATATTGAGGGGTCAGTGGAGGGTGAAAAGGGTAGGAGGACCTGAGGAGCCCTGGGGTGGCAATTTTCTCTGCTCACAAAGCTTTGTTTAGGAAATATTGATATTGAAATATTTATTAACCTTCCTGTGCAGGGGACCCCTACAACTAGCACTCCCTTTCCCCCCGGCCTGAGGACTCCAGAGAATGCCAATGCACATAACTTTTTAGTGAGCTCCTCAGATGAGTACCAGGAGATGGTGTTTGGTACTCACCCCATATGTAGGATGGGCTCCTTCACTGTCCTCTGCATTAGCCTCCTGTATGGTAGATTCTGCTGCAGATGGACCTCCCTGTTCCTGATTGAGCCTCCGATTAGCTGTCTCCATCCACAGGTCACCAGCTGGCTTTGGGTCAAATGTACCCCCAGTAATGTTTGAACCCCCAGATCTCATCGCCATTGAGCATTGCAACAAAATCTCTGTGTTCAACACAGGGATTTAAGTGGACATGTAGCTAGGGCTTTGCATATGCTTACTCCCTGACTTTCAACCCCCAGATGCTCCAACACCTCTCATAGCTATTAATGTTTCCCTGAAGTCATCCCAGTGACAGAAATTGTATGCGTTTTACAATAACAACTGAAAAAAATTGGCAATCTTAAAAATGAGACTCTATCCAAGCAATATATTATAGGGGGCTATATAGTAGGAAGAATTGTGCTCAGGGACCTGAAAATTTGCATGGATGTAGTCTCAGGGGTTAACTGGTAACCCCCCAAATTTCAAGGTTACCATGCAGGGGTTCAAAGATTTATGAGTTCAAAACAGGATAAGTGAAAGCATGTATGCAGCAGAGTAGTGCTTTATGCTCATGGGGAAGCAATATTTCATGACTGTATTTTAGCTGAAATTTAACTTATAAGTGTTATAGCTAGTGATGAGCAACTAGGCAATATTCAAATTTGCGTAATTTCGTGAATATCCGTCATAATATTCGATTCCATATTCGTAAACTCGAATATCCGCACTTATGGACATGGATTGCGGTCTACAAATCGCAATTGCGATCTACAAATCGCAATTGCGATCAAATATGCGCAATACATGCAAGTCAATGGAGCTCGGATATTTGTCTGGGAGAATATCCGTCATTTCTGTTTAAAAAAATTGCATTGCGATTATATAATCGCGATCCATTGCAATGAATGGGATCGCAACAAATCGCAATAAAATCGAAAAAAATTTTGCAATCGCGTCGGATATCCGATTATATGTTCGTGAAAATTTGCAAAATGGCGATATTCGAGCTAAATATTTGAAAATTGAATATTCAAGCTCAACACTAGTTATAGCTAGAGGGGTGAAACTCCGGGTGTAAGTAGTAGTAGGTGAGCATTACTGACCCCGAAAGTTTCATGATTATACTATGAATGGTTTTTGTGCTATGCATGTTTAAAGTTAGGCTCACACAGGTTTATTTAGCCTAGTTTCAACAGCTGAGCTGAGTGGGAGAGGGCGTGTCCTGCCTGCGTTTTGATTGGCTGGGAGGACGTATCTGCTACAA
>CM070032.1:28690297-28752754 GCA_036250615.1 Ptychadena robeensis
CGGCCAATCTCCTCTGGGGAGAACACTGGAGTTGCAGCTGGCGGTCCACATGTGACACTATTTGGGTCCGGATCCAGACCGGGGTCCGCCTATTGAGTACCCCGGCATTAGAGAGTAAAGGCCTCCATACACCTTTCAATCAACTTTTCTTCGACCAAAACCATGTAATATGAGGACCTTTCTAATCCTTCCAATCACTATGTATTCTATCAGGGAGGACCCGGCACTACATAGTTGTTGGTAGATCTAAAGAAAATTGTACAGAGTGATTGAAAGTTGTGAGGTGACTTTATTCAGATGTAAACACACAATCTGAATGTATTCTTATAAATGGAAACCGCTATGTCCATGTATTCATGAAGAGCAAGGGGCAAAATCCATAAATCAACCCCTTGGACCAGGCTCCTGGTCTGCATTGATCTATTCCTGTTATACACATCTCTGCTCCAGCCTTATATTTATTGCTATAGAGAATCCTTGTCTGGAGTTCTGCAGAGTGTAGGACACCAGGGCTTCTCTTGTGATGTGATAAATAACCTCACAAAATTTAGGTTCATTTGAAAAATCTATTACCGTTCCAGTCTAGCTGTTTTTTCCTGGACCTCTCCAGGATTTATTATAGTTATTGCTGGAGGAGAGGCATAGCTGATACCAACACTAGTTCAGTATTGTCTCTACACTACTCAGGTTAACAATTTTATAGTTCTACGGTCCCCATACACCTTACAATCTTGCCATGCAACGTTTGTTCTACCAAAACCATTTCATATGAGGAACTTTCTAAACCTTCCAATCACTATGTTTTCTATCAGGGAGGACCTGGCACTACATAGTTGTTGGTAGATCTAATGGAAATTGTATGGAGTGATCTGAAGGTGTATGGGGGGCTATATACTGATATTTTGTAACAGTCATTGATCCTCTTACCCATCATCATTTTTACCCTGTAACAAATATTTCCAGCCATTCATTAAGTTTTCATATTTTTGAAGCCAGAATTGTACCCTTGTTAGCATGTTGTTTGCCTGTGATCAATACAACATCATGATAGATACTTTACTGTGCCATACAGGGGTCCAAAAACAGTCACAGTTTTGTAAGTTCCCAATTCCAGTTCATCTAGTTTAAAATCCATGAGCAATGTCTTACTGGATAACACAAGCTGGAACTATGTGGATATCAAATGTACATCAAATGCACCATGGTGTAGGGATGTATGTACCATATTTTTGGCTGTATTAGACACCTACAACCCCCCCCCCCCCCCCCCCCCCCCCCCCCCACCACCACCCTAATCAGGGGGGAAACGTGTGCCTTCACTCTGCTGGAACATGGTGTATTCTAGTATTCACAGCTATATGAAATACCAGTATGCAGCATGTTCTAGCAGACAGACTTACAGAAGGATTTATTCCAGGCACTTGGCAGAGGGGAGGCATTGATGAAAGTTCAGAATGAAGTTTTCTTTTTTCATTTCTTGATTTCCCTCCCATGTTATCGTGCAGTGCATCTTGTATGAAATACAGTAAGGCTATGTCTCCACAGTGTTTTGTGATCCATCGGGACCCCTACATTAAGCATGGGGGTCCCAACGGATCACATACACTTTACCTGCCCTGGCAGATGCTTTGTTCTCACAGCATCGGCAGATGTTTGAACAGAGTATCCGCCGGGCAGGTAAAGTGTATGTGATCCGTCGGGACCCCTACATTAAGTGTGGGGGTCACAAAACGCTGTGGAGACATAGCCTAACTGTGTCAAAGAGAAGCAAAATGTTTCCTCTCTCTTCTCTGAGGCCCATAAACAGAAACAAATACTGTATTAGTGTGAGTGTGTATAGTCATTGCTAGACTTAGCAGTCAGTGGCAGAAGTTCAGAATATAACAATTCTCCATCAGAAAGGGCTTTTTATCTGACAACGCTGGCTTATGGGAATTGCTTGTATAGTTCTTCAGTGAAGTGAAATCTAAGTTACAACTTTCTGGAGCCGCATTATTGATTGAAGAGCTTTTTATAGCATGTCCTAGGTTTTCACTTTAAGACATCAGGCTGAAGTTTTGGTCCTATTTTTACCATTTGTTGCAGATGGCTCAATTACTGCCATTGATGCTCCGGGATAGGAGGTCACCTCAACGCACCTAGCTGTGCCATGGGCTGGTTATGTTCACTCCATTACAGATATTACAGGCGGTAAATCTCACCTTCTGTTTAGCAGCCTGGATATAATGGTTTTGAATAGTTCTTTCTACAATAAAACAATAAGATGATGACAACTATTGTTGAATATGATTATATTTACATTTATATTTACATATTGGATAATGCGCTTTCCATGGTGTGAATAGACAGGCTGAAATACATCACAGAATGTTTTTTCTTTATACATAAAAGCAACCTATGTGAGGGTTCAATATTTTATTTGCTGTATACTTTATTTATGTACACACCTATTTATTTAAAATACAATGTATTTCACCTAATATCCATCTGGTCTGCTATGCCTGCAGACCAGGGGTGGGCAAACTAAGGCCCAGGGGCCGGATCTGGCCCGTTTAGCTTTCCTTTTTGACCCTTTGTCACATTGTTAAAAAGATGCTCCCCCCAGCTTGTTCTCTGCAATGAGTGAACGTATTACCTAGAGGTGTCCACACGTTGCCTTTGGTACGATGCAGTGATGTGATCATGACAGCATGGGCGCATCCTCATGGTGCCAACAGGCAGTCTCTAAGAATTAAGCTAGGCATACATGGTTAGATTTAAGTACGATCGATTTCCACTCCGATTTTAGATCTTGATATTTTAATCGGACACCGATCGTAAGCGAATTCAAAGTAGATCCACATGGAAGGTTCGATCATTGTACAATCGAAGAAAATTTACCAACATGTCCGATCATTTTCCGATCGATGTTTTGTCCAGAAACATGTGCCATCGAACCATGTGCGCAGTATACAATTTTAATCCGAACGATCTAAACTTTAATAGTTTTAGGTCGATCGAACACTAAAATTGAACCATGTATGCATAGCTTTATCTCTTCTCATTGCAATGAAGCATTTGTGCAGGAAATGTTAATGCCGGCGATGCATGGAATAGGCACACCTATGGCAGGTCCGGCCCCTTCAAATTTAAGAAGCCAATGTGGCCCACGAGTCAAAAAGTTTGCCCACCCCTGCTTTAGCTTATGTAACACAATGATAGAAAATATTAAATATTTTTATTGTTATTGCTGAGTAAATTATTTGTAAATGGTTTGGGGGCTCTCTGGTCCACCTTCCTTTAGGGTTCAGTAAAATCAGTGCTTCATGGAAAACAAAGTGCCTGCTGGGTTGGATGCTTAGGTCTGTCTCTTTATTGATAACGCTCTCTGTATGAGGAAGTCTTGTGGTTAAAAAAAAAAGAATCTATAGTCTGTGCTTTGCTTGGATACTCAGACCTACAGTATTGATCAGCCTTGGAACCAGTTCAACATGATAGTGAACCCTTCTAAGAGACTTTGCATGACGTGGGATGAAGGGAGAGTTGGGCTCCCCACCCCCACCCTACCATCCTTAAAGCACTATACCGGCTGCCAAAACTAAAGCCAGCAAAAGAAAAATATTTATTACAACAGCTTCTGCTAGTGCAATGTTGTGCTCAGCATTCTTCTCAGGATCTTTTTGGGTAGGGAAGAGAAGGAGAGGGACTCGCTCTGGCTGGGCACATGAAAGCCAATCAGCAACCCAGACAGCTCCTAAGAAAGTCCCTCAGCTCTCCTCCACTTCCTGCTCTAAGAATATACCGCTCAATGAAAATGGGTGCCTATGCTCTCACTATTCCACCAATGAATGGGGGATGATTGTATAATATATATTGCGGCACATAACCTCAGAATAGGGTTATATAACCTTTAAAAAAAAGGTAATGTGCCCCATAGATATCATCAAAGGCTTTTGATTAAGTTTTGTTATTTAAAAATTAAAAATAATGTATTCTAGCTCTGCCTGTTTTCATTTCTTTATTAGAAAATGCTTATACAAGTCAGTATAGATTGAAAATGTTATGTGTGGCCATTTAGTCATGCCGAGGGCCGCACTTGTGACCCTCAATATTAACTCAGTTGCCCACTACTGCTTTAAGTCCTCACATTTTTATGCAATCTTTTGTTTAACCCTCTGAATTATAGCAGAAAGTCTGCAGTTGTCGTTTTATTTAAAATTTACTGTGATAATGTACAGAACCAAAATGAGAAAAAGGCTGTCTATTTAGAAATAATAACGGACCTAATTGTATGACCATATGAAGTTCTCATGAGAGACTCAGGCCTGTTTGTGTAATACATGGGCGTCCTTTTCTATATATGACTAGCTGACCTTGACTTCAGAGGCCCATGTCTGTTTTCCTATTTTTCACCATATAAATAGTTTGTTTTCTTTAATTTGCTGCCCTGCTCTGCCACTTTGGCATTCCTCATCATACCCGAGGGAACATTTCACATTATACCCTGGAGGTCTGTAATTCCATAGAAGTACTGTACAATTCTGGGATATATCACGTATCTGGAATTATCACCCTTATATCATTTCCACCAGGGATTGGGAAGATGGTTTTAGCAAAGCTCACATCTCTCCCTGAGCGGGGGAACACACTTCAGTGACTCCAGCAGTCTGGTTCTCATCTAAGTCTCATCTCCCTTTTTAAACATGACTTCTTAAATTCTAATGTTTAGCAGATTACCAAGAGAATAAACCCCACCAGCAATTCCGCAGTTTTCAGACAACTTTTCACAATAATCTCAAACTGAGAAAAACAAGACTTCAGGAATAGGGGACATTACCAAATCATATTGTAGCCAGGGGTGAGCCAACCTTGAGTCCAATCAGTGTGATGATATTGGATGTGTTGCTGAAAGCTGTCCTGCCCTTTGAAAACACACACCAGTTTTGGATTTACTGGTTTCAAGAAGCACTGTCTGATGTGAACCATGCTTTGCAGAAAAGAGCTCTCAGAAGACCAACGATCAGGAATGGTTGACTAGCATGATGCTAGAAAGGGTTATAAAGGTATCTCCAAAAACCTTGATGTTTATGTGTCCATGGAAAGACAGACTGTCTACAAATGCAGAAAGGTTAGCACTGTTGCTACTCTCCCTAGGCATGATTGTCCTGTAAAGATGACTGCAAGAGCACAGCAGAATGCTTAATGAGGTAAAGAAGAATCCTAGAGTGTCAGCTAAAGACTTACAGAAATCTCTGGCACATGCTAACATTTTTGTTGACACATCTACAATAAAACATTAAACAAGAATGGCGTACATGGCAGGACACCATGGAGGAAGCCATTGCTGTCCAAAAAAATATTGCAGCATGTGTGAAGTTTGCAAAATAGCGCCTGGATGTTCCACAGCACTACTGGCAAAATATACAACACCATATGTGGAGAAAAGGAGGCACAGCACACCAACATCAAAACCTCATCCCCATTGTAAAACATGGCAGAGGAAGCATCATGGTTTGGGGCTGCTTTGCTGGACGTAGGCCCTGGATGGATTGTTGATGGAAAAATTTATTCCAAAGTTTATCAAGAGATTTGGCAGGAAACTATAAGACCATCTGTCCGCCAACTGAATCTCCGCACAGAATGGGTGATGCAACAGGACAATTATCCAAAGCATAAAAGTCATTCAACAAAAGAATGGCTTTCACATAACAAAATACACCTTCTGATGACAGAGAGCATAGAGCTGAGCTTGCAGCCTTTTTCTGTCAGTGTCTGCAGGAGACATGGTGTCACCCCCCTTGGACACCACTGATGGATCCCAGGCTGAAAACCACTGAGGTAGAGGACCCTAAAGGTGGGCATACACAGTTTGAATTTTCCATTCCATTAACCTAAAAATGTTTTATGTTAAGGCGATGATTTGCTGATTCCTTTTTTTGCAATCCAAAAAAACCCATAAAATCCTACATAAAATGGAATGAGCCGTGATGGTGCTATGGAGCATGTGCACAGGGCAATGGTATTGAATCGATCACACTCGAGTGTATTGGTAAAAATGATTGAAATGTAATATGATCATATTTTAAGTTACTTGCATAAAAAATTCAGCCTAAGTGTAGTGAGTTAGCTGTGTAGAGTTGGATTGAGCACACGTTTGTTCGTATTATGCTCATTTGTAGTATGTTCGTTCGTGTACCGAAGGACCTAAAGTGTTTTTGGTCACCAGCAAGTTTTTTTCATCTCTTGAACAAAATGAAAGATTTTCTCTCAGAGTGCCGAACGAACAATGAAGAGCACAAAGCTATGAAGAGGGCTTTGCAGTGGAAGATATTTTAGAGGTGGCTACACCACACACACACCTAAGAAAATCAAGTGTATACTTTGAATATAGGTACGATCGATATATAAAATATATCGAACATCCTAATTGAATCGCTGGTCATGCAACAATCTATACATGTATGGCTAGCTTAAGATGTTCTCCCTTCTATCTTCATGCAGAAGTTGCCATAATAACGCCAACAACATTCTACATATTTCAGATATTACTCCACAGCACAGAGTTGTCTTCTAACAGAGATTTGGGTTGCATCACATTCAGTGTGTAGACAAATTGTTCAGTAGAGAAATTTTCTATAATGATGCAAGCATACCTACTTCCAGAGCGGTGTCCATAGCCATATACAGACTTTCATATACTTTATTTATTACATTTACCATCAACATACACACAGCACTCCATACTCACTTTATCCTCAGGACAGTGACCTATATCTAGGAGTATTTTTTTTTTGTAAACGCATCTTCTTTTCAAGCAACTGGAGCTACGTCAGATTGTGCAAATATGATCCGCAGTCTCTGCCAAGCAGACGTAATCCGTCAAAGGATGTGTAAACAGGACGGCATCCGAAGGCCTTAAACCATATGAGGACATCTGATCTGTATGAAACAAAGCTGCTGTTTTATGTGGTTAGCACACTCAGGACATTTGTACCTGACAATAATTACACTCGGAGACGCTCTCTTTCTGGTAATTGGAGAATTGGAGAATTCTCTTCAAGTTCCAGCATGTTATTGTCAAGCTATTCAGCAGTGTCAGGACCAACTCATTATAATACACGTCACCTTGTATGATTTATAATCTTCATCATTAGACAACAAAATCTTCTGTCCAATAAGAATAGGGTCTGTAGTAAAATTACAATAGAAACCTAGAAGAGCAATGGTCTAATAAATTTGGCCTTTTTCATTTTCTTTTATTTAAGGGGTTTATCTTAGTGTGGGTAACATTGAAGGTGACGATTGCTAAGGAAGGCAAAGGGTTAGAGGTCAAGATTAGCCCAACGCCTCTAGCCTGCTTGACCTCACTTCATGTAATAATATTATTTTTGAGGTGGGCATACACTGGTCGATTTTCCTTCATCATCATCACGTCTTCATGCTGCGCTCGAGCTTCGTCGATTGAGCAGAGAATGCGCACCACATTGCACAATCGATCCCGTTCAATATCTTGGATGGGGATCCTCAGTCCCTATCCAAAATAATGCGATCAAAGACAGCTTTCGATTGATCCTGCTCAAAGAAATGCTGGATGCAATGAAACAATCAATAACTGCAAACGCCCACGGTGATCGATTGTGTGGGGAAAAAATCACACAGTTTCACATCATGTTTAAGGCTTCAGTTCGAGAAGTCTACTCCTTTAAATTAGAGTCATTGTCCAGTTTGCTAGAGAAGTATGTGAGATCATAAAGCTGATATGCAGCTTCAGTTGACCTCTGACCCTCCAGTTTAAAAATCTTAAAAAATGTGTATGAACATTTAAAGCTTCAGGACAAACTTTTGAGGTTCAGACTCTTCCTCAGATCCTATTAGTACTTCTTGTCCTGAACTTTTAACTGTGCAAATAAAGTATTATGAACAGTACAGTTGCCATTATTCATTAATATCACTACAATGAAACACTTCAAAGGTAAGCGGAGTTGCCTCCTAAGTTCCCACTGTGCACATCATTTGCACAAGCTGGGTGGGAAAATAGAAGAAAGGGGACGTTACACTTACTTGATCCTTTTGGAAGTGATGTTGCAGAGTGGTACTCCCGTGTTCCAAATACAAGAAGTGACACTTCTTGACGTCACTTATGGGGTCACCTGATCCGCTCTAGAGACATTATGGATGTCCTCGGTCTACCCTCCGCTACCTGTCAGTATATCTGGCAGGTCTTTCATTGCGGAGGCTTACAAAAAAGCCACAAGGACTTGGCTGGGATGGTTGTCCAGGGGGGTTACCTCACAGGGCCTTCTTCCATGCCAGGCACTTGTGTCGCTACCGTCACTGCCCCTGGTGTATCATCGAGGAGGAGACTGCTTTGACCCTCTTCTGTCGGTGCTCCTATGCGCAGGCCATGTTTAGGGTCTTGGGACAGAAACTCGCACAGTATGTGTCACCAGCATCTGTCACCCACTTCGGTGCACTGTATGGACTGTTTGAGGGCGCATACACAGAGACTGAGATCAGTGGAGCATGGAGGGTGTGTTGTTTTAAGGAAGGTTCTTTGGTGTGCTTTGGTGTAATGTGTCAGCACATTATCCTGAGGAGGGAGAGGATGTCCATTGAGGACTGCTGCAGGCTGATCCACAGTCTGCTCAGAGACTATCACCTTATGGACTCTTTGGAAGAGGAAGAGTGTAGAGTTAATTTCTCCACTACCCCCCCCCCCCCCCCCCCCCCCCCCCCCCCCCCCCATTACACCCGGTGCTGTTTATGGTACCGTTCTAAAGTTTGATGCATAGATGTGATGGATAGATGACGTTATAGTAAGGTGTATTAATAGATGGAGGAGAATGTGGGACTGGAGATTTCTCTGGCACTGCAAGTCAGGCATTTCACCTCACAAGTCGTAAGGTCCTTATGGTCCACATGGTGTCAGTCTGATAATATTAATAATATTTATTTATTCAATTATCTATGTGTTGGTGGGCTGTACTGATGTAGTGCTTCTGCGCTGCCTCGCAGTACAGGGCCGAATGTGCCTCTGATCGATGTTGATGTCATAAATGATGTACTTTCAATAAAGCATTTGGCGTCTTGCTGGTTTCTACAGGCAACATCATTTATAATATCAGACAGTTTTGGTAAATAAATGCATTCATTCATACATACATACATACATACATACATACATACATACAATGGAAGACTCCAAGGATTTAGCCTGACATGTGTGCCATAGACGGTTACACCACGCATGATTGAACCCAACCACAGAGGTTTATAATTTGGACAGGCGCAGGTCTTACTCAAGAAGGGACATTTATCCAGCTATCAACTGCAGGAGTAATTCAGGTAAAAATGGATTTTCTAGTTACAAGATAGACACTGAATGTCCTAGTTAATTAGTGTCTGTAAAAACAACTTGTTAGTGTATTTTTTGCCATCACTAGAACAGCAGGAGAAGGTCAAAAGAAGCATTAAAGGGGTTTGCATCATCTTTGAAGTCTCAGGTCTTAAAAAAGTATACTGTAACACAATTATAGGTACAGTGTGTACTTATTTACCAGGACGTTACACCAAACTCCATTCTTTTACTGGCACGCACACGCACCATTATACTAGATCTCCACTTTGAGATTCTAATAGACAAAATGATACAAAGCCGACACGAGGGGGGAGTCTGCAGGATTGCCTTTATTCCCCATCAGCCGTGGACACCCGGACGCTTTGACCACAAGCCGTGTTTAGCGATACACCTCCTAAACCTCTGGATTCATGGACAATATGGTCCTGGAATCATTATAACCATTCCCAGCGAGCACCTCCTGGCCGGACCGTCCTCCTAGACACACGACGTCAACTTGTGGGGACTCCAGCCCCTACAACATTCTAGGACATCATTCCCCTCCTGAGGAGGCCAAGCCGGCCGAAACGCGTAGAGAGGCGTACCCTACAACTGACTTAACACTAAGCTAAGGAAACAATTACCCATGGTTCCATGGGACTATCTTATTGTGATGTAACAAGGACTGGTTTTACCATTTGATGGCAGTGTTTGATGTTTTTAATATTGTATATTTACCTGCTAACTGTCTCCCCTTTTGTGTGGAGATAGTGTGTTGATGTTCTAGCCTTGAAGCTATCGACCTATTTTTCTGGTCTTTAGGATGATTTTTTGATACGTATAATAAAAAGTGTATACTTCTTTGAAACGGTCTGTTGTCTTTCCTACGGTGGTCAAGTCTCTGCTGGTTACGTGAAATCCCCGAAACTTGGGGTTCAAGGCAGCCTCAGCACTCCCACACGCTTAGGGAGTACCCCATTTGATACAAAGCATTGTCTGCCAAGTCTGTCCAATTCTGGTAGAAACTTTTGTGCCATTGTGCTAACTTTCAAGTCGACCAGGGCAAATTCCAGCATGCCTATGCGAAGCCTTCATCAGTGTTTTGATGAACATTATTTAACAATAATAATGCCAAGTATGTGAGAACTCCCCACAGTATCCTGTACTTGAATTTGTCTCCTTATGCTAATGGATTCATCTGACTGACCAACCCCTGTAGTATGTCTGCAGTAACTGACCATCTCCTGTAGTATGTCTGCAGTAACTGACCATCTCCTGTAGTATGTCTGCAGTAACTGACCATCCCCTGTAGTATGTCTGCAGTAACTGGCCATCCCCTGTAGTATGTTTGCAGTAACTGACTGGCAGGGAATCTGCGCTTTGGTCTCCCCTGTACACTGTGTGTGTGAGGAAGCTGCCAGTATGCAGCTTTCCCCACACACACTCTGCATTATATCTGTGGGGCTCTGCAAATATAGCCAATACAGTTCAGATGGGCGATCGGCTGTGTGCAGATCTCCCATCTGCCAGGAGTAATGGTGGGGAGCCAAGTTGGGGTCGCACATTGGAACCATAAGACGCAGGCCCTTTTTTCCCCTAATTTTGAAAGGGGTGAAAAGGTGCATCTTATAGTCTGAAAAATATAGATCTTCTAAAACTTGTTACATCTACCCATCTCCTGTAGTCTCACTCCTACAGGAAACCCCATACTAGTACAATCCCCTCCCACTATTAGATCATTTGACCAGACCTGCATTCTGCTACAGTGTGCATTTAGTGATTATTCCACAGGGGTGACACCATGAGGTTCCCACACTAGGTGACACCAAACCAGGACAGTTCTCACTACATGTGAACTGTTGACTAGAAATGTATACTGTTCAGTGCAAGAACCCGTAGAGATTTATTAGTAATACACTGCATACAACTTCCCTTTAAATTCCATTTATCACCAGTGTAAGCATTACACTTCACCAAAAATAAAATGTGTTATACTCCATTTCTAAATACTGTATACACTCGAGTATAAGCTGACCCGAGTATAAGCCGAGGTACCTAATTTTAGTAAAGATTCTGGAAAAATTTAAGAACTTAAGTATAAGCAGGGGTTGGGGGGGGGGGGGGGGGGGGGGGGGGGATGCAGCAGCTAACGTTCAGAAAAACACAGCAAATGTGCTTTTGTTAGGAGATGAGGTTATTATTTAATTCAGCAGATTTGTAAGTCAATTACAAAGCCCCTGAACATGATATCATCACTAATATAGCTGGAGATGTAGAGAAGGGATGTGGGAACATTGTAAAGAACAAAGTATTGCTCTAGTATGTGAAGGTTTTGCACAAAATACGGTACATTCAAATTAAGTCAACTTTAAAAACTTTAACTTGACTTTGAACCTAATTTATGCAAATAATACATTTATGCAAAAACTACATGTGCCAGAGCAATAATAATTTTTTTCAAATGTTCCCACAACCCTTCTTTACTTCTCTCTACAATACAATGCCTACAAAATGCAGTGATTTTCATTTCTTGACCCGAGTATAAGCCGAATTTTTTATTTTTTTTAGCACATTTGGTGCTGATAAATTTGGCTTATATTCAAGTATATACTGTATATAATCATTACGCAGTCTGTTATGTAGTAGCAGTTTCTGTAAAATGATTATGTGAGTACAGGTTGCTTCTGTCTGTTTAGACACAGGTTTTCTATGAATCCAGTACATTTCCGTTCTAGCCGAGCCCCCACAATCTCTAAATATAAGCAGATCCCTTTGCCAGTAGCTATCTCGGGATGACACGGGGAAGATGTATTGATTGTATAAGGATTAAGAGGTAAAGGATCATGAAACAGATGAAACATAGAAGTCCACAGATAGTATGTTACCTTCAGTGCCTCGTACCATTTACTGCTCAGCACTATGACTCCAGGGTCGCTGTCTCAGGGCAAGGCATCAGGAATCAATCTCTGCTGATCTCTTTTCATAATAAATGTTCCTTCCATGTCCACAGGCCCATTTCTTAAATGTTTGTCATTTTTGTGCATTTAGTATTTAAACTTTACCCTAAAAATAAATAACTGACTTGTTTTTGGATTAATTCATGATTTGCAGACAATTCCTATAACCAAATATGAAAAAATTTTATGTCATCCAAGTTTTAGTTACAATTGTTACATCTGCATATTTCTTGTATTGTTAACCTTCCACGTCCACAACTATGTTAAGATATTCCTTTCATCATCAGATTGACTTCAGACACATCATTAAATGCCACAGGAAGAGAGGAAACTAAAAGCTAAGGAAATAAATGCATACTTTCCTCTGTTCAGCCAGGAGAAGGCTACAGAAATATTTCCACAGAAAGTAAAAAATCCAGGCCTGGCTAATAGTAACAAAAATTAAAAATACACTGTTCCCCAAAAACATGTCTGGGAATGTGTAAGGCTGAGTTTCCACTTGAGCGGAAGCCCGCGGCGCGGCTGCCGCCGCTAAGGACCGCCGCCGCTAAGAACCGCATCTCATGCGGTTTCTAGCGGCGGCCATTCATCCCTATGGCCGCGGTCAGTGCTGGGCAGCCGCGGAATTGCGCGGACGGCCGCCTAAAAACTCGGTCGACCGAGTTTTTAGGCGGCCGTCCGCGCGATTCCGCGGACAGGGGACCAGCGCCATTGAAGTGAATGGGCGCGGATGCAGCCGCGCCGCGGGCTTCTGCTTCTAGTGGAAACAAGCCCTAACGGTTTCATAGGAGCAAGGTTGAACATTTGGGATGCTAAACTTTTTGACCCTAATTTCTAAAAGATACATTTGGCACAAAAAACTTTGCATGACTACAAAAAAAGGACCAACCCTAGTGGTAGAGCATGATGGTGAAGTTTCCAAAAGATACATTTGGCACAGAAACTTTGCGTGACTTAAAAAAAAGGACCAACCCTAGTGGTGGAGCATGATGGTGGCAGTTTCTTTTCCTCAGCTGGGACTTTAGTCAAGGGTGAGCTAATTATAAACAGCTCATTTTGGCATAACACTACCCCCCCCCCCCCCCCCCCCCCCCCCCCCCCCCCCCAGACTTCTGCTATAAAGATGAAGAGGAATTTCACCTTTCAACATGAACTCTCAACAACAAAATTCCACATTCCAAGCTTTGGAATGGCCCAGACAAGCCCAGAGCTAAACCCAATAGAAAATCTGTGCAGTGACCATTTTTTTCATAGTATTCTTTTTATTTTTTCCACCCAGAGAAGTGTTCATATTTATTGTGAAGAGTATGGTCCTCAGTGAGACATGGTATGATATCTTATTATTAATGGCTGGTGGTGAATGATGGTTCTGGGTAGAAACAAAATCAATATTTTAATTGTAGGCAACAAAGTGATATGCTTTCCACTAAAGAAGAATATATGTGTTTTTAATTGCTCCAGCACAGTACACCTTGCAGGAGATATGAATACCTCATTACTTTTGCTTTGTTTCACATAAACAGCATCTTCCAATTCCTGTTATTTGACTCCAAAGTGCAGACTAGATAGCAGAAGGATCTAAGATAGGAGGAACAATTGCTCTTTCATATTATACCTTTTATTAAAGATACATATTAATGTAAGGCAGGCATTGTGCACAGTGTATGGCACAATACGGCTTATTGCAATAAAAATAGAAACAGCCCTACAAAACTACCGGTAGTACAAACAACTAAGCTACCCAGTCTGGGGGGAGTGAAGAGATCGGTCAGTGAAAGCGTTGCCTTTCCTTTTAGAAAATAGTAATCCGCACATCAGAAAACGCATGCAGCTGTCCTCAAAACCACAGTGTTTTCAGTGTTTCTGTTTGAGAGCAATTGGGGGAAAACAAAAATTTCCTTATCAAATGTGAGAATTATTAGCCATATATATATGAAATATGAATATAGAAATGATAAAAATCTGTGTAATCTGTAGCAATCAAAGCAGCACATCAGAAATGCGTGCAGTTGCCCTGAAACCGCAGCCCTGCCTGTGTACAGTGTTTGCACCTGACATGTGGGTGCTTGGGTAGCGCCTTTCACATACTGACAACCACTGCCATGTAATTCAAATGGATTTTTGCTGGGAAACATGAAAAGTCGCTGGGCGGCTGAGGTCTTGGGATTATCAGTCGGTGAATAGAGCTTATTTTTAACCACCTGTATGATTTATTGGCCATTCTCATATATGGATGAAAACTAGTGGCATAAATGTAAACACATCTAGTGTGAAGGGGAATGGAGGGTCTCAAGGTATAAAAGTGTTGTTCAACTCCCATTGTATTAGGGAGTAATAGGAATATTCTATTACCGTAGAACACTTTTTTTGTTTTTTGAGGCTGATTGACTTAATAGAGTTAACTTGTGTTATTCAATATTGTCATTACTAGGGGCTGTAATTCCATATGTTCCATAGGTTCAATGCATTTATAGTAAACAATATACAGAATAGTTCACTATTCAGCAGATATTGAGGATGAGGACATTCAGGATTGCTGTGACCATAGAGATCAATAATTGGCAGTGGTATTGGCAGTTTATATTCTGGAAGCAAGGAGTGACTTCTAGGAGATGAAGTCTAGTTCTGTCATATGCCTGTTCTATTATCAGCCAATGCAAATTAGTAGTTTGTACAATATTTTTCATTAATAAGCTCAGGGCTCCAGGCCACTCAACCAAACTCACTCAACTTCGAGCAATATAAAACAACTACAAAATGGCAGTCTTTGAGTTACAGCACATAAGAGTTTATTTTCAGATTTTAAATTAATATGATTAGCTTGTACACCAATATTTTCTGCAGCGCTGTACAATAAATTAGAGTTTAGATGCAACACAAGATAATACACAGGTACAGGTTATGACACTGGAGAAGTAAGGGACCCCTGGCCTGATCGGGCATGCAATCTAATTGGTGGGGAAACAAAGTATACAATAGGTAGGTACCAGAGACAGAAGTCCCTACCATGTGTCGTACCATGGTTTATAGTTATCCAGAGACCTGTGTTTCTGTACTTTCCATGATAAAGATGGATTGTACCATACCGGATGTACAGAGCAACAATTAGCATGCTTGCATGAAGTGGTCTCTTTATTCCATGCTTTTAACAGAGGAGGTCATGAGGTGTAGAACTAGTCCGGAGGTGTTTGAAAGCTGCAGGTAATGAAAATATTAGATATCTAATAATTATAGAGAGTTTGGAGTGATACCGTTTATTGGCTAACTGAAGTCATTAGAGAGCAAGCTTTCAGAATATCACAGATCCCATATCCATAAAACCTTCTTCTCTAATGACTTCAGTTAGCTAATAAACTGTATCACTTGAACTGCAAACTTGCTGTATTTATTGATGGCTTACATGGTACAACACTCTACTATATTTAATATTTAAAACAGATCTGTTCTGGTCATGTGACTTATATTCTTCAAGGGCCTAGTCTTTGGGAGCACCTATGCCTTAGCAGGTCAAGTGACCGTTAGGATTTCAGTTCAGATTTACTATTCAGGGTTCAAGCTTTTACAGTGTTGAACTCCGTAAAAAACAAGACAGTTGGCAACACTGCAGTGGGAATATCTTCACAACAAAGTGTGGTCACCCTATATAAGGGAGACAAATAATTGGAAGGGTCACCAGGTATTTTCTCCTTATCAATAAACTGCATATAGTAAAAAATGTGTAAGCCCATAGTGAGAAAATACATTTTGGGTTCATTTAAAGTATAGAAAAGTGGTATACTACACTAAACCTTTCATCATAGTTTGTTTGGTTCGTCTTTTATTTTGAGAAGCAGATAAAAGCAGAAATAGGTATATATTGAGATGTTTGGGTTTAAAAACCCTCTGGTACATTCTTCTTCTTTTTGAGAAATGTCCATATAACTGTGCCAGCCAAGGTACCAATGAGTTTGGATTCCTGCTTACGGTTCTTGAAGCATCATGTATAGAATCACACCATCTCTGTGACAGAACAGACAACAGCCTAGATCTAAAACTGGAGCACATTGACGTGTTTCATGGAAAGTAAACACAATGAAACCTCCTTTATACACTGATATCAGCAATGGAAAACCCGTGTTCATTATGCTGCCGAGCGATTCACTCCATTTCTTTCTTCATTCTATGAAACTAATTGCTGGATAAAGCCAAAAGTCTTCATTCTCTGACGAGCTTTCCACCGGTGCAGCCTCTTAGTCAGCTGAAGTGATTTGATGGTCCATGTATTAATGAATATTCTGTATCCCAGAGACTGAAAACACTGTACACAAAGACGCCTCTTTCATAACATGAAGGCACTGTATTGTTTCTCTCTCTGTCAGAGGGATTAGTATTTGGAACGAGTCAAAGATAACATTTAGCTGGTTTATTTACTAATAGCCAAAGCCCAGAGAGTAGCGCATAGTTGTGAGCTGAAAGAAAGAGTGAATGTTCTGAGGCTCAGTCCTAACATCCAGATACGTCACTGTCGCTGGCAGATATTAGCCGTACTGTTTAATGCTCGTCATGCATGCCGCAGTCTTATTGCAAGCTGTTTGTGGCCTAAAGTTCTAGATCAGGGGTGGTCAAACTTTTTGACTTTTTGGGGCCGGACCAAGAGATTGTAATGGGCGACTCGCCATAGGTGTGCCAACTCCATGCATCGCCGGCATCACTAATGATGGCAGTGATGTGTAACAGACAACGTTAGGCTGTCACCATGAGGATGTGCCTACACTGTCATCACATGCATCATCCCCAAGGCAATGTTGGGACACCTCTAGGCATTATGTGCACTCATTGTATAGAGAGGGGAGCATCTTTTTTAACAAGGTGACAAAAGGCCAGAAAAGAAAGCTAAACGGACCAGATGCCCCCCCCCCCCCCCGCCCCTAAAGGTAATTGTAATTGGTTCAATCGAGGTAAAAGTAATCAACATCGACATTGAATCTCGATCAGAACTGTATCGGTCTGTAAATTTAAATCGATTGCACTGTAAGCGAGGAAGCATTCAAGGCACGCCGACCACTACAGCAATTCCGCTCGAATTAGATGATTAACAGAGATCGATTGATTACTCATCGTGTTGTACAATTATAAAAAGATCAAGTTTTCACAAATCGATTTTTGATATAAAAATATAATATATATATAATATAAAAATATAATATATAACTATTCAATCTAATCGGATCTCTTGAAATCTTTTCGTGTATGGCCAGCTTAAGTTTGCCCACCCCTGATCTAGATACTGTAAGGGCTTGTTTCCATTACGTCGGGAGCCCTCCGCTAAGCGTACACGCTTAGCGGGGGTCCCCGACGTAGCAGATAGACTTACCTGCTCGGCGGACGGGTCTGTCTTCATTGCACCGACCCGATCCGCCGGTGTCAGGCTGAACGTAGTCGAGTAGGTTCAGCCTGGATGTGTTTAGACATCCGCCGGCAGGCTGAGTCTATGGGATACGTCGGGACCCCTGCTTAGCGTATACGCTTAGCGGAGGGCTCCCGACGTACAATGGAAACAAAGCCTAAAGGTCAATATATTCAGCAATTGACTTATTTCTGATTTTAATATTTTAGTACTATTTCTATTTTCTACGTATCATTCCTGTTCATTCAATGAATAATTTAGCACATGTATTGAAAGGCACAATAAATTAAAATATAATGAGTGAATGTTGAATATAAGACATAAATAATTGTCTGATATTTGGTAGACTAGAGAATACTCAAGTTTTTCTTTTATTGGACAGAGACTGCAGGAAGTGTGACAAAATCTCTCTTGCATGATTCTAGTTTCTGAGAAGCATTCCTATTGAATGATTTGCACCCTTCTCTGTTATGGTTCTCCCTTATTTGGGTATCCATTGATTTTTACCATTCCTTATTCCCTGTCAGTGGAATTCTATGTCTAGCATTTGATGAGCAGATATTAAGCTGACCATGCCATGGTCTCTGCCTGTTTCAGTTGTCAGCTGGGCTGTGTTCTATTGGATTGTATATTTGGCTACGCATACACGGAACGACTTTTGTACGAAATATCTTAGATTCAATCATGCTGTGTGTCTTTTTTTAGTTCGATCGTGGTAAATTATACCAGGTGTGCAGAAATCAGTTTATGTAAAATAGGCCTAAAAATCGATTGTTTTAAGTCCAATGGAAATATCAAACCATGTATGGCCACCTTAAGTAGGTCACATAGACGTTAGATCACTTAAGCCCCCCATACACGTTCCGATTTTTCTCCCGCCCAATTTTTCGTCCGATCGGGTCACTCGATATTCACCTAAAATGTTATGGTCGGTCGGTCGGCTGGCATGAAAAATCGGAATTTGAATTATCACCGATCAATCGGCCCGACGCTATTTATTAACAGCAGATCGACCAAAATTTACGGACAGGCCGAAGCGGACCCGACCGATTAATCTCCCAACCACGTTGGACGGTTGGGCAAAATTCATAGGAAATATCGGAACGTGTATCGGGGGCTTAAGGCTGTGTTTCTTAATGTGACTTTGAACTCTGCATTTATGCTGCCAGCTTGCATCTTGTATAGGTGATGTGTACCGGGTCATAAACTTCCGTTTCTGAACATATTAAAACCATTGATCTGTGAAATGTGCTGTCTTACTTAATATATTTCACATGTATTTTTATTTTGGATAAGGTAGCAAAACTTTTAATTTCCTGTTCTGTAGACACAAAGTAAGGTAAAGGAAATCTCTTCTGTTCCAAATCCTTTCATAGATCACAACAAGTGATCCTCTTTTCCTTCCTTCTCCCCAGTTGTAGTAAAACCAGCAGATGAAATAGTCATTCTCCATAGTGGGGAGGAGTTGTAGCCCCCTCGGCATTCTTTACAAAACTAAAAATACATTTAGGCCTTGGATACACTTTACACTGAATCTCCATGCATTGTAAATGGGCGATGCCATATCGATGTGTTTGCAGCTTTGTAGTTCTGCTCAGTGATGGAACTTTGCTGATCAGTTTGACTGAAGTTATCTCCTTCATTTGACATTTCCAAAAGTCACAAACGTATATAAAATACATACAAACATTGAACTATATACCGTATATACTCGATTATAAGCTGAGTTTTTCAGCACAAAACATTTACTGAAAAAGCCCCCCTCTGCTAATACTTGATTCAAGGTCCCACTTACCTGTGTATGTGTTCGCTGGTCTACTTGCAGGTGCCGGCAGCCTCTGTGAATTGTGGGTTCGGTATTCTATCTGTGGCATTCCAGAGCTGGGCTGACAAAATATAAAGAACTTGGACGTCAGCACCATCTTGTGGACATTTTGTTAATGTTTACTGGCGATCGTGGAATTTTATTTTGACTTTGCATTTTCCACCTTCGGCTTATACTCGAGTCATATGTTTTTCCAGATAAAATTAGGTGCCTCTGCTTATATTCATGCCGGCTTATACTTAAATATATACTGTATATTTGTTTGTTACAGTTAAGGGATACAAGGTTGTAACATCTATACCTGCTTCTTGCTCATTGGGCAGACTTTTCCCTGTCTGTATGTTTTCTGGAAACACATGTGCAAGCAGAAAGCCTGATTGGCTGCGGGTGCTGCGCCTTCCCTTTCTGACATGACTGATGTTGTGCAGGAGATGACAGAAAGCTGTTATCCTGTTATTTCTACAAATCTTGCTGATGATGAAATGCATTATGTTTTCGGTGTTATAATCACAGGTCTGTGTGTCCCTGGGTAATGGTTCCATAATTGCTTCCTCTTTTAATTGCTTGTTTGGTAATCCTATCTTGTTCCTTAGGGCAATGCCACACTAGAGCCTTTTGTCTTTGAGGATCATCTCAAAGACATTCCAAGGGAAGCATCAGACCTGACTTTACATCATTGGCTCATGCTGGTGTCTACAAGCATATTTTGGAGGCATAATGATATCCGCCAGTGCTATCCTAAAGGGAGGAGAATGGTATTGTTTGTTAGGGAATACGGAGTATAACTACTGGCAGACAGTACAACAATAATACCATAATCTCATGAGCTTGCCAACTGCACCTAGTGTTATACATCTTCTTAAAGAGACCTTCTTGTAAAAAATGTAAAATGTATTACTCTGCTGCTGTGTGCTGCCTTGCATTTCTCACCAGGTAGCTAATTTGCTTTAAAAATCATTACAGACCTGAAAATAAATGTGGGAATATGCAACTAGATTTTTCCAAACTACTTTAAAAAATTACAGTTAAAGTTGTACTTATGCAAATCAATTCTGTTTTACCTGAATTCATCAACAAGTGGAAATGGAACATAAAATGGATCGTGCCTTCATAGGACATGTTGGTAAATTTTAGTCGATCATTTAATATCTGATATGGTTTCTTTATTATCATGCGTAAGTACTCTGTACATGCTTTGGGCCCCTTTTGCATCAATTCCTGCCTCAATGCGCCAATGTGTCACTGCTGAAGTGTCATGGAAGACCAAGATGCTTCAATAGTGGCCTTAAGCTCTTCTCCATTGTTCATTATCATGTCTCTCATCTTTCTCTTGGCAATTCTCCATAGATTATCTATGAGGTTCAGGTCAGGAGAGTTTGCTGGCCAATCAAGCACAGAAATCCCATGGTCCTTTGGCAGTGTCTGCAGGTGCCAAGTCCTGCTGCAATCCTCTCCAGGCTGCGCTCATCCCTGCTGCTTGTGCACCTTTTTCTTCCACATTTTTCCCTTCCACATAACTTTCTATTAATGTGCTCATTGGTAACATCCAACTTCTTTTACTTTTTAGCTGGCCATACACCTTCAGATTTCTCTGTCAGATTTCCTTCAGATCAGATTTTGTTTTACCAAAACCATGTAATATGAGGACCTTTCTACACCTTCCAATCACTATGTATTCTATCAGGGAGGACACTATACTACATGGTTGTTGGTAGATCTGATCTGAAGGAAATCTGACAGAGAAATCTGAAGGTGTATGGCCAGCTTTGAGGCTTTCCCTCCTTATGTAGGGTGTCAATGATGGTCAGGTCAGCAGTCTTTCCCATGATTGTGCATCCCACTGAACCAGAAAGAGAGACCAGTTAAAGGCTCAAGAACCCTTTGCAGGGGTTTTTTGATTAATTAGATTATTATAATCTGACACTTTGACACAAGAATATTGAACCTTTTAACAATCTTCTAAATTTCTGAGATTTAGATTTTGGGGTTTTCATAAGCTATAAGCCATAACCATCAAAATTATAACATAGGCTTATAATATATCGCTTTGCATGTAGTCAGTCTCATATTAGTTTCACCTTCTTGAATTACTGAAATACAGAAACTTTTGGGTGATATTAAAATGTTTTGCAAAATATTCTACCATGCAAATAAAAGCATCACATTCAAAACGATTAGTCAGTCTGTCCATATTTGAAAACCTTTTCTTTGTATTATTTTCAGTTAAGGATGCAGTTTGCAGGATTTTTAAATAATCAAATTATGTTTTAATGTACTTATTACACTTATACATCTGAGCTCTTTTTTGGAACCAGTGTTTTTACTTAATTGTAAGGATTCCAAATGGTCCCACAGCCCTCAGCAATGGAAAATGTCAATTGCATGATTACAATCTGATTGTAATTTAAAAGGCAGCCCAGACAAGCCCTGTAATAGACATCATTATAGAGAAAGCTTGCATAATCTTCCCACATATCACTATGGGAAATTCCTAAAGTAAATTACATAGTAACCAAGAAACTTCCAGACAAACTTGCAACTTGAAGAGATGATATGTTGGCTTTTGTGGATTACATGGAACACGGGAAAATGTTTGGCCTCTTATCAGGTATACAGAAGATCAGTATGATCAGCATAGGCTTAATCTGGCCATACACCTTTAAGACAGACCTACTCCGATATGCACCAGAGTGCAAACGTGATGACGTGATCACGTTTGCACCCCAGTGCATTATGGGGCCACTTCAGTCGGCTGGCACACTTTGTGTGCCGGCCATAAGCTTCATTGAAGACGCCGGTCTTCATTGAAGCTTATGGCATCGGCTTGCATCGGCCAGAGAATACGGACATGTCTGTTCTCTGGCCGGCCGAGCAGTGGTGCGACAGGGATCTGTCGCCCCACGTGGGCACATGCCAATTAGCGGCCATTGGTCAGGTTAAAAATCGGCCGCTTATCGGCATGTGTATGGCTAGCATTGCATCTCTTTAGATCTGTTAGATATCCTTAAGTTCTACCAACAAGTATGTAGTGGCGGGTCCTCTGCGATTGAACACAGGTAGACTAGATGGTTTTGAACAGTGGTGGGCAACTGAGGTACTATGGAGGGCCACAAGAGCGGCCCTCAGCATCACTAAAGGTCCCCACATCCGCCCCCCTCCCGAGTGAACCAGATCCCGGCAGACAGTCAAATCCCAACAGCACCCCCCCCCCCCCCCCCCCCCCCCCCCCCCCCAGGGTGCAGCGGTCACATGTAGACCTGGTTTTCCCGATCAACATTGACTATTTTACTGATGTAGGAATGCCAAAGTTGATTAGGAAAGCTGGAAGTAATATATGGAGCGCCCCATGTATATCATCAAATGTTATGTGCCTCATAGATATTATCAAGTGGTCTAGTGGAAGTATAGGCACTCAGGCGCTGTCTGGGTCACTCATTAGCTTTCACGTATGCCAATTAGCATGCTCAGTCAGACTCTCCTCTTACCGCTCTAAGAAGTTCCCAGACTCGTCGGTGAACAGGTGAGTTGATATGCCTTATGCATTTACAGGTTTTTGGGGGCTGCAAGTGGAGGACCAAAGGGGGCCACCAAACAACACCCAAAGGGCCGCAAGAGGCCCCCAGGCCGCAGGTTGGGCACCTGGGGTTTAGAAAGTCCCTCACATTACATGGTTTTGGTAAAACAAAAGGAGATCTAAAGAAATTCTGACAGAGAAATCTAAATGTGTATGGGGACCCTTAAGCAGGGTACAGACGGCTCGATATTCGAGCTGTCCGATGTACCCTGCAGCAGCGTGATGACATTATCACGCAGCTGTCAGATATCGGAGATTTGTCCCGCTCGAAAACAGCGATAGGGGCAGATTATATGGGTCAGATAGATGGCCGTGAGCGCGCACGGCGCTCAAAGCGGCCATCGATTTGACCCATATCTCCACGTCTGTACCCTGCTTTAGAATATGTAATAGGTTTAGACGGTAGACGTTGTCGTCCCCCAGCACTGGAATAGTTGACACTATTCTCTTGGAGAAGCGTGTCTGAGCAGGATGTTTCACGCTCCTAGTGAGGCTGGTGTTACCAGTTTGGATAAGACTTCTGCCTAATGAGTCTTTTGGAATGCTGGGAGTATTCGAAATCTTGGCTGCTGCTTGAGGAAGCACATTTCAGTGAGCCAGGCTCCTGCATAATTCTCTCATATGAAATATCACTTCGGTTACATGTTCTACCAATATTAAGATTTAAGAAAAATATTTTATACAATGTATCTACAAACAGTTATCTGTAAAATTAAATACTGACTGGTTTTCTGTATCTGGTATACAAAGAGGGACAGTCCTTGCTGTGGACTGCTGGTTGGCAGGTAATTATCAGGTAAAAGAATAATATCTCTCCACCCCCATAAGATGTTGATATGGTATAAGAAATGAGTATAATACAAGGACCACTGGAATTGGGTCAGTTCTAGTAAAGGATATGTGCTTTGTGTGCAAGGTGCAAGGATACACTGTGTAGAGAGGAGAGACACAATATCTGTAATGGGCACAAAATCACAACCAACAGGGTCATACACAAAGATAAGTCCAAGGAAGCACGGTACAAGAGGATAAGGCAGGAGACGTGGTCAGGGACAATCCAAACAATTCAGGGCAAGGAGAGTTCAGACAGAATCCAAGTCAGGCCCGGTCACTGTTGGCAACAAGGACATGTGCAGACAGACAGGCAAGCAACTCTGCAAACACAGAAGCACACCCAAGCACACTGCTATACAGAGGCCATAGCAGGCAATGGTGTACACAGAGTCTCATTACATGGACGGATTGCCCACCAGACACTTGGTGTGGTGAATAATTAGCTGGTGAATGTTGCAGGAAATCCAAACTGAACATATCCACAGATGGAGATGGTGTCTGGGTGCAGCTCTGGCCAAACAGTAAGGCTGAGTCTACACTACAGAATGCTGTGTGGCTTTCCAGCGCGTAGACCGTGTTTGGGGGTGGCATGGATTCACAACGCCCTGCCGGGCTTTGGGGGTCAGGGGGCGTCCCGTGGACGCACAGGAAACACGTACAGCGCCCATTGGTAAACATTGTGTGAGGCACGCAAACTGCGCACAAAATGTTACCAGGCGCAGTTTGCCCATAGGAGGTATAGGACACAGTATTGCCGACTCGGGAAATACCCTTCCCTCTACGCCCTAGTTGCCCAACCTGTGGCCTGGGGGCCACATGTGGCCCTTTGGGTGTTGTTCAGCGGCCCCCCTTGGTCCTCCACATGTAGCCCCCAAAACCTGTTAATGCTTTGGGCATAGCAACTCACCTGTAAAGTGGTCACACGCTAACCCAGCTTTCCTAATCAACTTTGTCAGTCCTACATCAGTAAAATTGGCAATGTTGATCAGGGAACCCAGGGCTTCATATAAGCGCTGCACCCAGGGGTAAGTAGGGGGGTGGGTACTGTCGGGTTTTGACTGCCTGCCAGGAGTAGGGTCTGGATTGATGTAATGTGCGGCCCTTTAGTGATGCCGAGGGCCGCACTTGTGGCCCTCCATATCAACTCAGTTGCCTACCACTGCTCTACGCTCTAAAACATCGGGCAGGCACTATGGAAATAGGACTGTACTGAGTTGAACACATCCGCATAAACTGTGGGATACCGCTTGGCTGAAAAGTAGCTCGGACAGAATGGATGCCTACTCCAAAACAGGGACCCCTGCCTTGAGCATGATGCCTGCTGCACTGACACTGTCTGCGATCCCTGGGGTCACCAGTGTGGCATCGCCGGCCGGGTAAGTATCTTACGATATCCAGCATGCTGAAAATCCAAAATGGCAAGACAGTGACAATATCTGAGTAATAGAACTTCACAATATGTGCCCAAATCTGGAAATAACACTCCTGGTAGGATGACATGCATTATATTATATAGTCCGTTTCCAGGAGTCTGAAGGTCACATACATGTTTGGTGGAAATATTCGTCTGTGCTCTCTGTAAACATTTTCTGGAGATCTACTTGATTAAAAAGTTAATTGTTCAATGAATGACTATGAATAAATTAGTTTTTTTAAGAGAAGGTCAAATTCAACTACAACCACTGAGAAGGGAAACCTTGTTGTGTGTGTAAATATGAAGTTGTACCATAAATACAATGCCTTATGAATATTTATAAGTACACTATAAAACAATAGGGTTGCATTTATAGTACTTTTGCTAGCTATTGGTTTGTACATTTCTAGACCATCAACTTTACCTGCTGCTTCTGAGCAGGCATATTGTAGTGACATTTCTTGCCATTAAGATTCAAGAATAATTCACAGAAACTCAAAGCTCTACTTGGATAAACATGTATATTCACCCCACATTCAGTAGTTTCATGAGGGACTCCCCCCACACCATAAAAGATGTGAGCTAGAACTCTCAAGACAGCATTAAAAAACTGAAGATTGTCCCACTGGACAAGGGTTGGAAGACTAAAGGTCCCCATACACCTTACAATCTTACCATACAATTTCTGTACAATCAACTTTTGTTCTACCACAACCATGGTATATGAGGACCTTTCTAATCCTTCCAATCACTATGTATTCTATCAGGGAGGACCCGGCACTGCATAGATGTTGGTAAATCTAATGGAAATTGTATGTAGTGAATGAAAGGTGTATGGGAGGCTTTAGGAAGGAAAGTGCGAAAGCAGTGGAGAATGGAATTATGTTCAGGACAGAAGAGAGAGGAGAAACAAAAAAGAAAGGGTGTCTAAGGTGATGATGTCTATATTTATATTCATGTGTAAGGGAACTTGATTGCCCTGAGTTTCTATTGCTTAATGAAACCAGCCTCCAAGAGTTCTGGAGATTCAACATAATCTGAAGGGCCAAGATCTGTTGTGAGTTCTTCACACAATTTTCTGTTTAGAATCTAGATCTAAGTCATTGTAATTTACTTGTCATTGTCAATTGTGTTTTCCTTTCATCTATTATCATTGTATTTAATGTTGTTTTTTCCTTCCTCCTTATTTGTTGTTTTTTAGTATTGTTTTTTAATAAGTATATCTGCTCTTGTTGCAGCTTTGATGTGGACAATGGCACCTCATCGGGACGGAGTCCCCTGGATCCCATGACAAGCCCGGGATCAGGGCTGATTCTACAAGCAAATTTTGTCCACAGTCAACGAAGGGAATCGTTCTTGTACAGGTCCGACAGCGACTATGACCTCTCGCCAAAGTCTATGTCTAGGAACTCCTCCATCGCTAGTGATATGTGAGTACCTATTACCAGACTCTTGGTTTTTGTTTCTAAAGTGTACTTTAATCTTGACTTACATTTGGAGAAGTGTAAACCTAAAGGTGGCCATACACGGTTCGATTTTTTGCTTTGGATTGACTTAAAAGGATCGATTTTCAAGTAGATCAAATGAAATCAATTCCTGCCCACCTGGTGCGATCGACTATAAATCAATGTATAAAATCAATGTAAAAGTGATTAGAAAATTGTGGTCGATCATACAAGTGGAATTGATTCCTATGAAGGAATTGATTCCACAAGAATTGATTCCTTTAAATTAATCAATTTAAATCAGATTGACAATCAAAAGAAAAACAAATTTACGATCATATAGCAAAATAATCGAACCGTGTATGGCCATCTTAAGGACTCATTTGGGTTGGTTTTTAATTGCCCGATAAACTAGCAATAAGCGCAACAGCCCGATGGATGCTGGTTAGTTTTCGGGCTCCCGGTAAAGCGGTTATAGGGTTGTTATCAAAACGACCCACTAGCGCCTGGTTGTTATCAAAATGACCCACTAGTGCAGGACGTTTCCCAGGCTGCTACGGTAGTGCCCAGTTCAAATCAAAATGGCTATGGAGAAAAATTAGCTGCCCCATAAATTTAAAAACTGGAATATTCCCAGACAGTTCCTGTAATATCCAGGCAACAATTTTATTTGTATTGGATGCTGTTATTTCCCCTGTGTACCTGCATCCTCATTGCCCATAGTAGTTCCATCTTTGCTTGATGAGGTTAAACCAAGGTAAAGCATTTCTGTCAATCACTGTGATTTACACGTTACTTACAAGTATAAGAAACAAAGAAATAATTTCACTTCAGATGTCAGAATCCTCAGCTGTAGTTGGCGGCAATGTTTCTCTGACGTTTGTGTGAGACAGGCAAGGTTCTCATTCCCAGTGTGCACTCGCTGTGGCAATGTAAACAGATATATTTATCTTGGTGTTTACTCTGCAGCTGTCATTTAAAAAATGTTATGTGTAGGACATGACAATACGAGAAGTAGAATGGATTCAGGCATAATGAGTTCCAAAAGTGTCTCTTCTATTTATATGAACAATTTCCAGCTCTAAACCTTCCAGAAAAAGGTTTAGCAGAAGCTGATCTGCTCTGTAAGACTTTTACTATCCATTGCACATAGCTGACATGCAGAGAATATTAGGCCTTGTTTTGTGTTGACCCCTGTGTTATCCTAAACATCCAATCACATAAGACAGAAAGCCTTCCCTGATATCTGCTTGTTGCTGATATGACCCCGGAATAGAACTGCCCTTGGACAGGCTTTCAGGTTGTCCATACATTAGACATTATTATTGCTTTCAAGCTTTTTTATGTAAAATGCTTTCCCAAATGGTTCCCCTTTTTAAGATATGGACATTATCGAGGCTCCCCCACCCCCCTTCTAAATTCCAACTACGCAGGTTCAGATTGATGGCAGATTTATCTGCGTTTGCGTTACAGTATCATAAACTAGTACTAATTTTAAACTTTATGTCAAATACA
The DNA here is from genome assembly GCA_036250615.1 of Ptychadena robeensis. Classification (NCBI taxonomy): domain Eukaryota; kingdom Metazoa; phylum Chordata; class Amphibia; order Anura; family Ptychadenidae; genus Ptychadena; species Ptychadena robeensis. The sequence continues at coordinate 28,718,564 of CM070032.1, forward strand.
ACTAGAATAACTTTATTTGGCGTTCATACCAATCATACAGAAACATTCATCATTCACATGGGCACACACACACAGAGACACATACATTACATGCACTCTACTTGGTATCCACAGCTAGTTTCTCCATGGTTGGCTTTCTGCTTGTCCCTCCCTCAGCCTCCTAGCTGCGCCCCCCATGGATTACCTCCATGCCCCCTCTCTTTGGTTACCTTTAAAGAGAATAATGTGTTTTCCCATTCAGGCCTAAGTTGCAGGTTTCTCTTTTAGGGGACATTATTTACAAATGCTCTTGTATGGGCTTTCTCTCTGTGTTATTTATATGAGGCAGAGAGTATAAATACCCAGAAACTAGGAACATGCAGGGGCATGAAACCATATCATTTCAATCCAGGATGCTGTGCATGGGACTATGTACCTTTTGACATAGAACCTGGGTAGCTGAGCAAAACACACTGGGATCTCTAAAACCATTTAATCTTCAATAATGGAGTGTGTTGTTGGCCACAAAAAAACAAAATGATTGTGTTTGTGGGGTGATTGCATCTTCAATGGAGGTGTCTCCGGCAGCACTGTGCGGGGCTGCTATAAAGACGCGACAGCCCACAGCTTCAAAACAGCACCGCAGGCATGCTGCTCAGAATACGCAGGGTGTACACTGTCCCATTCATTAGAATGGGAAGTGTCCTCTCTTCATCTTTCTCCCTGCTGCAGACATGTGCCTGCAGCGGGGAAAAAGCAGCAGTGGACACTAAAGTCAGCCAAGTCAGGTTTCATTACAACAAACTGGAAGAAGAAGTTAGCATACAGTATTCTCCACAATGGGTGCATGGTATGTGATAAGTGATAATAGCCACCATGGAATGCAGGGTGGAGCATATTAATATATTTAGTGTATGTTCACATGTGCTGAATTACTGATGTGACCTTCTGATAACACAGGATGGAATGTGTAAACTCAGTTATTGCGATTTATTTGTCATTGCAATTTAGATCTTTCAGAAAGAATTAAATAAGTGATTAGAATTTTTGTTTATCAATATATTGTTATATATATAAAAAATAAAGAGTCAAAGACAGAACCATTCCCATATAAAGGGAATATACAGCATGTTCCTGCAAAGTGTGCAGGTCTGGTCCATGCAGTATTTACCCATATTCCTCCAGCCAAACCAAAGGCCAGAGCCAGGAAAGTTTCAGGTCTGCACACAGTGTGCAGACCTGAAACTTCCCTGGCTCTGCAGAACTGAAACTTTAGCATGTCTATACATTGAGAGTACTCATTCTCTTAACACACTGGCCAACTTATGGTGAGGCACATTTAGTGCTGGACAATAATTCAATATCAATATATATTGTGATAATTTGTCACTGAATTATGTTCAGTCAGAGGCGGTCCTAGGGAGATCGTCTCTGAACTCTCAGTGACACGGGGGGGGGGGGGGGGGGGGGGGGGGGGGGGGGGGGTCCCACATACAGGGATATCAGTTGAGGGGAGGTGGGTGCACTGACCCTCCTGGTGCTGCCCATACCATAGCGCTGCTGGCACTGAGCAGTGCTGGGGGTTGCTGGCAGCTGACACAAAAATAGAGAGTGAGGCTGCAATGCACTAGAACAAATCAGACATAAATCAGAAGGTAGAGGATCAGGGGTGTCTGGGAGCAGGGGACCTGTCAAGATCAGCCTCATCTGTGTCACTGCTCATACCCTCCCAGCACATGGAGATCATCCTCACAATAATTTTAATAGGAGGAGCCTGGAGGTATTAAAGACTTTGCAAATTCAGTTCGCAGACATCCATTGTGTTTGTCCTCTCCCGTTTTTTCCTGAGGCTTTTTAATTTTGTCCATATCAATATCGGAATTATATCGTATTGACCAAAAATTAAGAAATATATTGTGATATAAATTCTTGCCATATCGTCCAGCCCTAGGCACATTTAACAATCTGGCACTAACAACTTACCGATGAGCAGCTACTTACATATGGGGAAGCAATAAGACACATTTTCCTGCAATGTAGAATGTTAATGCTATCTAATTAGCCTTAATTCACCCAGCTATTACACAGCTATTTTCATTCAGAATTCAGAACTATTTAGGTTTCTCCAAGAAATACCTATGTTGCCATATTTCTCTGCTTCCCAGATCTATGGACATTTTAATTGCTGAAGGAGGTGAATATCACGGCTGAACCTCTTATCTCTATTACCCCCAATAACTCTTCCTAACTCTGATCACTATCTCCACTAACTTACCCTTCACTCTCACCTCCATCAGTCATGTGTGTCAAGACAAAACTGTTACTTTTGTTCAAATATTTATGACCATGTTATTTTGTGTATAAATGTGAGTTTCAAAAAACAGGATTGTATTAGCCTAAAGAAGGGATCTGAGATATCCCGAAAGCTTGCTTCTCTAATGCCTTCAGTTAGCCAATAAACTGTATCACTTGAACTTCAAACTTGCTGCATTCAGAAGTCAAAATATGTACTTTACAACAACAGACTGATGAGCAGCAACAGTAATAGCTGAGGGAGTTGATTCTCTATAGTATGAATTGTGAATTTACATTCTGCATTGCATTAGCAGAATTATAGTATGTGACAGAGACTCACATCTAATCCCATATGTAAGTAGCTGCTCATAGGTAAGTTTTTAGTACCAGATTGTAAAATGTGTCTCTTTGTAGGTTAGTTAGTGTGTTCACAGAATGGGTACAGCTAGTGCTAGTACATCTGAGATCTCCCATTGGTAATGGGCTTTTGGCTTGGATGGACCCAAAAAAATGGGACACATTTCCCCCTTCTGGGATGCAGGACGTTTTTTCCTGTTGATTTTAATAGGGGAAAAGCGGTCTTAAATGTTAATTGAATTGTATTACACTAAATTAAGCAAAGATAAGTGATTTGTATTTTTATTCAAAATATCTTTTTGTAAATATGGATATAATAAAACCAAGCATTCATGGTGCTTTTCGGAACAGAACTGATGAGATGTTCTGTTGGGAATGTTTTTTTCTATGGGGTTGGATTAATGCTGCCACGTGTCCCAATTAGGAATGATTTCCATCACTTCCTGGCAGTTGTCCATAAGATGACATCCTTCAGAACTGTAACTATGTGACACTACAATGAACTTGCATCAGCATATTAAACACATTTATATCCAAGAGCAGAATTTAAAACAAATGTGCTGTTGATATAGTATGACTATATAGGTGACTGAGCCTACAATTAGCTGTCTTCATCCACAGGTCACAGCTGGCCTTGGGTCAAATGTAACTTTCACAGTACAGCCGGTTGAACCCCCAGATCTCATACCTAGTCATAGTAGTAAAGCCCTGAAATTTTCTGGCTAAGTAACTTACCCCTGAGACTACCTGCAGTCCAAATGTCGACCTTTCATAGTCATAGTACAACTGTCAAACAGTGCCTTTCTCTTGTCAGATTTTACCCTTACATATGCCTATTCTGACTTTTAATCTCCAGATCTCCAACACCCTTAAGGCAGCCATACATGGCCCGATTTGCACCTAATTTTTGGCCAATTGACCACCGTGGCGCTCCCGACAATCTCCAGGCCCTGGTGAGATAAACCAGGAATCTCCTGCATGTCGAATCGCACGGCAGTCCCTATTCAAAGTTATGGCTGGCACACAAAGGTGCCCACCGATCAGCTGTGAGGCGTCATCCCACTGAGTTCGATCCCCTACCTATCGAGGCAGAATGGCCCTGTGTATGGCTACCTTTAGAAGTCCAATCTTTTTTTATAATTATTAGTAATTTACAACTGAGAGTACCTACCTTCTCAATTTCATACCCCTAACTGCAACCTTTCAAAGTTATATCAATGTTGCGGTTATTCAAGTGACATAAATGTTATTCATTTAACAATAAAAACTGAATGAATTTTGAAAATCTAAAAAAAATTACTTTGACAGTAGTGTATACATGATAAAGTGAAGGTGTCTGGACATGAGTTGATGTAATGAGTTCAAGCTTTGATCTCAATTGGAGAGTAAAGCCCCTGCAATTCCATCTTCAGCCACAAGATGCCCCCCAGTGAACAGTTGCAGTCAGTGTATAAATCACGTCACTGACTTCTTCCTGACACTTGAGGAATATGGGGGGGGGGCAAAGGAGCAGATCTCTCCCCTCTCTGACTGACAGCAATTCTCAGTGGCAGTGATAGGTGCGCATCCCCTCCTCTCCCGGAATACCTCCTAGTTGTTTGTGCACAAAGGCGGGTAGTGACACTGCTGTAGCTAGTTTTTGTTATGCATATGTAGCTGCATACTACTTATGTGCAGCCTTGAAATGTAATAAAACCTTCAGCAAAACTTTTAACCTTGGTCATAAAACTTGCCTACCTGCCCTCCTTGTGACGTTACTTATGTCATGTAAGACATGGTATTTTCTGTATTGTACTTGTTTGAGGTCAGTGACTCGCAGAAAGTTCTAGAGCCATAGAAACAATGTAACAGCCAGGCAGATAGCAAATTCTAAAGACTGAGTACACATTGTACATATTGCAGATTTACTTTACAAAAGAGAATATAGGTCAACCACCAAACTGCTTTCTTAAAGACTACATGGCAGTATTGTTTAGATAAAGTAAATCACTCCGAGCATCTCTCAGTACATCTGCTTGTGTGCGTCTACCTTAGTATGTTAGCGTGTCTCTCCTATCGCTTTCTTTATGTCCGTGTGTATTTATGCCTTTTTTGTGTATATGTTGTGTGTATATGTTTTCTCTCTGTGTCTTTGTGTGTGTATATGTTTTCTCTCTATATGTCCATGTGTGTGTCTGTGTGTGTTTCGTGCATACAGGGGTCAGTAAAATGCAGATATATTTTCCAAGAGCAGCTTACAAATCAAACAGAAGAATATGAATCATGAGTGTGGATGACTACTGTTTTCTCATTGTTCATTCTCTGTTCATTCTCTGTATAGCTCAGCTCACTTCTCTCTTTGTTTCTGAACCCAGCATGACACAGGATGAGGCACATATCTTCCTATAAAGGTCTTTCTTCTTCAAAGTGTATCAGATTGTGGAAACATTTAAATATTTATCCATTTATGTTTTTATTACAGATTTTCCCAATGTGTCTCGATACATTTGTAATATGCCTTGAGTATGCCTTGGTCAACATTGGAGCTGCATTGCAGACAGTTAAATATGACCCATGGTTTAAGATCTATGGGATATTGCCCTCCTCTGCACACTCATTACTAAGGAAAAGTTAATTATTTAAACTTATTGACTCCTATGGACAGTATACTTTTCCTGCTGTTTAAACATGGAACCTCAGATAGTTGATCTCTGTGTCATGGATTGAAAGGAATTACATCAGTGGCCTAGTGATGCTGGTCGGAAAGTGAGGGGCATCTCTTAAATGTATATATCTTAAAAAGTATATATGCAGTTTAAACGTTCTCTCTATAATGGAAGCATTGAAGAATACTGTATTTTTGGACTATAAGACACACTTTTCACCCCCAAAATCAAGGGGGATAAAGTGCCTGCGTCTTATGGTTCCAATGTGCAACTAATCTACTTAGCCGAGGAGCTGTCAGATGAGAGATCCTTCCAAGGCCGATCTTCCATATGAACTGTATTATTGCTTATGCCAGCAGAGCCCTGCTGAAATAAACAATGAAGAGAGAAATAGCTGAACTGCCATCTATCTCTCTCTCCGTGTCTGTGGAAGCTGCAATCACTCTGCAGCTTCCATGGATACAGGTACAGCCAGAGGGAGAGGAGATGAGATCTGCAGCCCTTCCCTCCGCAGCCCACCTCCTCCTGATCAGTGAGAAAGATCAGTGAGTATGTTGTGTTGTGCTGTGATAGTATATAGTGCAAAAAATACGGTAATTGCCATTTCCTTGTAGTGTTGAGGCTTTCATCTCTGCATATGAACAAGTATACTGATCTAGAGTTCTGACATTTCACAAACGTTACTTGCCATGTACTTGTTAGTAATCAATAACATCAAATTGTAAACAGACAATTCTACATATTTATATTCCAGAAAATCCCCTGTAGATATTAAAGGCATTTCCTTATGTAGGTTTATTACAGTAGTAAGATGAGTTGTAAACACAGAGAAATAAATTATATGCCTTGAATTCAGTGATAGATAAAAGCATGTTGTCATTGTGTGATCAGATAAATAGTGTGTGGTGCCTATCAGTGCCAGCAGAAGCTTTTGTGTACTGTTTATAAAAAAAATTGACAAAGCCTCAACTGTGTAATGGATAGAAGTCCTATTCACTATATTTAATCGTACGAGAAGACTTTGTCAAGAGTTATTGACTTAGTTAGTATCATGTGTCCCCACTAGGAAAGAATGTCATCACTGCACAGTGCTTCCAGACCCTAAACGTAGGCCGAGGACACAACTCCGAGATCTGCTTTGAAGTTATTACTGAATTTATATGGTCATATTTGTTATTAATGGTGGGGTGTGCGGCCTATTCTCGGCACGACCGGCCATGCATGATAACGACTTTGAAGCGTGTATGGCGAGCTTTAGTAGTATGTGTTACAAACAGGAGATGAAAATATAATTTGCTTGCTATAGACTTCAGAATCTTTGCATAACTTTGCATTTGTCTTCTGAGTTATCTAAATACATTCAATGAGTTAACTTTTAATTAATTAATTGATAATTATGCATAAATACAGAGTGTAAATGAGGAATTAGTGCACAATCATTAGCCCAATGCCTTCCCTCAAGCAAAGTTTTTATTGCTTTCCCTCTTCAGGTAGAAATGAAGGTGCTTTGGCTCTCCTTCATACGTTCCCTGGATATAATGCCTGGAGGAGGGTTGGTATGGTCTCTTTCTAGAGGGCATAGCTTGTCTATTTACACAATAGGTTAATGTACATTTATAAATATAATCAGTTAAAATTTCCCACCCAGGCTGGGAGGACTTGGGACTGCGTGTTCCTTACAGGTTCTTTGTCTTTGAGTCACATGGCTAGCATGGTCACATGATCTGGGGACCCAATCGAATAGGATTGCCAGGTTTCCACAAGCAATGGAAGCAGCAAGTTTTGGAAACCCACTGTATTGAATAGAGAATTGCCTAACATTGCAATATGTACGCTACAGTGTATAACCTGGTACCTGGTTTGAAATTATGCTTTTGTTTGTTCATGAAGATTAACTGTTTATATCTCTTGTTTCTACAGACATGGAGATGACTTGATTGTAACACCATTCGCTCAGGTAAGCAGTACAAGTTGATCTATGAATTATTTCTCACATTTGCAGTTGTTTGAATCTACACACAACTTTGTACATAGAGGTAAAGGGGAAGAATCAGCAAATTGCTTAAAGGAAAAACCTGACCACATTGCCAGTGTTCCTTTTTCTCTGTGGTGCATCACTTATAGTGGATTGCCATGATGATCGATACATAATCCCTGATGTTTATGCCTTAGGACCTGAGCAGCAGGGTGTCTGTGAAACCCAAAACCAGTTAAAATTTTACCTTCAGGTGAAATATAATACTTTCATCTTTTATATTATAGGAAATAACAAAAAGGGAGTAAAAATATTGGTTATGTTGCTTACAGCAAATTCTTGCTTATAGCATATATTAAATATATAACCATGGCTCCATCAATAGTCCCGTGTTATATGCAGCAGGTACACTCTTTAATGCTGTTGAATGAATACATTGATATGAGGACACAAGCTGTTGCTTCAAAGAACATGGTGGAAATATGAAAACTGCCTTTGTAGACTTGTTTTGGAAAATGGTCAAATTTTATATAGTACTCATCCTTTACTTATTTGGGATGTTTATTTCATATAAGGTGACAGGATCCATGATATGCAGATCAGTGATTAATAAGCGTAAGAAGGATCAAGATGACAACCCTGGAATATGCTTTCTAATAAACAAAGGAAGATCCTCCTGTCTAGACATTTAAAGTTAATATTAGTTGTAGTGATTTTCTTTTACTTTGAAAATCCTTTTACTTGCTGTTGCTGATGGTTTTACATCCAGTCATCACTTTCTGGATTATTGAATAAATAAACAAAACATAATTTATTGTGATTAATAAAAATATGGCATTGCTTTATAAATGGAGATGTCATGCTAATTGCCTTTTAAACAAATGTAGAAGATGTATGTTTCTCCAAATGTCAATAGCCATACACACAATATAATAATATAATAATATACTCATTGTTTTGATTAACTAAAACGGTCATTTGGAAATCAATTGTATCAGACAGGCAGTTCCATCAATCACTGTTTAGTTTCATTGTAAGCATGTTCACTTGTTCTGATGGAGAATTAAATGCAGTCAAGATCATATTTACTTTTGTTTTGATAAAGGATGATTTGCAAGAGGAAGGTTTTATTAATCAAATCTTTTTGCAAATCTTGTAGTGTTATGTGTCTGACCAGCATTACGTACACAAAGCGATAATGGTGGCAATATAGTAGTAATACACAAATATAGATTCTCACACAGGTTTCTATGTGATAATATATGACCAGAACGCCTGAACAGGCGCAGATTGTATGTGAGTCTGATCTATAAATATGACTCTTATCTAGTTCTAGTTCTGGTCCTGGCTTTAACAATCCATTGGCATCAAGTTACAACATTATCCCAGTATTCCCCTAAGAGGCTTCATGAGTTTGCTTTGTTTGTCACTGTATGTACACGCAAACCCTCACCCCGTCCATTACATATTATTCTCCGCTACCAACATTATACTATAACCTGCTGGACAGATATATGAGGAGCTTCAATATTAGCTTCTCATTCTCCCTGTCAATAAACTGACTCATTATTTTGGAAACATGCCCCTGTATGTGTTGGTCCTAAGAGCCCTCCTTATAATTAGTATGGCAGCTGCCTGAATCAGCAATCCAGAGGTCCTATCACCCAAGAGGAAAGGCTAAAATATTCCTCCTGGGTGGATGGTCCCCACAGCCATATTTGGTTCAGTCTAGTAGTTGCTCTGGTGGGCACTCACCGGAGTCTTGTTTTCATACTTCGTATCAAATAAAGAGGTCAATTGATCCCACTTGAAGAAAGCTCAATTGAACAGGGAGCCGACATGTTTTCTAAACCCTGTTCAATTGCCAATATCTAACAGGATCAATTGTGCGAAGTGATGCGAATCAATTTTCCAGTCGGCGAAGCTCAAGTGCAGCACAGTCACGTCATCACGCTGCGCTTGAGGGTTCATCAATTAAAGTAAAATCACCCTTTGCATGCCCAGCTTTAATGTTACTAACTACTAGTAGCTAATAATCTATACCAGGCGTGGGGAAAATAAGGCCTGGGGGCTAAAACCCGCCCTTTAGTCTTTTAATTTGGCCCTTTGTCACCTTGGTGTCAAGAAACTGGCTCCCCTCATTCTTTGCAATAAGTGAAGATAACACCTAGAGGATAATTGTCTGGATTGTTTCCTAGAGGCAATAGTTTGGTGCAATAGAATGTTTAATCTTCTCCATCAAAATCTTCTATTTATTAATTTCTTTAACATATTTTCTAAGCTACGAGGACTTAGGATCCCTATGCCAGGCGGCCCTTGCAGGCTATTTGTTCGGCCCCCTATGTCACATTTAACTGTGTATTTGCTAATCTCAATTTAAAACACTGAGTGTATATTTACTGCCCCCAAGCCAGTGGTTCCCAAACTGGGTGGTGGGGCCCCCTGGGGGGGGCGTGAAGGTATTCCAGGGGTGCGCTGGCCGTCATTCTTAACATGTGTTTGAATAGGGAGAGGGGGCTCCATAATGTTCCTAAATAGAAAAGGGGGACCCTGCATGGAATGTTTGGAAACCACTGCCCTAAGCCAATTGCTCTCCTGCCCCTACCCTATTCAACCCTCCACTGTTACTGTACGTAGAATTGCATATTTATGATGTAAATAGTCACAGATGTTTCTTAAGAGGACAGTACACCTGTAGTCTAGCAACTAAAAAAACAAGACCCACTGTTAACATTGATCATCAGCTGTTGTTATATACACACGGTTTTTATTCATTTGGATGTGTGGGATGTGTAATAGTGGATATTGTACTTAATAGTTTTATTTGCCTTACAGGTACTGGCCAGTCTGCGTACTGTAAGGAATAACTTTGCTGCCATAACCAACCTGCAAGATAGGGCACCCAGCAAGTAAGTATTGCTTTTGTCAACTGTATCTATATACAATTGTTGTACCTGGTATGTATACAATCAAAAACATTGCTGTGATCAATGGCCAGATAGCAAAAAAAGAATGGTCCCCAATGACCCAATCATGTCTAAACACGTCTTAGTCAAAATGCTGTCAACATAAACATATATGATGTAGGGACTAAGATCTGATTTGCTCTCAGAAAAATGTTTATGCCATATACTTGTTGAGCTCAGGCATAAGCCTTTTTTTTTTTTTTTGCAACAATGCATTGACTACACAGAGTTTTTTTAATGATTTGAGTGTTAATTTTAGGCCTACTGTCTGAGGGCTCTTTCACACTAGCTTCATAATGACAGGTGTCAGTAGGGAAACTGTTGTACCTGTCACACTGGCCTGCATTGGATTGTGTGTGTATGAGGGGCACAGTGTAGCAGAATGTGTTAACGCTGGGTTTTCTTTGTCTGCTACAGACTACAAGCTAATGTGCCTGTAGCTGTACTGTTTCCCTGAAAATAAGACCCATAAATTGAGACCTAGCTGCATTTTCCCCTGAGGTTGTAACATAAGTCCTCCCCCAAAAAAAGGACCTACCCAGTCTCAGAGACAGCTCCCATATTTAACAACGTTAAGCTAGCCATACACGTGTCGGATTCCCTGCCAATCGATCACTCACCCGATCGATTCCGGCGATTCCGCCGGGATCCTCAGGTGTGATCGATTGGCCAATTAAGGAATCCGATCGCTGCATACCACCTTGTCCTGCCGAATCCGTGTCCGATTGATCACCTCCCGGAATGCAACTCCCGCTGATCTGGGCAGAATCGGACCCGAAAGACCAACAGGTTGGTTCTCTGGCGGATCCGATTCTGAGCCCCCGATCAGTCGGACCCGATCGCACGGACAAGGTGGGCTGCACGGGATTCCGGCCCGATCGTTTCGCGTGCACGCGCCCGGAATCGATCGGGCCGGAATCCGGTGCGAATCCGACACGTGTATGGGAGCCTTTACGGCAGGAGGTGTCCTGTCACGTCTTCTAAACCACCTACGCGCCTGCACACTGTGTGTGCCCAAACACAGGGGCTTGCGGGAGCTTTCTGGGCTGCTGCCAAAGAGCAGCTCATCAGAGTAAATAAATAATAATAATAAAAAAAAAGTGTGTGGCCATATCATATGTTACATCAAACACATTTTACATGAAACACACTGTAATTATTTAGCACAGAAAGTCAGGCCCCTATGTAACACTAGGGAAGTTAAATTACTTCTATTACTAAGTAAAAATAAGACCTACCCAAAAAATAAGACCTAGTAAGCCCTAGTGCATTTTTTTTGCTAAGATAATATAAGACTGTGTATTTTCGGAGAAACATAGTACTGAAAGATCCCTTGTTCCTCTCCCCTTGTCAAAGACACTTTAATCACATTTAAAAAAGTTTCTGACCAGAATTTAAGTATCTTCATCTAAGACCAGGAAGAGGGAATGGGAAGTTATAGGGGCCACATACACTTGATGAAAATGTGAAAGCTGAACACTGTCTATTGTGTGTGAAATTGTATTTGGTGGATTGTTTATAAATCCATGTGCAGTTTCTTCCTCACCAAGGTCATCATGACAAACAAGACTTAAGCAGGGTACAGAGGGCTCGATATTGGAGCTGTCCGATGTTCCCTGCAGCAGCGTGATGACATCATCAGGCTGCTGTCAGATATCGGCGGAGCTGGGGAGAGACAGCTCTGCTCTCCCCAGCTCAGCCGAAGCTTTGCCTAGAGACCAGCTGTCTCTGTGCAAAACATCGGACTTCGGCCGTATTTACGGTCATGTCCGATAAGGCTGTTTTCGAGTGGGATTGATTTGTCCCGCTCGAAAACAGCGGTGGGCGCAGATTATATGGGTCAGATAGATGGCCGTGAGCACGCACGTCGCTCGAAACGGCCATCGATTTGACCCATATCTTCACATCTGTACCCTGCTTAAGGGTCCCCATACACCTTGATTTCTGTCAGATTTATTTTTAGATGTCCTCTTGTTTTACCAAAACCATGTAATATGAGGGACTTTCTAAACCATCAAGTCTCCCTGTGTTCAATCGCAGAGGACCCTATACTACATAGTTGTTGGTAGATATAAAGGATATCTGACAGAGAGATGTATGGCCAGCTTTAGGCTATGTTTCCACATCCGTCGGGACCCCCTCTGACCCCCTTCAACGTACGCCACTACATTCAACCTTGCATTGGCAGAACGGCTCAGCGCTGTGAAAACACAGCATCCACCGAGCAGGTTAGTGAATGTGCTCTGTCAGGATCCCCACCAAGCAATAAGCTTAGCAGAGGGGGTCCCGACGCATGTGGAACCCCCCCCCCAAAAAAAATCTGATTCATAGGTAGACTTAAATTTTGAACTTTGTGCCATTCAATACTTATGAAGTATACTTGTTTAGGCGGCTGGAGAAGGCGCTTTGCTGAAGCTGGCTGGATTGTTTTTGTTTCCTGGTTTTTATTTCCACACCAGTTTTGAATGCACCATTTATTTTTACATTGCACTTAAACATTACATCTTGCCAAGGTCTTACAATGCACCTGAACACAATGCCCATGATGAGCTCAAAGCCAGTCTCTTATGTATGTACGGCTCCATAGTTGTTAACCGCAACTTCAAGTCTTTGGACATAGATATCTCCTTGACAGAAAGAATTTATTTGAAAACACTGGAAAGTGTTTTACGGATAACCGTTCTTCCATCTAAAGTGACAAGCTGTGAATTGTAAATCAGGATCTCACAGTATGGCATATAATGCAAAATTATAAAAATAATAGTCAGCATAATTAGTATAAGTAATAATAGGAGTTAGCATAACAAATAAGCTGAAAAGGCCATTTAAATTAAGCAGACATCATTGTAATGGGATAGAGCTAATATTTTGGTTGTACTTTAGTCTGTCTTCCAGTCCAAACAATCAGAATTCCGTGTGTCCTTCAACTCCGGATATGAAGCAGCCCAGACTGATAATTCAGAGTATTTCTGGATGTTTGGCCTGCTCCCTGCAATGACACATTCATAGATCGCAGTGCCATCTAGTGGCAAATATACATTAGTGTTTGTGACTACACAATACCAATCATCAACTCATCATATTACTACTAAACTACGGAGCCCCCTAAGGGTTACGTGGTGAAAAAAAAGAATCGGACAATCAGGTGATGCAAACAAGGTGGCAGAAAAAAATTATAAGGGGGGGGGGGGGGGGGGGGGGATCTCCTGGAGGAGATCCATTGCCTGCAAGAGGATTCATCTAGTGAGCAGGTCAGAGGCTGCAAGGAGGGGAATTCCGACACAGAAGCCTCTGACCTGCAAGGTGTACTTTTGTTACAGTTCCAGCTATTGAAGAATTTTTTCCTCATGCCTGCAATTCGGCAGGTCTAATGTCAGCAGACCACTTATATTGTCATGCGGTCATTTTTTTCTCTACCACTTATTACACCTAAAAAGAAAATTCTACCACTTATTACAGTAAAATTTTGACCCGTAACCCTTAGGGTGCTCCGTACTAAACCACCGTTGTTCTCCATTAGTAAGGGTCATTTTCTTTTCTCTAGTACACACAAATGGTTCAGTTAAATGTATACTGCATCAAATAACTATTTGTATTAATAATCGTCATACACAATAACTATTCTTCCTCTGGTACAAGTAATTTTGCTTAAGATGTTGTTCAGTGTATTGCAATTCAAACATATGAGGTCCTTCTCAGTGCATAGACTGAGTGATAGTGACATGTAATGAATATCCATTACCACATCCCAGTTCCAAACCCTTTTAATGGCTATTTTACTAAATACATTGCTCAAAGAAATAAAGGGAACACTAAAATATGGCATCCTAGATCTGAATGCATGAAATATTCTCCTGATGGACTGGCCTGTCTCCTGGTAGTGCCTCCATGCTCTGGACACTATACTGACCGACACAGCAAATCTTCTTTGTTTTAGGTCCAGGTGTGGGAGGAAATCCCTCAGGAGACCACCTGCCATCTCATCAGAAGCATGCCTAGGCATGTAGGGAGGTCATACAGGCACGTAGAGGCCATACAAACTACTGAGCCTCATTTTGACTTGTTTTAAGGACATCACACTAACGTTGAATCAGCCTGTGTTTTTTTTCCACTTTAATTTTGAGTGTGACTCCAAATCAAATGATAGATTTGATTTCCATTGATCATTTTTGTGATTTTGTTGTCAGCACATTCAACTATGTAAAGACCAAAGTATTTAATAAAAAAATGTTAATTAAGATCTAGGATGTCTTATTTTTGTGTTTCCTTACAATGCAAATAAATGGCATAAACATTTGTAGAATAACATTTTGTTAAATACTTTTCTGCATTTTTTAAATGTAAAGTTAAATGTATTTTAGTATAAATAACTGTTTTTTTACACAGCTTATTTAGATGAGAAAACAATGTATATGACTTGATAAATATTGGTGTTAAGGAAGAAGACTTAACTCAGGCTGAAATATGCAAACCATATGGCAAAAAGGGAATTTTGACTACAATATATATGGCTTAAATAGACTGAGAATATCCCCCAATAAACTCAGAAATGCATTTTACAAAAAGAGTTGCCCCATTTCTGACCATTTAATTAGTTATCTTCTTGGAAGGTTTATTTGGAGATGCTTGGTCTTTTGGAGATGCTCATAACTAAAACGTGTGACTTCATATCTTCCAAGGATTGAGCTATAGACCTAAAGTCCCCCATAATGTCCATGTGGTATATTAGCTGCATGACCAGCAGATGACACTGTAGCCATGACTGAGAGGCGAGCGGTTCATTAAATGATCATTCATTTCTTCACTCTTTGTTTTCTCTGTGTTTGATAAATTATTTTTTTACTTTCTTCTAGACGGTCAACAATGTGTAACCAACCATCCATCAATAAAGCAAGCATACCAGGTTTGTGGTTTTACAACTTTTTCTATGTAATAATGTTTGTTGTTGTACATACATGAGTATTTTTAAAGAAAGTGTCCTCCAGCTAATTTTCTGCCTCATACATTCAACAATGCAGTGACTGAAAAACGTATGTCACTTGTACAAGGATTACATGAGGTCTGCTGTGACTGAGAAGACAGAAGTAGATCATTCCTTTTTTATTGATAAGTCCTACCCAGGAATGTGGAAATTACTTTCATTTTACAAATCATGTATGTTAAGGAGTTACTTCTTGTAACAGGTATTGTACTGATACACATAGTGGTTATACAAGTTCATTCTCAATGAACATTGTAAAAAGTTAGTACAACTAAAGTAAAACTACCATAACAAAGGTACATAGGCTGCCATTACATTTGTAAACTGCAGGTTACATGTACTGGACGAGCACAGCAGTATAGTGGAGCAGTGGAGTGCATGCATGTGTACACAATGTAGTCTCTGCTTCTGCTTACGCTAAAAAATGTTCCTTGACTTAACCAAATATAATTATTTTAGGCATTTCATTAAAAGGGTGGGAACGTTGGTTCCTGGAGGGGAATTTATACACAGGATGAGAGACATGATAGCAGAGGCAGTATGTGACAGACACACATCATATGTATGGAAATATATGGAAATACTTTACTCTGAATGCATACTGCACAATCTGCCAGTCCTTGTTGAAGTAGAATAAAAGAATAACCATTCTGCATAGCCATCTAAACTGCATCCGTGAGCTAACACAGGTGATGCAGCAATGCCCTGGGTCTGCCAGAGCGTGCTGAGTAGAATTACAGTTTTATTCTTATAATAATGACAATGTGCTCTTTAATAATCCACAGAGTATAGTGTTGACAGAAAACTTATCTTAAGTTGTTCATTGTTGGACACTTGTGTTCCTCTCCTGCGACAGTGTGATGACACCATTTTGCGACCGGTCCGCTGGACTATGCCTTTAGTGACAGACGACTCAACTTGTCAAAATCTTAAGTCGTCAATTCTGTAGTGTGGGCCAAAAACATATTTAACCTCCTGGGTGGTTCACAGTGGCATGCTCTTATAAAATGCGCGCCACAGGCAATCATCCTTAGTGACTTACTCCTTTGGATCCTGTACACATCCTTGGCGAGACCGCTGACACCGGAGATGTGCTACGCTACCTTCATTACATGAAGCTAAGCTATGTGTGACGCTACGTTCATTACATGGAGGTCACTGGGGCTGCCTACTCCCCGCCTCTCCGGTGTCATCTGGGCAGACCCGGAAGGATTGGTAGGTCATTCGATACAGGGAATCTCCTTGGGGACTTCAGCAGACAGGTGAGTATGCCTGCTGTTAGCTCTGGGTGAATTTTATCAGCAAATAACCTCACAACGAGTTTACTCAGGCTAAACACCCAGGAGGTTAAAGGAGATCCCGCATAAAACAGGAAAATGTCACTTTTTTACTGTAAAATAGAGTTCATGCTGTTCTGCCACCACTAATGTGTTGTACCAAGACTTCATTGTACCGTGGAGCAGTAGCACACAGAACTAGAGTGGAGCTGTCGAGCAAAGTATGTTGGATCCTTAAGTTAAGGGAAGCTTCTGATTAATAGGTTAAGATAGAGCTGCACTAATAAATCTAGTGATTGGAATTAGCAGGTTTTTTGAATAATCGGCCAAGATCGGTTACCTGCTGATATGCAGCCGTACTGCTGATAAGTATGCCGTGTCTCTCTGCCCATACGAGCCACCCCACCCCGGGAACTTCTGTGATTGGGATAATACACACCTCCATATTGCTAGCTGCACCTCCCTTCTCTGGTTCTGACACTGGGAGGCTGATCTGCAGAGGTCCCATCCATAGCAGCAAAACAAAAATAAATAAATAAATAAGAATACAGCTACCGCATTTCAGGACTGGTAGTAGTAGCAGCAACAAGTCCTTAGCAGTCAGGGAAAGGGACATGCAGGATCGGTCCCTGGTTCTCCCTCCCTCTTTTGCACTCAGATCCTTTTCTAGCTGCATTTCCTACTGCCTGGACGACAAGTTAAGCTCTGAGGTTCTGCACTGTATGTCAGGGACATCAGAGGAAATACAGTCCATTATCAAAGTTCCTGCCCTGGATTGGTAAACCATGTGGATCTCTGCTACTGTGACACTACAAGTCCCAGCACTTTCAGTTCCACAACAGCTGAAGTACCATATTTTGTATTCAGGTGTCTGGTGGGATCCAAGGTCATCATAATGTTATTGGGTTTTGGCACTGTATATAATCAGCTCACCAGTCACAACAGTATATTTACAGAGTACAGGTGTTCCCTCGAAATGAGCCTCCCAATGTCACAGACAGTTCATTCTGCTATGGACAGAGGACATGTCGAGATCAGTCTCCCCCCTCTGGGTCCTCTGTCCATAGCAGAATAAACTGTCAGTGTCACTGGGAGGCTCACCTCCATTGGTACCTCTCTACTGATCACCTCACTCTCACCAAAATCCTAACTGCCTGCCAGTACTCTTTATGGAGTCTATATATCTATACTGGGAGTTTATGGCAGAGGTGTGCCTATAGAACAATGTTAACCCAGTAGGGGACCATTACTGAACCTGAAAGTTTCATGATTGTACTATTACAGGTTTATATAAATATGAATTATATGAATGTTCAAAGCTACAGTGTTATATGGCCATTTTAGTTTCATGTCATATGCATTCATTACATTAGTTCTTTAAAAAAATATAATTCACATTTCCTGTGAAATTGACATTGTGAAACATTCACATTTCCTGTGAAATCGGCTAGGAAAATTTGCAATCGGTGCATCTCTAGTTTAAGATAGTAAATAAAGAATAGATCTCAGGAAAGGAAAAGTATATAGTTGTATTGTCACTTTGATTTTATCTAGAGTGAGAGTGATTTTCAGATCTCTTAAGCCTGGCATACACATGCCGATAAGCGTCTGCTTATCGGCATGTGCCCACATGGGGCGACATACAGCTCGGCCAGCC
This sequence comes from Ptychadena robeensis, assembly GCA_036250615.1. Taxonomy (NCBI): domain Eukaryota; kingdom Metazoa; phylum Chordata; class Amphibia; order Anura; family Ptychadenidae; genus Ptychadena; species Ptychadena robeensis. The sequence continues at coordinate 28,736,696 of CM070032.1, forward strand.
AGAGAACGGACATGTCCGATAATCTCTTGCATTCCGGTGCATATCGGAGCTGGTCTGTCTGCACCCCGGGGTGTGTATGGCAGGCATTTGTCTTTTTTTGTTTAAACAGATTTTGAAGTATGTGCACATACAGTTACTGTATCTTCACTACTCAAGAGATAAGCTGAGTGAAAATTAACAGTTCACTGTGGAATGAAAACTAAAGCCCCTGCTTCAATTACAATGTGTCATTCTATTGTTAGATCATTTTAGCACCAATCATTAATATAAATGTTTTTGCAGATTGCCGATCTTTAATTACGTCAGCGATTAATCGGCGATAAATCACATCCCCAAATATGATCGAACACTCAATCCATGTCCCGATTGTATAACAAATCGATCGCTACTATGAAAAGAGATTAAACTATTCCTGTAGGCAGGCAGATATAGGTTTGGCTGGAGTTTATCTTTAGGAAAAACAAGAAAATAAGACTTGACAGTCAAACATTTAAACCTTTTTGAAAGAGGAACAACCCATATTCCTAATAAAAAAATCTTGGAATTTACCTTTTTTTAGTTGTCATATATTGTCAAAGTTTTTCTAGGCATGTATATTAGTAATTTATCGCAGCTTCATAAGTACCTTTAAAACAAAACACGAGGTTGCTGTGGATTTTTTTTGCCAGTGCAAGCTTTTGAGAGTTGGTCACTACCATTGAAAGATATTGAGCCTTTAAGTGTTGTACCCATATCTATGCACTAGATGGCAGCATTGTCTCTTGCAGCAGTCCCCAGGAATGCAATGCTGATTGGCCAACAAATGTCTCTTGTTATAGCTTGTTATATGATCAGTAGTGCTGTTTGTTTTGATTTTGTTTTTATTCAGCAGTGCCAACATATTTAGAAATGTATCTGTATATGAACAGATCTTCAAAAAGGTAAACAAGACACTCATGCTTGCTATATGCCAGCTATTTGATAGAACACATTTTTCATTTAAAACCCCATCTTTATGTTCTATCTGCCCCAAGATTTGATTTTCTTTGATCATTGAATATTTTGCTCCTTCCCCAACCAGAGTCCTTTCTCAGATTTCAGGCAACCTATTAAATTCAGACTGGACAGGGCTGTCCTCACTCATCTGTAAATGAAGCTGCATATAAGGCCTTGTTCTCACGGCTTCCGCTTGTATAACCTTAAGCTCCAGCTGGAGATGTTAACCACAAATCCTAATAGGAACGCAGGCTGTCACTGGAAACAAGCTGCTAGCAGGCTTCACAATTACTTGAAACTTGACTGAAGTCTGCTTAAAGCTTAATTCAACGGGTGGCCAGCAGCCTATTTAGATCCTGTTTAACGTCATCAAACTGGTTGCTTTAAAATCTTCAACATGCTGGCCACATGTACGCAGAAAGCCTTGTAAAAGCTGCTTCTACGCATGTGATGTCCATGTGAGCAAGGGAGCACGATGTAATATGAGGGAGAACTTACGTTTCTGAATGTAATTTAATCTTCCCTATGATAAATTAACTTGTGATACCACATATCAGGTCTACAATGACAAATACACAATTTAAAAAAAATATAGATATGTATGGTATGTTCTCGAATAGTCCATTATGTGGATGGGAGGTATTTGCAGTTTAGATTCCAAGCATGCTTTTGATGTTTGCATTGATCTTTGCACTTTAGATTAATTTCTGCTTCTCTATCTTATAATAGTTATATATTTGACATGAGAAAATTTCAAATTGATATGTAATTACAACGTGCTGACATGTAGGCGCCAATATGATGTAAAAACATGCAATGCAGCAAACTGAAAATATTTTGTATAATAATAGAAATGTAAATGATGTGGGCGCATAACTTATAATTAAAATATGACAGGAAATTAATCACAGCACTTTAAGGATGATGTCAGATGGGCAATGTTGTGGCTGAGGGCTTTCTGTGGTCTGTCTTATACATTCATATGGGGCCATACCTGCTCATGGGGCACCATACAAGGTACTGAATGGTACCTTTATACATTTATGGTACACAGGGCACACTGCAGACTGCAGGTTTTTTTTGTCCAAACATAATGTTAGCCAAGTGTTTTCATTAGGTTCAAAAATAAAATTGAATTATCCTAGAACTTTACATGAATAAAGAAATATTTAAATATTTTGTATTTTTCTAGAATGGTCAGTTGTGATCCTTGTTGTAATTACAAGTAAAATCTTTATATACATATATACTTCAGGCAGGCAACACCCATACATAAGAGTCCCCAGATTCAAGTATCTATTGCAACAGATGTGCCACGCCATGAAGTTAAAGCTTTAATCTAAAGATCAATGCTTTGAAAAGGACGAGAAAAAGCATTGAATTATACAAAGTGAAAAGGCTGGCCTTTAGTGTAGTATAGAAACGTATTGTAGCAGCGAGGTATGATGAAGCCCTAAAATTATTTGCAGAGGGTATGATTCAAAGATGGTTGCAAAGAAGAACAGCTTTTTAATTTTTAAGCTTTTTTGAAGAAGAAGATATTAAATGCAGAAATTCTTTGTAGTTAGAGTAGTGAGAGGTTAGAAAGGCTGTCAGGTTTTTTTCGCGGTCAATGGCCTTGATAGAAGGATTCCGTTTCTATAGCTAGCCACACATGGTACAATTTTAGCATTCAATTGACAATTTTCGATGGGAAAAAAAGATCGATTGAACATTAATCGATGTACTGCCACATAGTTCAATCGATGATCGTTGAATAATTTTTGGTACAATCGTCGATTGAAAAGTGATCGGACAAGTTGGAAAATTTAGCTCGATTGGTCGATTTTTTTTTGGCTCGATTTTGTGGCTCGATTTTTTGGCTCGATTTTTTAGGCTACTTCCCTTTAACTTCCAATTGAAACTAAAATCGTAAGAGGAATTCAATCGACGATTTTGGATTACTTCGATTTAATTTCAGTCGAAATTGTTCAATTATCGTGCTTCCCATGTGGAGAACTTCGATTAAATGACAATCGATGTTCGATTTTTTAAATCGAAGTACAAAATCTAATCGAACCTAATCGATTGAATGATAAATTGTACCATGTGTGGCTAGCTTATGTCTTGATCGCTAATAAAAAGTGATAGTAAACACAACATAAAAAAAAAATATACCAGATAAAGGTGAAATCTTCACATGGGGAGTGTGTTTGTTTATTGGAAAAAAAATCCTTTCTCATTTGATCATTTTGTTTTAACAACATGGACAATGTATCTGCTAGAAGCAAGATGCATTTTAAAAATGCTATGTGTTATGAAAATGATTTGTCAAGTATTACCAAAATTACCAAAATGTAGGAGTATCACTGTAATAAAAAAGTGTACAAGCAGCAATACAACTAGAAATCTGTTCACATTATGCTAAAACTATATATATATATATATATATATATATATATATTATATATACATATGGTAAAGGGTTGTAGATGAGTGGCCATCACCTACATGAACAACTGCGATCATTTACACAAACTTGAATGTTGCATTAGAATGACGGCAGTTGGCTGTCTCTCAGTCACCTTCAAGCTGTTCCACCACTTCCCATGTAAACCCCTAAAGTGCAGCATTTACTGTAATGTAGTAGGACTTTGTTATGAGTGGAGCTTAGAACAATGTAAGTAAATGGAACTTTCCTCATTGAAGATACAAAATAAACCAGAGGCCTAGCGGAGCATTCAATAGACTGCTAAGGTCGATGGTTAGTGGTGTTCTGCACTTAAAAGTAACACTCAGTGCGCTCTTCAGCTTTCCTATTGCCCAATACTAGATGACTTTAGTGCCCAGTATACAAACTGTGATGAATATTCAATAGACTATAGCATGTGCTGTCTAGTGTGGATATTTCTCTATTGTTTCCTTTATATAGTTTTATATACTCCTTATATGTTCTAATCACTAATATATCACTTTAACATGTCAATGTCATTTAAAAAGTCAGTTTTATTTTTAAAAAATATTTATAATTCACTAACATTATACTAGATTTTAATAAGATTGATAATGAAAGTCCTTGTCCAGGTTATATTCTATTATAGTAGAAAACGCTGTGTCCGGGCTTCCCATTTATGTTTCTGTATTGTCACCTTGTCTAAGGGGACCGTAAGGTGGGCCACCGTTTCATTTTTCTGTACACAGTTTGATCTTTTTATTCCATCGATTTAATTAGAAATTAGATTGTTCAAGTATCTGACGGGTATCTTCTTGGTATTTAGAGTGATTTGTATCTGATGGTACTATGGAGCATGTACACAGGGCTATAAAAAGGAATCGACCTGTTTTTACATAATGTGCTGGTAAAAACGTTGGAAATTTGTATAAACTATGGATAATTGACATCATACAATTGTATTTTAAGTCGATCATACAGAAACATTTTACCGTATATGCCAATTTTTCAAACCTTTTTATAATACATGAAAATAGTGGTATGGGTAATCTAAACAGATTACATAGTATTGTTTAGTTACCCGCTCTATCCCACCCCTTCACATTCCTGGAGTTATTGATGAAGCTGGGGATGTGAAGACCAAGACCAACTTTGCCTGCATTTACATGGCACTATTCTGCCGACCCTCGCCTCTACCACGTCATCGACACTGAAGAGCTGGAACCTGGAAGGGTTGGTGGGGTAGCCAATGCGCTGAGATGCCACGGACCCCCTCCGAAAAGGCAAGATTTCCTAAGGTTAGCTCAGGGTGAGTTATGTTTGTACTAACTTTGGGGCAAACCCTCAGGAGGTAACATTTTATCACACAATCTATTGTTATATTGAGATACCCCTGAGATATAGGACACAATCATCAATGGATTTCAGGTAGAAAGTGGCTGCTAAAGGCTGCAGGAAATTGGCAACACTGAGATCCTTAAAAATGAATTTTTATAAAATGGAGATTGTTTACAACACACACAGCTTCAACAAACTTAATGTCATTTAGTTATCATTTATATATTTTATACTTGTTCCACATCAGATAGAACAGAACAGTTATTATTCTCTTTGCTTTGACTCTTTCCTATTCGCATTTCTTCTGACATTTCGTTGGGTGTTATAGACATTACAAGCCATGTTCTTCTGCAGACATATTTACTAACTGCTCTGACCTCCAAATTAAATGTAAATTTTCACACACTGTCTGTGAACATAATAGTGGTTATTGTCTAAATATAACACTATATGTCCGTGTCCAATTGTACCCTCTCAATCACATTGACTCTGTTTCCTCCATGTCCTGTAAATGGTGACATGACTGCGTTGCTCCGTTGTTCTGCATGATTGTGACAATAAACACGCAGATCAGGATTTCTTCCCATCACCTAGCAACATCTCATCTGGTGACATCAGAACCATCCGACCAGGACGATGGAGGTACAGCTTCCTCTACATACATCACTTCCACGTCTCAGCTGATCATCCACGGCACACCACAGGGTGGACACACAGACCTGCAGCAGTATACATCATTGTTTATTCCCTGATAACTGTTATTATTCAATATCTGTCTGTCACAGAAATCAGGCAGATTCCAGACAAACTAACATTTTATTAAAGTTTTTTTTTAGCATATAATCTTTATTGAGTTTTCAAACAATAAAACAAAGTATTACACAGCACTTGTCATGAAACGACCGAACTTGAGCGTGACAAAACACAGAACATTGAAAGCACAGTGGAGTGTTCCAGTCATTGTAAAAATGCACGCTGCAAGTAGTGGTGGTACAACAAGGGTAACCTTACACAAAATACTTTAACCGAACTATCAAAATAGTAACAATAATAATAATAACCCCCCCCCCTCCCACCCACCCTGTCAGGCTCACTCCCCCCCCCCTTGAAAGATAGCATAATCTCACAATTCCACACCATGTCATGCCAAGCCTGGAAGTACCCAAGAGAAGGATTCCAACACCTGAAGTGCGCTTGTAGTTGGCCCTGGGGTCGTAATTTAGGTTAAAGGGTCGATGGGTCGATGCCCCCTGGTGGGGCGATGCTCAGTTCAGTGGTGACGGACCAAAGATCCCTCCCAGTCCCCCAGGAAATCACAACACGTCCAAGCTTCCCAATGTACCCTTTAGGCTCGCCTCGGCGTACCACGCTGAGGCCCGGAACATGGATATTACTGGTTTGAGTTCATTAAAGTTTTAATTGTTGAGGAAATTATTTGGACAGAGGAAATTCTAAATGCTTATGTGTTGCTTTTAATTATTATAGTTGTGGATGGGCTGTGTAAATCCTACTCACCCTCTCCTGCAGCTTTTGTTATATTGATCAGCTTGTAGGGGTTTTCTGGTGTTACAAATTATTAGAGATACCGACAAATCATACTGGAAAAACACAGCAGCCCCCCGCAGATTATGTTTACAGCAAGTTCTCAACCCAAACACGTATTAATTCCTGAACGATCTGTGATCGATCGCGGCGTGCTTACACCAGAATCAGCGAACGATCGTTGAACAATCATTGCACACCACATTGGGTGTTGGATCCCTGGCTGATACTTTGAATAGCGATCAAGGGTCCTCATCTATAGTAATGGCGATCAAACAGGCATTCACCAACATATCGGCATATTCCCAACCTGTTTGATCGGCATTTCGTTTTAGCATGATTGGACGTTGCCCACCAGGTGGGCAAAGGTTGAATTCTGAACGATTGATCTCCGTGGAGGAATTGAATGATCATGTGACTTCATTTAGGTACCCATACACAATTTTGCAGTTTGATCAGCTGATTTGGTTGATGTCCTGAGATTCATGGTCAAAATCATTTGATCATGTCTCATTTCTTCTTCCTGCGTTGGATCAACCAGTCAGCTTATCTAATTAATTTGGTGCTTCTCTATGAGTTCTGCTGCCAGGAAACCTTTCCTAGGAGAAATTACTATCCCTATAAATCTCCAGCTTGTGTATTAAAAATCAACAGGAGGTATTTATCAGCTAAGGAGCCCAATGGTTGAAAAGTGTCAAACTTAAAATACTACTTTCTGCTTCAAGAAACCAGATCACCATATTCATAAAAGTTGGAGGAGGTTATATTCCATCTTCTAAGCATGGTTCTTGGAAATACAGTAACTGCTCTAACTTGCTGAACAGATACCCCATGCTCTCGAATGAAGTAACTGTTATTTCTAGTGGAGGGCAGAAGACTATTTACTTATAGTGATTGTAGTTATTTAAGATGGATCTGGAAATCAAATCCCTCTATAGTAAAACAGTAAAGCCAGTGTTAGTATTCTTTTCTTAAAAATCATAATGTTTTATGATTATTTATTATATTATTGCATTGGTTAATCAACTTGGGGGAACCACCGGGGTCACCCCAATGACTAAATTTCCCCCTGGGAGTATCTCAGGGGCACGGGGACTTTAACGGCCTACTGTTAAATAGGTAACAGTCTCAGGTGTACAGATAAATATAAATTGAATGCATAAAAACGAAAAAGTAAAAAACATACAGATAAAAAACACACACAATAGGACCTTACAATATTGGTCAATATTGTGTCAAAGTTGCACATACATTTAGCATAGTGTGGATTGTAGGTATAAATATGAACAGGAATAGAAATGTATATATCAAAAACGTCAAGATAACAGTCCTGTCACTGCAGGAATAAGCCCCAATGCGCGTTTCGTACAACAACTTCTTCAGGGGGTATGCTTTATCCAGGTAAATACTATAGCGATCATATACAACAAACAAACAAACAAAACCAACAAAGACGACATGAACATCGAGAGGGACTGTTAGCATCTCATGGATTACGAAGGGTATTAGAATTAGGTAAATCCATTACTCACACGTAACAAACCCAAAAACCAAGCGCGGTAGAAGCGAAACATGAGCGAGAAGGAGGCCAGTAGCCAACCCCCGTCACGAGCACCGCCCCAACCAACCTTAACATGAGGATCCCAAATTAATAGTGTATAATGATTTAATTGGATGGTAATATTAATAATGCCATAGCCAAGCAAGGAGCCCACCGTAGTCAAGTGCACCACAGTGCATACCTGGGAAACATAGATATACTTAATGTGAGGTGTCAATGAGGGAGTGAAAGATAAGTGATTGGTGGGTAATGATAAGTGAAAAGGGTGAAGAACAACATAAAAACACAAAAAAAAGTATGTGGAGATGCAAGCCACTATAAAATGGTACGGGTGTATATGTTGTAATCGTGTCTGAGAGTGTGTAGGTGGGTGTGGTATTCAAATAGGTGTGCTGAACCAGGGCCAACATATCCCCTGAGAAAATAAGGTGTTAAATTTAAAAAGTGACTATGAAAAATAAAAGTAAATATAATTTAGTCGATAAGGGTAAATAGTGCAGTTCATGGAAGAACGATGATAAAATTAATGTATATAGAATTAAATAAAAAGGAAAATTAACAAATAAGTAAATAATGATATTAAGATTATGTAGATAAGAAAGGGGTTTAATACATAAAGATAACCTGAAAAGTAAGTGATACTCAATGCATGATGATCATCACGCTGCAAACACCGTCGCTCAAAGTATTGGCAGCAACCCTTGTTGCTGCCGTTATTTGAAAGGGGAACCTGGTCCGCATTCAAACTAATGCGTCGGCCAGAGATTTCGGACATTCCGTTCTCTGGCCAACCTAGCTTTGAGCAACAGGGATCTGTCACCCCATGGGCACCCGCTACCCAAAATAATGTTGCTAATTTTGCACTGGTTTTTAATAGTTTTTCTCTATTCTTTCTAGAGCTCAAATAAATTTACTAACAACTTTATATAAGCAGATAAACTGTAGTAGCGTTGGGGTGTTGCAGCATCACTTGGGTTTGTTGTTGTGATATTGTTATAACTGGTGTAAATTTTGAAAGATTCAGTACACAATTCTTGCCATCTAATCATTTTTTTTATATTAATTAAAATTTTATGAATTTTCATAACATAACAAAAATAACTTTTAATAAAAGAGAAAAAAAAATAGAGGTTAACAGAGAGCTACGGTGAGTAGGTGAATGGGCAGTGAGAAACCAGGGTTGAATGAAGGTGTCAGAGGGCAATTGTTCCCAGTGGCGCTAAGTAGAATGAAATCTCATGCATATCTCGGAGGAGCTGGCGAGGTCCTCCACTAGTGATTTTGCAACTCTCTGCTGCCATTGTGATATCAAGGGCTTGGCATTTCATAGGGCTTGAAATACAGGCCATTTATCATTTAACACCAATGGATTTAAAGTTGGCCATTGCTTGTTTTCTGCAAGTACCCCCTTGTATATTACAGACAATATCCCGGCTCCTTACTTCCCATCAGGGATACGGTGAGGGCGGTATCCTCGCCATATTCCTGTATTATATCAGACATATTAATCCCGGATGCTCACTTCCCGAGTCAGGGATGGCGTGAAGGGCGGTATCCTCGCCATTTCCGTATTATATTACAATGTAGCACCCGATCCTCACTATCCCCGATGTCAAGGGATACGGTGAGGGCGGTGTCCACACCATATTCCTGTAGATATTACAGACATAGTTCCCAGAGCTCACTTCACCCATGTCAGGGTGGCGGTGAGGCGTGTCCACACCATATTCTGTATTATATTACAGACAATATTATCCCAGATTCCACTATCCCGAGTCAGGATGACGGTGAGGGCGGTCCCAACCATATTCCTGTATTATATTCAGACATAGTTATCCCAGATGCTCAATATTCCCCGTGTCAGGGATGGGGGAGGCATACCTCGCATGTTCCTGTAATCTACAATGTAGCATCACCGGTCCCACTCCCCGATGTCAGGGATGTCAGGAGGGGGGTGTCCACACCATATTCCTGTTATATTCAGACATAGTTATCCCAATGCTCACTTCCAATCCACCGTGTCAGGGATGGCGTGAGGGCGTATCCATCGCCATGTCCTGTAATATTAAGATAGAGCTTCCCGTCCTCACTTCCCCGATCAGGAATGCCGGTAGCGTGGTGTCCACACCAATCTGTATTATTTACAACAAGTTATCCAATGCTCACTTCCCCGATGTCAGGGATGGGATGAGGGCGTATCCTCGCATGTTCCTGTATTATATTACAGATAGAGGCTTCTGGATCCTCACTGTCCCCGATGTCAGATCGGTGAGCTGTGTCCACACCTATTCCTGATATATACAGACATAGTTATCTCGGATCCTCCTCCCGATGTCGTATTGGCACGGAATTCAGGGGGCAAAAATACAAACTGTGTACTAGTGATCAGTTTCTTTTCATACAGCTTTAGGAAGCGGTTTCCTAAATAATAAACAGCAGAGGGAAGAGAGAAACTCTATGCAAACCTTACAAATCTCTGAAATACTTGATGACTCCAAAGAAACACGTCAACAAAGTTAATACCACTTAGTCCGATTTAATCTGGCTGTAGAACTGGCAGAAATCAAGTCTCCAATTAAACCAGCTTAGATTTTACTTTGCTTTATATCTAAAAGCTGCATTTTGTCTGCGCTCATCATTGCAGAATAATTATTGCTTATTCTCAAACACTAATTGTTCAAAATCATGATCGTATGTTATACAAGAGTTTGGAAGTTAAAATTAACCTGTGTCCAATAAAATCAGTCTGTGTGTCTGGCTGCCGCCGACAATCAATATCGTTGTGCGGAGTCGTTTTTGAAATCATCAATCCGAGATCACATCCAAGTAATTAAAATGACAAAACATCTTTTGTTATCATTCGCAGCGTGTAAGAGCGAGCATGTTAATGGCTTACTGTAACTCGGCACCTCCCCAGAAATGACACCTACCGGCAAATGATGACGTGTAGCATGTAATGTCATAACTAAGTCATTTTACATATCTATTGTATACGCTGCACTTGAGAAATGGAAGATCTCTCCTGTTTATGGAAGGTATCAGTCTCCGAAACAACTCCAAGCTGTTCCTTTTGATTTCAACTGAGGACTCTAATGTGGTTTGGCTTACGTAATGTAAACATAAGTGGATTTCATATTGTATATAGTATCATTAAATAATACCACGTACAATAAACAAATCTTTAGTCTCCCAGTCCTTCTGACCTCCTACAGCCTGCTTTGTCTATGGTGTCTTGATCCAACAAAAATTTAGACCAAAAAAGGTTGCTTGGTCAAGCTTGCAACCAAGCTCTCCTTTCTCTGGTCATTGTGAACAGGTCGACTGCAATACATGTTCCTTGTGATACATCACCTTAATCCTTTTTCCTAACATCTCCACCCCTGATAGGTATAGACTAACTACGTCGGGGTGGATGATGCACTCTCCAGTATCTTATAAGCGCCGCAATCAATTGGTTAGATTGTATCACAAACGTCGAAATGCTACAATGGAACTATAAAAACGTCTTAAGGACTTTCTATTTTAGGATTTAACATAACTTTACTTGTTTGTATCTGATTAAGTCAAACCGCCTGAAGCCCCCTTGCCTCCCTTCGTGGAGGCATTCCATGCCATAGGGTGAACCTTTATCACCCCTTTAGTCAATTTTTTTTGTGGTTTTCAAGGAAAGCAATCAAAAAATACATCATCAAACAATTGTTCGATGGTCCTCTTAAGGAGTTTTTCCATTTTAAAACCTAAAATAAATTAAATCAAAAATTCAAAAAGCTTTCACAAAGACATTTAGATCACATTCAAGTATCCCCATCACAGCCTCCTGGGGTGAAAAGAGCTACCCAAGAGGAGAATACTTAAGGTAGTGGTTCCTAAGCAAGAACCATCAAATAATTTTTATTGAATACTTTCCAATTTTGATGCTTCCCTTGAACCATGGTCGCACTCTTGTTTGGGAAAATTTTTGTTGGATTTAATACCCTAAAACGGAATCTTCCGGTAAGGAGGGGCTGGTTTTTCAGCAAAGGAAGATTAAATAAGAGAGTACCTCCTTAAAACCCCATACCTGAATGAGGAAATGGTGTTATGTACTTATTTATCGCCACTTTAGTCCATGATAAGGGTGACAAAAGAGAAATGCTGTAGTACAACGGTATAAGCTATCCAAATAAAGCTGAAATACCATCATTTTAAAAAAAACCTGAAAACTGATAACTTGAGTATAGCCTAGGGGAAAATGCGCAGCTAAACACAGAAACACACAGCAAATATGCTAGATCCAGACGTCATGATTCAAACTAGCTGATTTCTGGGGTCAGTTTAAAGCCCTAAATGATTCATCCCGAAACTGTGATGTAAAACTTAGGATTTTTTCAACAAAATTTTGCAAAAACTAACACGTGCTAGGGCAATCCTACTGTTTTTTTTTTAATTTTCTTCAAGCATTCAAGGTTATCAACTGGGGCGCTAAAAGTCTTTCTGAGGGAAGGAGGCAAGATTGGGAGAAGGTAACACCCCTTCTCCCAAACCGTCCCCCCCCCCTCTCTCTGTAAGTCACAGTCGAGCAGAAGAATTTGCTGTATACCTAGCTGGACCGCTGGTGAAGTAACAGGAACGGCCATCTGGGACATGACAATTTTTTTAGAGATGGGGAATACAGTTTACTCTTGACTGCGAGTACTACAAAGCCTCAACAATTGTGGAGATATAAAAAAAAAAGGGAGGAGGGGGCATTCCACCCTAGGGTAACTCTGTGTTTATTTACTGTGTGTAGCCTTAGAGTCGGGAAAGAAAAAAAGAAAAAAACAGGTTTGTCATAGACACGGCAAGGGGGGGGGGGGGGCTTAGAAACAAAAGGTGGAACCACTGCACACACTACAACCAAATTGGGGAGATGACATACTCAGTAACTGAGTAGGTCACAGATATAAGCTGAGTTTTTTTTTTCAGGAATCTGGCTCTGAAAATCTGAGTATACAGAATAATATAAATTAATAAAATAATAATATATTATAAAGCAGGTTTTGGAATACGTAATGACGGGATTAGATCTATTGTAATAGGTTATTCCCTGAAATGTTAATTTTTTTCAAACTAATAGAAACTCCAATCCTACTTTTGTACAGTGTCATCAAATGTGAAAGTAGGAGAGTGTTGTCCCTAGACAAGATTTGGGGCAATGGCTGCGCTTCTTAATGAAGCCAATAAGAACGTTACAGCTGTCCTAGTAAGTAAGAAGCCAGGGACATAAGGCAGAAGGCGAATACCTCAGCAATAATCCATAGTACTAACAAGGTCCTTAATGTAAACATAAACCTTAAATTGGATCTAGCGACAATATTTGCGTTATTAAGAATTATGATCAAATCACAATGCACATAGCACAGTTTATCTAGATCAGGTCTCCTCGTGGCAAGCACCTCTGACTCTGAACTTTATTGTTGTTGCCTTACTGCGAATTCTTCCTTTACAAGGGATTTGGTTTTTGTTTCTTTCAGCTCAGATTCCATGAAGGTAAACAGGCCACGAACAATATTTCGCTTTAAAAAAATAGGGCACACACTGGAACAGGGCAACACACCAACTTTACTAAATAATGCCAGATGACCTGTAAAAAACTTTTTGGTAAATTATTTTGATTAAGATAATAAATCTGCAGTATTTATTGTGGCCCGTAGAGGTCACAGACCTGCAACTTACAGATTGATGTGTATTGAGTGTAAAGCCCTTTACAGTAGAAAATCAAGTAAAAAAACAGTACTTAAACATGAACGAACCAGAGATATAAAAAATTAATAGATAGTTTACAAACAGCAAATATTCATGGGGAAAAGAAGTACCTCTCTTCAGTTCTAACCATTTTCATATCAGGACAAAAAAATCCCCCCTACGTTCCTTACGTATGGATTGTGCCGATCAGGCAGGTCCTTCGACCCTCCTGTTCAAACCTATACCTGCGCACTATCTTGTGTTGCACCACTCTTTTTATACAAAGCGCTGCATAATAGTTGACCTATATAAATAAAGTAAATAATATGTCATTGAACAACAATTTCCTTTTTTTAATGAAAAATTAAGCAAAAAAAAAGTGTGTAATTCACATAGTTAGCTCACATTTTTCAGTACTAACTGTGAGGCTGCTAACATATCTAATGTACTACGATGTCATTGCATTACGCACAACAGACGCAGAGCAGGGGTGTGAAGGACCTTTAGCAAAATAATTTAAGTAATAATTTTTTATCACTTTTTATGATTTATCAAAACTTAATTAGAGGAAATTTACACCTACTCTCCCATTTGCTTCAGTTCAATTGATTTGGTAGTCGGCAATTGGTGTATCCCATTCTTAAAAGGCCTGTTTTAGTTTTCATACATTGTTCTATAACTTTGCTGTGTACTGGATCATGTCCTATGCATGACCAACACAATCCTGCCAGCTCACATTTTAACTCTATATCCGTTAAGTATACACAGTTTTAAATTTCGACTCAATGACTGCAGTGCCCAGGCTAATAATGTAAACCACCACTACTGGACTATATAGTGTTATAGTGCTTTTTTTTTACTACTTTCACAAAAATGTGGTGCTGACATACAAACCTCATCAACTTTATCACTGTACAATCTGATAATCATAGGATAGATTTTTAAAAAAATCCTCATATGGCAGGGTTTTGTTAGAACAAAACAATAACACATTGTATGGTAAAATTTAAGTGTATGGATCTTAGACATGTCTTTAGTTAACTGTGAGCACTAAAATCCCCAACTGACTCTGTACAAGATCTTAGATTAAGCTCTTGATTTTGTTCTACTCCTCTAGACTGATAGTTTATCAATGGCAAACCAACTACAAAAAATAAACTGTATGCATATGGTTTATGTTCCCAATTGATAATCTTTTTTACACTAAAACCAACCTCAAAATGTTTGAAATGGGCTTTTACCTTCGTCAGAGATGAGAACAGCATTTACATTTCTGATCATTGCGATGCCTTCTGCCTGATAACAGAAAAAAACGTAACGGGCATACCCTGCAGGATTCTGTCAGTCCTTCGATCAGATCAAATCTCCACAACCTGTAATATGAGGACCTTTCTACACCTCCAATCACATTATTGTATCAGGGAGGACCATACTACATGTTGTTGTAGATCTGATCTGATCTGAAGGAAATCTGACAGAGAATCCTGCAGTGTATGGCCAGCTTTAGATATAGGTTCAAACTATGCTGAGGCTGGGATATTTTGTGTTACACACAGATCTGGATCTGCCTTCCTGGCAGCCACCTACAGCTGCACTCACCACCCTCCAGCCTTCCTTCAAGAAGAGAGGTCCTGGCGCTTAGTGGTGCTTCCAATATGTCATATAAAACACTTATTTGAACTATCTAGGATCCCAAAAAATTCCGAGTAAAGGACAGATGGTGTGGCATCCATAGGGGGGCTGCAGAGCTGGGAAAGGTTCCAGGATGGCTGGGAAGCAATCATGAACTGTTCACACAGAATGGGCACATACAGGACAACACACACGTTTGCACTATAGAGTTGTCTGTGTCCATGTATGACCCCATCCCTTGTGTACAGTATTTGTGTATATCCAGGGTTGCAAAGTCCACCATGGGCCACAAATGGTATCAGTATATTGTTAAATTTGAACTTTGTCCAAGTTTAAAAATTTGACCGCTTGTGTTTGCCCCACCTGTCTAAAAAAAGTAAAAACACGAGCATAATGTACATTGAATCTCATAGCAGCCAATCATTTTCAGTTGAATTGACTCCTAGAGCAACTCACACATCCTCTAATCTCCATTCTGGTCCAGATTGAAGGAAGTGATTGTCCTCGGTTTTACAGCAATTGTACCGTATTGGTGACTTACAATTGCAAATTGCACTGTACGGGCCTTTTGTTCTTAAAGTAAGCTGAATGAAAATTGGCCTAGATATGTGTTGAAAGTGGCAGATCTGTAAAGACTGGCGTGCCCAGAAGCCGGGATCTGACTCATTTCTATGACTCAGTGTTGATCTTCTCTAATAGACGCTCCATCCTGCGAGCGAGAGATACAGCCAGGCAGCGATTGCTTTATTTTTCATGCGCTCTCCTTTCACAGTCACTCTATGAATACATAATAAAAATTAAAATGAAAAAAAAAAAAAAAAAAAAAGTTTTGAATCCAATCAATAAAAGCTTTTCCCTGGAAGTTGTTTGATTATCG
>CM070032.1:28752779-28769743 GCA_036250615.1 Ptychadena robeensis
AAGAAGGGGGTTTAATACAATAAAGATACCTGAAAGTAAGGTGATACTAACAATTGCATGATGACGTCATCACGCTGCACCCCGTCGCTCAAAGTATTGGCAGGCACCCTTTGTGTGCTGGCCGTTAGTTTGAAAGGGGACGCTGGTCCGCATTCAAACTAATGGCGTCGGCCAGAGATTTACGGACATATCCGTTCTCTGGCCAACCGAGCTTTGGAGCAACAGGGATCTGTCACCCCATGTGGGCACCCGCTACCCGCAGATGTGGGCCTTAAATGTTTGGCACTGGTTTTATAGTTGTTCTCTATTCTTCTAGGATGCTCAAGAGTAAATTTACTAAAACAAACTTTTATATAAGGCAGATAAACTGTTAGTGCGGTTGGGGGTGTTGCAGTCAATCACTTGGGGTTTGTTGTTGTTTGATGATTTGTTAATAACTGGTGTAAATTTTGAAAGATTCAGTACACATATTCTTGCCATCTTATAATTTTTTTATTTATTAATTAAAAGTTTTATTGAATTTTCATAACATACAAAACTTAACATTTTAAAAGAGAACAAAAAATGAGGGAGGTTAACAGAGAGCTACGGTGATGTAGGTGATTGGGCGAGGTGAGAAACCAGGAGTTGAGTGAAGGTGTCAGAGGGCATGAATTGTTCCCAGTGGCGCTAAGTAGAATGAAATCTCATGGCAGTATCTCGGAGGGAGCTGGCGAGGTCCTCCATCCTGTGAATGTTGGCAACTCTGCGCTGCCATTGTGATATCAGAGGGGGGCTTGGCATTTTCCATAGGGCTGGAATACATGGCCATCTTATCATTTAACCCAGATGGGATTTAAAGTTGGGCCATTGCTATGTGTTCTGGCAGAGTGACCCCCTGTATTATATTACAGACAGATATCCCGGCTCCTTACTTCCCTGATGTCAGGGATGACGGTGAGGGCGGTATCCTCGCCATATTCCTGTATTATATTACAGACATAGTTATCCCGGATGCTCACTTCCCCGATGTCAGGGATGGCGGTGAGGGCGGTATCCTCGCCATGTTCCTGTATTATATTACAGATAGAGGCTTCCCGGATCCTCACTTCCCCGATGTCAGGGATGCCGGTGAGCGTGGTGTCCACACCATATTCCTGTATTATATTACAGACATAGTTATCTCGGATCCTCACTTCCCCGATGTCAGTATTGGCACTAGGAATGTACAAGGGGGGCAGAAAATACGAACTGTGTACATAGTGATCAGTTGTACTTTTCATACAGCTTTAGGAAGCGGTTTCCTAAAATAATGAGAACAGCAGAGGGGTAAAGAGAGAAACTCTCAGTTGCACCTTAACAAATCTCTGAAATACTTGATGACTCCAAAGAAACACGTATAACAAAGTGTAATACCAACTTAGTCCGATTTACGTCTGGCTGTAGAACTGGCAGAAGATCAGTCTCCAATTAATACCAGCTTAGATTTTACTTGGCTTTTATATCTAAAGAGCTGCATTTTGTCTGCGCTCATCATTGCAGAATAATGTATTTGCTTATTCTTCAAACACTAATCTGTTCATAAAGTTCATGATCTGGTATGTTATGACAAGAGGTTTGGAAGTTAAATTAACCTCTGTGTCCAATAAAATGCGAGGTCTGGTGTGTCTGGCTGCCGCCGACAGCAGATATTCGTTGTGCGTGAGTCTGTTTTTGATCATCAATCCTGAGATCACATCCAGAGTAATTAAAATGACACATCTATTTGTTTATCATTCGCAGCGTGTAAGAGCGAGCATGTGTAATGGCTTACTGTAACTCGGCACACTTCCCCAGAAATGCACCTACAGGCAGAATGAATGACGTGTGAGCATTGTAATGTCATACTAAAGTCATTCTTACATATCTATTGTGAATACGCTGCAGCTATGAGGAAATGGAAGATCTCTAGCTGTTTATGGAAAGGTATCAGGTCTCCGAAACCAAACTTCCAAGCTGTTCCTAATTTGGCATTTTCACTGAGGACTCTATGTGGTTTGGCTTACTGTAGATGTAAACATTAAGTGGATTTTCAGTTTGTATATAGTATCATTTATAATAAGTACCACGTACAATAAACAAATCTTTTAGTACTCTCAGTCCTTCTGACCTCCTGCAGCCTTGCTTTGTCTATGGTGTCTATGGATCCAACAAAAATTTAGCCTAAATAAAAGGTTGCTTGGTCAAGCTGTGCAACCAAGCTCTCCGTTCTCTGGTCAATTGGTGAACATGGTCGACGTTGCATACATGTGGTCCTTGGTGATACATCACCTTTAATCCTTTTTCCTATAACATCTCCACCCCCTGATGAAGTGTGTATAAAGACGTAACGTACGTCGGGGTGATTGAATTGGTCACTCTCCAGTGATCTTATAAGCGCCGCATCAATTGGATTATGATTGTATCACACGTCGAATATGCTACATGGACTATTAAAACGTCTTAAGGACTTTCTATTTTAAGTGATTTACTATATTTACTTGTTTGTATCTGATTAAGTCAAACCGGCCGTGAAAGCCCCCTTGCCTCCGCTCTGGTGGAGGACATTCCATGCCCATAGGGTGATACCTTTATCACCCCTTTAGTCAATTTTTGTGTTTGGTTTTTCAAGGGAAAGCAATCAAAAAATAGCAGTCATTCAATAAAATTGTTCGATGGTCTCTCTTAAGGAAGTTTTTCCAGTTTTACCTAAAATAAGATTATCAAAAATTCATAAAAGCTTTCACAAAGACAATTATTGATCACAATTCAAGTATCCCCAATCCACATGCCTCCTGGGGTGAAAAGAGGGCTACCACAAGAGGTAGAATACTTAAGGTAGGTGGTTCCTTAAGAAAGACCATCAAATAATTTTATTGAATGACTTTCCAATTTTTTGATTGCTTTCCCTTGAAAAACCATGGTCGCACGTCTTTTGTTTGGGTAAAATTTTTGTTGGATTTAATACCCTACGGAATCTTCCGGTTAAGGGGAGGGGGCTGGTTTTTCAGCAAAGGGAAAGATTCAAATAAGAGAGGTTACCTCCTTAACCCCATAGCCTGATTGAGGAATATGGTGTTTATGGTACATTTATTTATCGCCATCTTTAGTCCATGATAGGGGTGACAAAAGAGAAACATGCTGTATGTACTCGGGTATAAGCTGATCCAAATAAAAGCTGAAATACCTCATTTTAAAAAAAACCTGGAAAACTGAATAACTTGAGTATAAGCCTAGGGGGGAAATGCAGCAGCTAAATCACAGAAACACACAGCAAATATGCTTAGATTCCAGGACGTCATGATTTCAACTAGCTGATTTCTGGGGTCAGTTTAAAGCCCCTAAACATGATATCATCACCGAAATTACTGATGATGTAGAAACTTTGGATTTTTCACCAAATTTATGCAAAAACTACACGTGCTAGGGCAATCCTTACTGTTTTTTTTTTAATTGTTCTTTCAAGCATTCAATGGTTATCAACCTGGGGCGCATAAATAGTCTTTTCTGAGGGAAGGAGGGCATGATTTGGGGAGAAGGGTATCACCCCTTCTCTCCAAACCGTGCCCCCCCCCCTCTCTCTGTAAGTCCAGGTCGAGCAGAAAGAATTTGCTGTAATACCTAGCTGGACTCGTCTGGTGAAATGTAAACAAGGGACTGTGCCATCTTGTGGACATTTTGCAAATATTTTTTTTTTAGAGATGGGGGAATTACATTTTTACTCTATGACTTTGCGAGGTACTTACAAAGCCTCTGAACAATTGCTGGAGATATAAAAAATGGAGGAAGGGGGCATTACCCTAGGGTAACTCTGTGTGTTTATTTTACTGTGTGTATGCCTGTAGGAGTACGGGGGCCTGGTTTGTCTAGGACACAGGCAAGGGGGGGGGGGGGGGGGGGGGGGGCTTAGAAACAAAAGGTTGGGAACCACTGCTACACATCTACACCAAATTTGGGGATGATGACATACTCAGGGTAACTGAGTAGGTCATCAGAGTATAAGCTGAGTTTTTTTTTTTCAGGACATTCTGGCTGCTGAAAATACTTGAGTATATACAGTAGATTAATATAAATGTAATAAAAAGTAATAATAATATTATACAAAGCAGGTTTTGTATGATACTGTAATGACTGGGATTAGATCTATTGTAATAGGTTATTCACCTGAAATGTTTATTTTTTTCAACTAATTAGAAACTCCTAATCCCTACTTTGTGTACAGTGTCATCAGTGTGACGTAGGAGAGGTGTTGTCCCTAGACAAAGTATTTGGGGCAATGGCTGCGGCTTCTTAATGAAAGCCAATAAGAACTGTTACAGCTGTCGCTAGTAAGTAAGAAAGCCAGGGTACATAAGGGACAGGAATGCGAATTACCCAGCAATAATCCATGTTACATAACAAGGCTTCCTTTATGTACTGACCTTAAATTGGATCTGAGCGACTAATATGCTGCGTTATTAAGAAGTTATGATCAAATCACAATGCACTTAGCACAGTTATCTAGATCAGGTCTCCTCGTGGCAGCAGCCTCTGACTCTTGAACTTTATTGTTGTTGCCTGTAGCCTGGCTGAATTCTTCCCTTTACAAGGGATTTGGTTTTGTGTTCTTTCAGCTCAGCAGTCTCATGAAGGTAAAGAGCAGGCCAAGACACTAATATTTCGGCTTTAAAAAATAATGGGCACAACATGTGAAACATGGGCACACAGCCACTTTACTAAATAATGCCATGAATGACCTGTAAAACTTTTTGGTAAATTATTTTGTATTAAAGAGTAGATAAATCTGCAGTATTTATTGGTTGGCCCGTGAGAGGTCACAGACCTGCAACTTACAGATTGATGTGTATTATGAAGTGTAAGCCCTTTACAAGTAGAGAAAATCAAGTAGAAAAAAACAGTACTTAAACATGAAGCTGAACACGAGGAAGATATAAAAAATATAATTAAGATAGTTTACAAAAACATGCAAATATTCATGGGGAAAAGAGAGTACTCTCTCTTTCAGTTCTACCATTTTCCATATCAGGACAAAAAAAAGTCCCCCCTACTGTTCCTTAGCGTATTGGATTGTAAGCCTGATCAGGCAGGGTCCTCGACTCCTCCTGTGTCATAACCTATACCTGCGCACTATCTTGTGTTGCATCTCAACTCTTATTTATGTACAGCGCTGCATAATATGTTGACGCTATATAAATAAAAGTAATAATAATAATGTCATTGAACAAACAAATTTTCCTTTTTTTAATGAAAAATTAAGGCAAAAAAAAGTGTGTAATTCATGACAGTAGGTTAGCTCCATGTTTCAGTAACTAACGTTGTGAGTCTGCTAACATATGCAGTGTAATGTACTACGTGTGCATTTGCATTAACGCACAACAGGACGCAGAGCATGTGGTGTGGAAGGACCTTTAGCATAAATAATTTAAAGTAATAATTTTTTATCATCTTTTTTTATGATTTTATCAAACTTAATTGTAGAGGAATTTCAGCCTACTCTTCCCACTTTGCTTCAGTTCATTGAGTTTGGTAGTCGGCATTGGTGTATGCACCATTCCTTAAGAAGGCCTGTTTTAGTTTTCATACATTGTTCTGTAAATTTGCTGGTGTACTTGGGATCATTGTCCTATTGCATGACACAACACATCTCTGCCAAGCTTCACATTTTACTCTATAATCCGTTAGTATACACAGGTTTTAATGTTCGACTCAATGACTGCAAGGTGCCCAGGCTAAATAATGTACACCACCACTACTGTGACTAGTAGTAGTTGTTATGAGGTGCTTTTTTTTTACTACTTTCACCAAATGTGGTGCTGAGCATACAAACATCATCAACTTTATCACTGTACAATCTGATAGAATACATAGTGATTAGATGGTTTAGAAAGATCCTCATATGGCATGGTTTTGGTTAGAACAAACATTATACAGACATTGTATGGTAAGATTGTAAGGTGTATGGGATCTTAATGGACATTGTCTTGTAGTTAACTGTGATGCACTAAAATCCCCAACTGAGCTCTGTACAGTAGAGTCTTAGATGTAGCTCTTGAGTTTTGTTCCTACTCCTCTGAGAACTGATAGTTTATCATGGCAAATCCACTACTAAGAAGATAGCAAACTGTATTGCATATGGTTTATGTTTCCCAAATGTGAATAATCTTTTTTACACTAAAACCAACCTCAAAATGTTTGAAAATGGGCTTTTACCTTCGTCAGACTGATGGAGAACAGCAGTTTCAGTTTTCTGATCATTGGCGATGCCTTTCTGCCTTGATATTACAGTAGAAAAAAGTCTTAAGCTGGCCATACACCTGCAGGATTCTCTGTCAGATTTCCTTCAGATCAGATCAGATCTACCAACAACCATGTAATATGAGGACCTTTCTACACCTTCCAATCACTATGTATTGTATCAGGGAGGACACTATACTACATGGTTGTTGGTAGATCTGATCTGATCTGAAGGAAATCTGACAGAGAATCCTGCAGGTGTATGGCCAGCTTTAGATATAGGTGTCAAACTATGCTGAGGCTGAGGATTATTTTGTGTTACACAGCAGATCTGGTAAATCTGCCTTCCTGGCAGCCACCCTACCAGCTGCACTCACCACCACTCCAGCCTTCCATTCTAGGAAGAGAGAGTCCTGGCTGCTTAGTGGTGCTTCCAATGATGTCATAATAAACACTTATTGCTGAACGTATTCTAGGATCCCAAAATTCCTGAGTTAAAGGACAGAAGGATGGTGTGTGCATCCGATAGGGGGGCTGCAGAGCTGGGGAAAGGGTTACCAGGATTGGTCTGGGGGAAGGCAAAGTACATGAACTGTTCACACAGAGATGGGCACATACATGGACTACACACACTGTTTGCACTATAGAGTGTGTCTGTTGTCCATGTTTGACCCCATCCCTGTGTGTACAGTATGTGTGTGTGTAGTCCAGGGTTGTCAAAGTCCAGCCCATGGGCCACAAATGGTAATTACAGTATATTGTTAAATATTTGAACTTTGTCCAAGTTTTAAATTTGGACCGCTGTGTGTTTGACACCCCTGGTCTAAAAAAAGTAAAAACAAGAGCAATAATAATGTACATTGAATCTCATAGCAGCCAATCAGATTTCAGTTGAATTGACTCACTAGAGCAAATCTCAGCACATTCCTCTTAATCTCCAGTTCTGGTTCCAGATTGATAGGAAGTTGATTGTCCTCGGTTTGTACAGTCATATTGTACCGTATATGGTGACCTTACATTGCAAATTGCACTGTACGGGCCTTTTGTTCTGTAAAGTAAGCTGATGAAAAGTGTGGCCTAGATATGTTTGTTTGAAATGTGGGCAGATCTGTAAAGACTGGCGTGCCCAGAAGCCGGGATCTGACTCATTTCTATGACTGCGTGTTGATGGCTTCTCTAAATATGACTGCTGCCATCCTGCGAGCGATGAGATCACAGACCAGGCAGCGATTGCTTTATTTTTCATGCCGCTCTCCTTTCACAGGCATCTCCTCTATGAATACATAATAAAAATTAAAAGTGTGTTTGAATTCCAATCAATAAAGCTTTTCCCTGGTGAAGTTGTTTGATTATCATTAAATGAAAAGTAATCAATTACACCGAGCCGTGAGTCACCCGGCTTCAAGTCTCGTCATCCCAGATTCTCCTCTGCTTAACTCATTCAGGTGCTGTCATCTGTAGATGTCATCGTTTCATGGAATCACAATTTATAGTAAACGTTGTCACCTTTCCCTGGATTTGGTCATCAATGTTTCCATGTACATGAGTCCTGTGATGAGGAATACACATTTAACAGTTAGAAACCTACAGATTTAAAATAAAAAGGCAACCGTAGTATCAGCCTGATTATCATTGGATTTCTTAATTTTTTCCTCAATAATCTTCACTCAGTACCCCTAAAATGTCAAACTGAAAACATAATTTTAAAAATGTTATATAAATTTATTGGAAAGAAAAATCTGGCATCAGTATTCAGTAAGTATTTTAGATGATTGAAGCAGCTTTGGCAGCTTTTACAGACTTGAGTCTTGTTTGGTAGGATGAATGGCTGGATGGATGGAGGATCCTTCTTTGCAAATATTCTCAAGCTCAGGTTGGATGAGGACTAATGATGGAAAGCCAATGACAGATCTCCCCAAAGATATGTGCACTACTTGTTGCTAAGCCACTCCTTAGTTGTCTTTGCTGTGCGTCATTGCTATCCTGGAAGGTGAACCTTTAGCCTGGTCTGAGGTCCTGAATTTTGGAACACGTATTCAAGGAAGATCTGTGTATTTTGCTCCATTCAGCTTTTCCTCAATCCAGACCTGTCTTTCAGTCCCTGCTGCTCCACAGCACTCGGCATACTGCTGAGTGACACCATCATGCTTCACAGTTAAGATGGTATTGGGAAGGTGATGAGCAGTTCCTAGTTTGCCCTGTACATAATGTTTAGAATCATCCTCTTTGGCAGTCACCCTAAGTATAGCTTGGGGTTAATGTGTTTGCAAACACTGCTCAGCCTGACCTACACTCTACACTACCTTCGCCAGATGGGCCTGCACTGTCCCTCTGTGTAGGAGTTCATGTAGATTTTTACAGGTTCCCCATATTAAAGCCAGCATAGAGGAGCAGGGAATACAATCAGATTGTGTTGTAATCTGCTGAGATGAGGACATGAGTCTGCCTGCGGCGTCACCCAATGACCCCATGTCCTCAACACCAGGGACTTGCTGGGGGAGGGGGGGAGGGATCGTGACGTGACCAGATGGGAAATTTTAACAGACTTAAAAAAAAAAAAAACATACCACCAAGGAGATTAATGTATGCTTATGTTAGTCAGGTCAATTTACATTTTGCCGTTGAAGCAGTTTCCCTTTTTTTCTTGTAATTTAAACAGACAATTTAGTTCTGGTGGCCAGTGGAGCACCGACAATGAGGGCCACCCCCTTCCCTCCTCAACCAGTCAATGACCATTCCCAGAATACATATGAATTCTATGACTTGCTAAGGAGAGAAGGTGGGTCTGATAATGACAGTAATTGTTGGTGTTGGTGACCAGCATAACGGGGAAATTTCCCCTCAAAGAGGCAGCAGATCTTCACTTCTGGAGTTTTTGTCTACTTTAACTTCATCCCAGATACATACCAATATTACTTTAGTAAGTTTCTCCCAAAGCAGATAGAACAGAAACTCTGATGGGGCAGCTGCCAGCTCTCCCTCCCAGTTGGGAACAAAACATCTTCTGGGCATTCTTCCATCCATAGAAGTCAGATTAATTCCCTGGATCAATCACTCCACTGATGAATCCTACTAATTATAGCTGGAGATCCCATTTCTAGTAGAAAATGCATCCAGTCAGTTAACATGTACCTGTTATGATATTAAACTTGAAGCGAGGCTCTCTGGAGACAAATATGCTGAATATGCTGGGCCCGGTATGGAAACTATGACTGTGGTCCACCTGCAGGCCAAGCTCTTATGGTTTTTATGGACACACATCCTGGGAGACATTGTAAAGTTTCAGTTTGAAAGTGACCATTATTGGTTTTTACTGTTGATTGGCTTGAGGCAATGTTGCTGGCAGCTACCCCTATAGCTGGTACAGAGGTTTTTCAATTAAAGGCCAAACATACCTCCATCTGTCACACCAATGTTCCAGTGGCCCTTTTGGGCATTTACCATAAAGCCAAAAAAATACCAAAAGCTTACTTTCTCAGAGACTCTGGCTATGCCACCTGTTTGAAACTCCTTTAGTATTATGTAAATCCACCCATGTTGAAGTTTTTATTTAATTTATCATATAGGAGCTGGAAATGTTTGCCACTGGAGATATAAAAAGTCAGTGATTTAGGCCATGAACATCCACACATAATTGAACTGTCATTTTCGGGTGGACTGACCTTTTCATTTTAGCCAGATTATTCCTGGACTTCACACTCAATATAGGGCCAGGCCAGGCAGTATCAAATTAGTTCTTTTCATATGTACAACCGGCTTAACAGATGATAGGTGCAGCAGAAAAAGCATAGTGAAAGGGGACAAGAACACGGTGTTCACATTTGGTCAGGCTCTTTATTCCGTTGAAGTCATCCAATGGCTGCGAGGGTCATAGTGTGAGAGGAAATGAATCAAGCAGTCACATGTTTCTCAAGTAGCTTTGACTCATAGTGATGGATAGCGACAGATACAAAACTCTTCTGTGAATACCATGACAAATATATGTCTGCCAAAATCTGGGGTCCTGCCAGGAAATATTGTGATTTGTCCAGCTGCACAAGGGAAGTGGGGATATGGAAACTAAACTTCATTGTCAATTAAAGAAGGTTTCTACTTTGGAAAAAGAGGAAGACTTTTTTATCTTGGGATATTTTCATATGATTCAATATTTCTAAACTACACCAAAAGTTGGAAAACTTTAAGCTGGATTACTTTCTTTGGGTCATGAAACCAAAAACACTCAAAAAATTAAATAACATTTTACTTACATCTTACCCATCTCAATATTCTCCAGTCCAAAATATTAAATCAACTACTTACCTGTTTTTGTCTGTTGAAATACCATGTTTTTTCCTTTGTAATCTTCCAGGGGTTAATAGCTGCAGTAATGCAAATGGCCACTGGGGGCATCAAAGAAAATGTTTTTCAGTTTGGAAAAAAACTCCATAGACTTGTATAGATATGTCATGACCTCAAAGCATCATATCTCTCAACTGATGTTGTGATAACAGTCACAAAGGTGTTGCAGAGGAGAGGCAATGAGGGTCATTCAGGATCATTGCAGGGACCTTAAGCTGGGCATACGCGGGTAGATTTCTAAATAGATTTAACCACAATTGAGCGCTGTGCGTGCTCACGTAGCTTGATTATGCTCTGATCTATTAAAAATTCCACTGAACATGTTGGGAAACCCTGTTCGATGTCCATTACTTTGGTTGGGAACACATTGCACATTGATTCCTGTTCGATTGACCCATGAGGTTGTTATTGATCATAGGTCAATTGCATGAGAATCTATCCGTGTATGCCCAGCTTTACAATGCTACCATACACATTCTGTACAATCAAGCTTTGTTCTACCAAAACCATGTGATATGAGGACCTTTCTAAACCTTCCAATCACTATGTATTCTATCAGGGAGGACCCAGCACTACATAGTTGTTACAAGATCTAATGGAAATAGTATGGAATGATCTAAAGGTGTATGGATGACTTTAGTAGAGGTTTTTGGAGTAAGGATAATGGAAAGTATTACAGAAGGTATATGAATAAGGATGCACATTGCATACAAAGTAACAGTGATATCTCTCCACCACTTTCCCACTTCTACTTCTGTTGTGGTCATCACTTTAATGTACCCTGTGCACCTCTGTAAATGACCTTACCACTCAGTCTAAAGTGGGCCAAAAGGTGAAAAATCACTTTCCCAGAGAGTTGACCTGACACCCGTTAAAGCATAGGTGTCAAACTCTGGCCCCAGGGCCAACAAGGAAGGCAAATTTTAGTTCTACTAGATTTGCCTTCCTGGCTGACCCCCTACCAGTGCACTCACCACCCTGCCGCCCTCCCACTCTGAGAGTAGAGAATTATGAGTCCTGGCTGCTCAGTGGTGCGTTCCAAGACGTCACAGTGCCCACTAACTGGAGTATTCTGGGATCTGTGGTTTTCTTCTTCCAGAGTTGAAGGACAGATGCATGGTGAGTGCAGCTGATACACGGGCTGCAGGCAAGGCAGGATCTGTCTGGGGGCAAAAAAAGTATACAAACTGTTCACACAGGGACAGGGAAACACATAAAATACACATACACTATACACACAGGGATGGGGGCAATCATGTCAAATAGGAACAAGGAGGCACACAACCTCGTGCAACAAAGTAAAGTACTGTGAATGATAAAATAAAACAGAAAAAAAGGACAAAATACTCACATTATTTTGAGTATTGTATCCTTTGTTTTGTTTTATTCGATCATTTAAAGTATTTTACTTTGTTGCACTAGTTTGTGTGCCTCCTTGTTCCTGTTTGTCTGTTACAGGGGGCCACACTCCCCATTCATTTTGAGAGCTGCACACCTACAAGCAACTTAAACACCTACCCCTCATACTGACCTATTTTTACTGTGATCTTTGCCCAGGCCCCATACACCTACTGAGGGCCCTTCTGGCCACTGACATCACTGTAACTGTGTAACCATCGCTGTCTGTTGTGCAAAACTATTTATTACCTTTCTTGATGGGGGCAGTCATGGACTACACACACAGGGATGGGGGCATACATGAATTATACACACACAGTGTTGTACACACAGGAAGGGGGGCATACATGAACTATATACACACAGTGTACACACAGGAAGGGGCGGATATGAACTATACACACTAAATAAGCAATACAGTTTATTTGTAGTCCATGTGTGTCCCCATCCCTGTGTGTACAGTGTGTGTACACTCACAAAAATTGCCCACAGTATAGTTTTAAAATAAATATCAAGGTTGGCATGCAACTTTGTCCAAACTCAAACAATTACACTCTGTATATTAAGGTTTGACACCCCTGTGTCAAAGTGAGCTCTATAAGTATTTTTAAGAGGGACCCCGTGTCCCCCACTGATGGGGATGTTTGTAATGATTTTCATGAAGATTTAGGTGAGACAAATCTGTATCCGGGATCATGAGCACAGCTCCAGCACCTGGGATTATGGTGGTTTCCTCTGATCCATAAAGAGTCAGAAGTGATTCAGGGGTCACAGAAAGAAATGACAGCAAGTAGTTGAGCACACTCTGGAAAAGTTGAATGATGGAGTGTTTGGCAGCGGCAAGACGCATCCCTCCAGAGAGGAGAGTATACTTTCTATTGACTTTCCTAATGGAACACAGAGGAAAAATGTAAGTTTAGAATGGATCATTTCAGGTTACATAAATCTACTTCAGAAACATTGAGGGAAAACTTTAATCCAACCAAAATAATCCCGTGATCTTGATTGTACACCCGGATTATCCCACACATTGCTGTTTCATATTGCAAACTGTAAATTGTATTTTAAATTTTCAAGGTGCTTAAGCGCACTTCAGAAAAGACATCATTGTATGAATATTACAAATCTCTGCCCAGTAACCAGGTTTGATCTTCAGTATTTGTGGAAAGCGTGTTATAAAATAGGAATAAGTACATATGACCCAATCTCACTCATGAGGCAGAGGAAGATTCTGTCAATGTTATTTTTCAGACACAGCTCTTAATCACTAAGATGACATAAGTGTTTTAGTTATATGCAATCTATTAAAATAAATAATTACATAGGTTGATGAGGAAATATTTAGACTGAGCATGAATATTCCCCCCAAATCAAATCCCTTTAATTCACTGTAAGAACACACACGGTGAAATCTGGTGATTTAAATGGTCATATACTATCATATACTACTACTATCATATACTACAGAGGAAATCTTTATTTAAACACATGACTTATTCCTGATATAAACGGAATTCTTGCCATAGCTGAAGGCTCTGAGAACTATAAAAGCGACTCTCATTGTAATCTGTCTCTATTTATTAGCCATGTTCTTCGTAGAAGATGAATGCAAGGTTTTGCCTGGCTGCAGCTAGCTGTCATTATCAGAGTCACCTGACACTAGTGACATCATAGGGAAGGATACTAGCAACAACCAATCACAGGCCAGGACTGCTGTTGATACCTGACAAACTGGGGTTCTCTATTTCCTTTCATATAGCATCCGAGTGCTGTTCAAAATTCTGAGCATGAAACATGTTTTCTGGAGGTCACAACTGCAGCAGATATTCAGACAGAACCCAGGATTACAGAAAAAAAACATCACTGGGACATATAGCAAATGATACACATTGTATATTCTATTTAACATGTTACATTCATTATCAGTACACAATACACACACCAGAAGCATAACTGTATACATGGTAGGAGGTGGGGGGAGGAGAGGATGGCACTGACATCCGCTGTGTACTGACAGTGCAGCGCTCTCTGAAAATAACCTGTATCCACAAATCCAGTGAACAATGCATCACTGTGTGCTATTGTCAGCCGAGGATCTGAACATACGACAATTGGGTGTGTACATACAACTATCATGCTCTAATCCAGAGGTTCCCAAACTGGGGGCGCAAAGGTATTCCAGGGGGGTGCTGGCCTCATTCTTAACCTGTGATTGAATAGGGAGGGGGGCTCGATAATGTTCTTAAATAGAAAAGAGGGGCCCTGCAAGGAAAGTTTGGGAACCACTGCACTAATCCTATGCTTGGCTATAAAAGGTAGAATGTATTATACATTACTTGACCTGCCTTATTATATGTCGAAGCACCTGTACTTTATAGAGCAATTACTTTTTTATTGAGTAGAATGTAGCACCCCAGTAGGGTTGGAAATTATATTACTTTCCATTTTAGTACGTAGCGGTGTAGAAGTATACGCAGTACAGTAGAGTGGTGAGGAAAATTCACCTCCATTGGGTGTCCCAGTCCTGGGTAGATGACAGTAGTCCATGCACACAGCATAGGACACATATAGTAATGCAAGCCAAACCTAATCCATCCATACTGTCAAGCGAAGACTGAAATACAGGTATATATCCAGGTGAGGTATAGATCAAATGTATACAGGTATATATGCAGGTGAGGTATCCATCCACTATGCAGGTATATGTCCAGGTGAGGTATAGATCAGAAGTATACAGGTATATATCCAGGTGGGATATCCACCCATTGTGCAGCAGGTATATATTTTAGGTGAGGTATAGATCAGATGTATACAGGTATATATTCAGGTGAGGTATCCATCCACTATGCAGGTATATGTCCAGGTGAGGTATAGATCAGAAGTATACAGGTATAGATTCAGGTGTGGTATAGATCAGAAGTATACAGGTATATATCCTGGTTGGGTATACATCCACTATGCAGGTATATATCCAGGTGCCCTGTCTTAAGGTCCTCATACACCTTACAGTCTTACCATACAATTTCTGTACAATATATACCACTATACTACAAAGCTTTTGGTTGTTGGCTTTAGCTTTTTGTTAAATCGACAATTTGTGTGCAGGTGTCGGTTTATAAAACCTGTGTTCAAGGGCCCTGACTGTGCTTGCTGTGATATGCTATGGGGCAGTGCACACATTTAGTCCTCTAGCACACAGGTTTTGTCTCATTGCGGTTTAGTTAAATAGAAGTTTGACAGTATTCTTATGGAAGTGGCATACAGACCGTTCCAGTGACCACAAGGTCAGGAAAAGGTGAGAAGTTGGTAAGTGAGCTCTTTTTATAGTCCCGGGTTGTGGTGAGCTGTGTTAAATTGCAAAGGGTTGCATAGTCATAAAACCACAGAGAATGCTCAATAAGGTTAAGGTAGAACTCCAGACAAAATGTATATTTATTAAAGGAAAAGGGCTAGGAGTTCTGTCAGAGTTTTTTTAGTTTCTTCAACCCAGTGTAAAGCTTTTATTTCTTGAATTACTCTCAGGGCTACCTGGGGGGAGGGGGGGGGGGAGACTTGTTGAATGTGGGTGTTCAAATTGCACAAAATCCTTTTAATGGAGATCCAAAGGCAAAATTACCTGGGACATTTGTTGAATGCTAGGAGTGTTGTTGGTCCCCATTTAAGTTGTACCCTGATTTTTTGTCCAGTAGCAGGAAGAAGGGACCAAAAAAGATTAAAATTAGATTTTTAGTAACTTGTAGGAGAACTTTCCCCACTTTATGTCACTTGGACTGGAAAATCTGACGAATGTTCTGCCATTTTTCCTCTATTCTTTAGATATCCAGGGTTATGTGTTTAGGATGAACCAGCTGGTAAACTTTTTTATTTTATTTTATGGTGGGTATAAAAGTGGTTTATGTGACAGAAAACAATTGTATTTATTGTATTATCGCGGATCTGTGTTTACCTGTATATAGTTGCTGTATGTTATAGTCAGAGCAGTGTCTACATCCCGGGTGACCCATCTGTGACCCTATGATGAAGTGAGTATAGGACCCCCATTATGGCCCACACAAATTCAATGTCCGAGCGGCACACATTACCTTTCCTGATGCAAATAACATCAGGCGGCAGATGATTGTTAACCCTTTACTTGTGTTGTCCTCCATCAGTTGTGTTACAATTACTGTCAGAGCAATCTTCTAATTGAACAGACTTCACATGACCACAGCACACGCGCTCTTCTCAGATAAAGTTGGTGCCAAGAAAAGTGAAACAAATAATATTTTTTTTAGGTCACAGTTATTTTGTTCTGATTAGTAAAAACTGTATGGTAAGGTCCCCTTGGCTTTTAGCAGCCATGTGTTGTGTCTCACCAGAGCTTTAAATGTAAGGAAATATTTGACTGTATTTACTGTCTGGTTTCTTTTATAGCGACTGCCACCGAAGTAACACTTTGTATTCACAGAAATAAAAAGTTCACTTTACTAAACAAGGGGAAGTTTCCTTCACTCCTGTGAATTTTTGGTTTTGTCCTTAGCACATGATTGGATATTTAGTAATTGAGTTACTAAGATGAGTTACAGATTTGCTTAGTAAAATCATAGTGTACCAGTCAATAATGTAACATCATGGGAGTGGGAGTAAGATCATGTTCACTTAGTGAATGGGAGTAAGATCATGTTCACTTAGTGAATGGGGGAAAGATCATGTTCACTTGGTGAATGGATGTAAGATCATGTTCACTTAGTGAATGTGGGTAAGTCACTTGGTGAATGGGGGTAAGATCATGTTCACTTGGTGAATGGTGTAAAGTCATGAAGTGAGTGGTGTAAAGTTAGGTTCACTTAGTTAATGGGCGTAATATCATGTTCACCTGGTGAATGGGGGTAAGATCATATTCACCTTGTGAATGGTGTAAAGTCATGAAGTGAATAGTGTAAAGAGTCAGGATCACTTAGGTAATGGGCGTAAGATTACATTCACTTGGTGAAGGGGGGGGGGGGGGGGGGGGGGGG
>CM070032.1:28769753-28799533 GCA_036250615.1 Ptychadena robeensis
TAAGATCACATTCACTAAGTGAATGGTATGAAGTCTTGTTCACTTAGTGCAGTGTTTCCTAACATTTTCCTGCAGAGTCCCCTTTTCTATATAGGAACATTATAGAGGACCATTTCACAAAAGCCGTGTTTGTGTAGCAGTATTGTGTACTAGTACTATTGTGAAATGGCCCTCAAATTTTATTTGAAATACAACTTAAACAAACTTATTTGGTTTTCACTCCAGTCATGCAGAGACATGCATCATATATACACACACTCCAATCATACATAAACATTCATCATTCACATACACTAATGCAGACACACACTACACTAATGGAGAGACATCAATCATTCACATAGAGAGAAACAGGCGAGTTCCTATGCATTAACAGTTAGGTTTTCATGGGCCGAAAATGGAAGACTGAGGGGGCCGCTAAAGAATGCCCAAAGGACCGCAGGCTGGGCACCTGGGGTGTTAAGTCATGTTCACTTAGTGCAGTGGTTCCCAAACTTTCCTTGCAGGGCCCCCCTTTTTTTATTTAAGAACATTATCGAGCCTCCCCCCCCCCTTCCCATTCAAACACACGTTATAAATGAGAGCCAATGCCCCCCTGGAATACCTTCGCGCCCCCAGTTTGGGAACCACGGACTTGAGTGAATGGTAATATGTAACAATAACTTTACCATTGAGATCCCCTAGAGTTCTGTGTGCAGCCATAAGTATCTGCATCTTAATTCATAGGGCTGCAGCTGGAAGTGGTTAATGTGCTTACAAACCAGCACTAGTTAAAGTTCTACTTTTTTTTTTTTTTAAAGCAATTTGGTTTCACATGATTGATGTACTTGCCAATTAACTTAAGTTACTAAGATTTATAGAGGACATGCATAGTAAATAGTAAAAGACCACAACACAACTCATGTTTATTAGTACTATTGCATTTCATAATCATCTTAATGATATATATATATATTTATTTTATTTTTATTTCAAAGCATACCCTGAATACAGAGTAAATATATAATCAGAAAAGTACAATTTGGCCTTTTCATATTAAAAAGGTCGCGACATGAGACATGTAATGAATTGGCCTTGCTTTGTGTAATGTGTGTGTGTGCATTGTCTACACACAGCCGTCCTATGCAGTCCTTGCAGCTCCAGAGCAGCCGGCGGAGGTTCCAGTCCGCAGTTTAGTGTCAGCCGTGTTACTGTGAACAAGAGTAGCCTCTGAGGGCTGGTTTCTGATGTCGCACTAAGCATGATAAGAATGCCATTGACGTCAGCAGAGTCTTCATTTGTGAGAATGGCACTCCTGCACTTGAAACCACACCAAGCAATTGCATTGCTTTGGAAAATAAAAAGCTTGCTATGGGGAGGGGAAATTAGAGCACTGGCTGCAGATGAATTCTACATTTTTTTCCCTCACTGGTGTCTGTGTCTCCTCTGTGTGTAATTGCTGTGTTATTAAGAAGAAGCTGGCCAAGAAAACCGTATGTCTGTACAAAACACATATGACAAGACACACATAGAGCAAAATATGAAAGATAGTAAAACCGTCAAGGCTGGGAGACCAGGCGCCTTTACTGGAGGGGAAAAGTAGGGCAGGGAGGATTGGTATTAAAAGCCAGTGAAACATCTGGACATGTAGATATAACCAGTAACTGTGTGTATGTACAGCACACGCCACCCATACACAGGGGAGTAAGTCCATTCTGCTGCGTCAGTATTCATAGTGGGGCATGAGGCACAGAGTGTCTCCCGCTGCCGTTATGTCATTGTACTATAGTGCATTTTCTACAGCTGTTTTGGAATGCAAAATTACTTTGCTAGGTACATGAAAAGGAGACCTTTTATGCAAAATCTCTCCTAAATGCAGATGGCCGAATAGTGTCTACCTTCCACTGAATCAGCCAGTCATTTAAATTTTTCTGACTGGCTCCATACAGTAGCTGGGCAGCCAAGAATCTAGCATTTTCCAGAGACCAGCAGCGGCTGTTTTTATACCCCTCTTTAAAACGGTTCTGTCAAATGCAGAGAAAGGCCTTAATAAAATTAACCAAAATGAAGAATACTTAAAAAAAATACTTTTATTTTGCCTTCATTTCAGGTAATCAAATTTAAAAAATGGTCATGCTGGACAGACCTCCTCTATTTACATTTCTGACTTTGTAGCACAAAATTCAGAGCTGAGGTGAACACTAACGTTCATGAATAGAGAAGCTTTAGGGGTGCCTTAAGGCCCCCATACACCTTACAATCTTGCCATACAATATCTGTACAATAAACTTTTCTTCTACCAAATCTATGTAATATGAGGAGCTTTCTAATCCTTCCAATCACTATGTATTCTATCAGGGAGGATCCAGCACTACATAGCAGTGATATATACCTTCCAATCACTATGTATTCTATCAGGCAGGACCCAGCAATACATAACAGTGATATATACCTTCCAATCACTATGTATTCTATCAGGGAGGACCCAGCACTACATAGCAGCGATATATACCTTCCAATCACAATGTATTCTATCAGGGAGGACCCAGCACTACATAGCAGTGATATATACCTTCCAATCACTATGTATTCTATCAGGGAGGACCCAGCACTACATAGCAGTGATATATACCTTCCAATCACTATGTATTCTTTCAGGGAGGACCCGGCACTACATAGCAGTGATATATACCTTCCAATCACTATGTATTCTATCAGGGAGGACCCCGCACTACAATGTTGGTAGATCTAATGGAAACTGTATTGATTGATCTAAAGGTGTATGGAGGGCTTTAGTTTCACTTTTTAGGCTGTCTTGACACGTGTGGAATTGTAATGTACAACACTATATATGTAGGTGCTTTATAAATAAAAGTTAATAATAACAATTGTTTTGATGTCTGAAAAAGCAATCTACGGCATGCTGAAAGATTGATTCGGTTACACATTAGCCACACTGGGTATTTCCTCCCAATATTCTGCATTGAGAGATGGCTAACAAAACTCTTCTACTGACTTTGTAGAGGAATGTATTGTGGAGTCCTGAGCGAATAATTATACAAACCAGTATACTGTGTATAAATCAACAGTTTCTTTTCAAGTAGTGTATATCCCTGAGGGTGTTACGATAACCTTCAATTGGAAGTTTAATCTATAATCTACACAGTCCTCAGAAATGTCTACAATTGGGGAGGTATTGCCGTAAACGATGGATACATAAGGCTGAACCTTTTCATATGGACACAACTTAACTTTTGCCTAAACATGAATTCTGAAACAGCAGAGCGCAATATTAAGCAGAGCGTAATATTATGACACATGTGACAACAAATGTCAGATAAAAGACGCATAAGTGGCATTAATCTCTTAAATACTATTTCTTTTAAATCCATATATATTTACACTGCGGGCCAGATGTGGTTGACACCCCTGTTCTAGAAAGACATCAGTAGTGAAGGCCTCTGTATCTCTTATAGCAGATTTCTTAAGAAGTAATATTACCTTTTTATAATTTTGCTACCTCAAAGTCAGACTACACAATATTGTTCAGTTTTGTGTACAAACAAGAGGGTCATGTGGAGCTGTTGTGGACAATGGCAGCAATACGTCTCCTAGATCCTCCTACCTGCCAAGTTTACGTTATGTAGATTGCCACATACAGAACAAGGTGAATGCAGCTTCAGGAGTGAGACTGGTTTACAGAGGCAGAATTTCACCACAAGATATATATATGATAAGTCTCTAAGAGCTGAGATATGTGTTCATTTCCACCTATTTATAAATGTCACCTTGTTCGGGGGGGGGGGTGTATTTAGTCTTCACAACTAAACAAATATGTCCTTCTATTACTTATATAATATCCATCCATTCATTATACTGTTCTGTGGGTATTACAAGAACTTCTTCTTCTCGCCTATCGTGACCCGGCTATTAAATTATACTTTGTTTTATATGCAACAACTAGTGTGGTAACCTTAAATATAATACTTTCCTTGTCCTTGGTACGTGGGTAATGTCACTCGTGCAGTACTTTACTATTCCTAAAAAGAAGGTGCGGAGAGAGAATTCTGTGACATCAGAACTTCATGGAATTTCAATATTATTTTCTGGGTATGCCAAATCCCCTAACGTTCAGCCATCTTCTGGCTGCAGGACAAATACCACATCCTCTTACTGATGGCCATAGAACGGGACAAGGATGAGTATCGCACCTCTTACAGAATCCCAGCCTCGGCCATCTTTTTTTCTAGGTTTCCATAGATACAGAGTAATGGAAATCTTGGTCAGCTTCATGGCTTTCTAAGCCTAAGTCGAGCAGTGATAACAATATCAACACCTATTTTGCGGCTGTATGGAAATATTCTGAGGTGGGTTTAACAAAGCAGTTTAGACGGTTCAATTAAGAAAGAGACCAATCAATTAGCTTAATAAATAAAATAGAAGCATCATCACGTCATTTGTGTACAACCTAAACCAACTTCTATGTTTTTACCACTACAGTTTCATCCCTGCATTCCAAAACAGACCGCAGAACAATAAACCAAGATGATTAGGAATTCATTTTTTATTCAATTTTGTGTTTTGCTTGAAATTCTTTTTGAATGCTGTAATCTGTATTTTTGCACATATTCATGAAAACTGGATTGGAAGGTCCTCATTGCTTAAAACAGCCATGTGTTGTGTCCCAATGAGGTTGAAATAGAAAATAATGGACAAATAATACAATCTGGTCTGGTTCAATGTAAAGAAGAATATATGGAAATTAAAGATTCACTTTACTAATCATTGAGTCTAGCTGTACTGTTATAAAGATGGTCAGTAAAGGTGAAGTTTATCTACATACAGAATGGCAACATAATACTATAAACTGAAAATGATAAAAATATAGGGTTTACTAATAATTGTGTAGTTACAACCCAACCCCTCGCCTCCCCTCCGCACCCCCCCCCCCTGAGAAAACTAAGCACTCAAAATGTACAATACACAGATTTATAATGTGCACTAGATGTTTTTATAAGTCTATGTCTGTTGGGGCCACAGTGCCCAGAACAGTGTTGTTTACATATAGTATACATTTGTGTGCTTTACAAGTCATGCCACAATGTGTGCTTCTCTCTCCAATCCCTATTTTATAACAGGAAAACAGGGGAGCTTTGTAACGTCCATTTATTAGGTACATACACCTCCATAAGGGCTTTAATTTTTTTGAGACAGAATGAATGGACAATAAAGACTTCATGCTGAATATATTCCATTAATTCATTAAAAATATAAAGCTACAAACTAAAAATATGAAACATAAGAGGCAGCATCTCACAATGAAGTGTTATTAAGCTTACATTACTAATTGTATTTATAAACAGTTGGGCAATCCTTTGCACTGCTTAGAAAATGTTGTTATAATACAGTCAATGCTTCTTATTTACTAAGGAATCACTTATCTTAATAAATTGGTCTAATCTTAAAAATAACCTTTTTTTTGCTACCACATGATTGGATGATTGAATTGAACCTTTTTCACTTTACTAAATAAATATTTAAATCACAAAAAGTCTGTACTTATTACTGAGAAGCTACTGTGTTTGTAAGTAACAATTCTTGTTTTAAACTTACTTACAATAGTAAACATAAACTTCCTACAACTGTGGAAAGTGGTCTGGAGTGCAAGTGGTTACACATATTCTTCGTAAAAGCACACCACTGATTTAGTATTTGTATTTGAGGGATACAGTTTTGTTAAGTAATGTCTGGGCTTTTGAGTGCAGTGTATATCCTTCTGTTATGTTTCTCAGCATGCCAATATTTAAATATCAAATTTCTCCTTATTACAGAGTACAACAATCCTGTGCTTGGCAGGAAACACGAATAATCACATTCTCTTTAGTTATTGAGTGATGGTATTTAATGTCAGCTAGAGAGCAGCCTGCTTTGGAATTAGTGGTAAAGTTTGTGTGAAGTGTAACATAAAGCAGAACCCCCGTTACTCCTTTTTCAGACCTGGTGGTGGGGTAATTTTGGTACACTGGAGATGAAAGTCACTAACAGGCAGGTGTGTAACATCTGCATCTGGCACCAACATGCTCCACAACACAGGACGCTTGTAATTCCAGACCCCAATTGTGCGGTCAGTGTAAAACTGCCTTCATATATTAAGATGACAGACCTGATCAACACATACATAAGTATAACTGGCCTCTCTCTTCCTGTGTGAGCATTGCCTATCCCTAACCATTGTCTCCAGTATTGTATCACACAACCATTGAGGTCCTATAGTACCTGTGTGTTTCTTTATGTCTAAAGCCCCCCATACACTATTAGATCACTCCATACAATATCCTTTAGATCTACCAACAACTATGTAGTGCTGAGTCCTCCCTGATATAATACATAGTGACTGGAAGGTTTAGAAAGATCTTCATATTACATGGTTTTGGTAGAACAAAAGTGGATTGTACAGAAATTGTATGGTAAGGTGTATGGGGGACTTTATATATGTCAGTTTTGGCTTCACATTCATGAGTTCCTACACCTGAAATGCTCATTAACTGTTTAAGTTTACATGGCTGACGGAGAAAAAGGCTTCATACACTTTTAGCAACACACTTTAACCTCCCTAGCGTTATGCCCGAACCCAGTTCGGGCAAAGGGACACAGCATCTATCGATACGCCCGCCTGGGTTCAGGCACAGCGTGGGAGCTCACCTGGTCTGGCTGCCGTCTCCATCTTTTTCCTCGCTGGCTTCTTCCGGGTCCCCGAGTGATCTAAGAAAATGATTTTTTTTTTCGTTTTTTAAATATTTTTTTTTACTTTTGGACTGGATCAGAGAAATGTCTTTCTATAATCCAGTTCAAATGTGGATCCAGCTAGCAGAAACGGCATCATGGACAGATCTCCATAAAGTATGCAGTGATGTGAATCTGATCCTTTATCCTATGAAGTCTACACTAACAATCCTATGTTATTTGATGGAAGAGGAAGTGATGTCTGGTAAACATACATTGTTTAGGAAGTGCTCAGTTGTGTTTTTTTCACACAATGCACTATAGCAGTGATGGTGTACCTAAACTGATCGCTCAACGCCCAAACGCACAAACTCATCCAAACCCCAATTCAATATCTCTGTGCTGGCATGGCAATTTAACCTGAATTACAAATACACAACTCATATAACAAACAAAACACACACTACTTTCTTATAAGATAGGAGTGGGTATGGGGCGCTGTGTGCTATCAGAAGAAAGGGGAAAATAGGCTGCAGTTCTTTCCTCTTTGCTGGCTGACAGATCGCATGCCCACAGAGAGGGCTCCGAGTGCCACCTGTGCCATAGGTATGCCATCACTGCACTATAGGATGCATTTTGCAATCCAATAGTGTAACATTAACTTAAATACACACTGCAAAAGGGAAAACTGGACTGGAGTTGCGCTTGTCAAATTTGATAAAATCTTCAAAAAAATCTGTACTGAACCTTGAATATAATGAAATCTAATGTCACAATCTGCAATTTTTTTTGAAAAATTGGCACAAATATGCAGTTAACATTTTAGAAATTGCATGAAACAAACTGTAGATGTTTCTGTGTGGAGGCATTAGTGTAAACTGAAGTCTAAAAACATACCAAAATAATCATACATCTCTAATTACATTATGAATGTGTTAAAACTTATGTGAGCTCCCTTTTCACACGCCATTACATTTTTTGATAATAAACATATTTTTGGACTATAAGACACACTTTCTTACCATTAAAATCAATGGGAAAATGTATGTGTGTCTTATAGTCCAAATATGTGAAACATTTTTTTCTTGTGCCAAATATCCTGAAAGCATTAGCTCTGCATCCCAGAAAACTGAAATGTGTTTGATTCCCTCCAGCCAAATCAAAAGGCCACTTCCAAGATGGAGATTTTAGCTGTACCCATTCGCTGACACACTGACCAGCCAGCTCAGTAACTTGAAGAAATTTAGATCGCATGAGTTTTTACATTAAAACTCTGCATTGCAATAAAAAATGATGTGGCACAGACTCCCATATTT
Organism: Ptychadena robeensis; assembly: GCA_036250615.1. Classification (NCBI taxonomy): domain Eukaryota; kingdom Metazoa; phylum Chordata; class Amphibia; order Anura; family Ptychadenidae; genus Ptychadena; species Ptychadena robeensis. Next base: position 28,777,772 of record CM070032.1, read on the forward strand.
AAATAGGTAAGTTGTTAGTGCCAAATTGTAAAAATGTGACTCTCCATACGTTGGGTCATTGGGTTCAGAGAGGAGTTTCAGTCCTACACAATCTGCTGGAACTGGCTTTTTGACTTGGTTGGAGAAATACAGAGTGAATACTGCATGGCCCAGTCCTGCCTATCTTGCTGGAACATTCTGTATATTTACTTTATATGTGAGTGCCTGTGCCTCTTATTTTTTTTCCAATTTTTTCCCAAAATGTACAGGATGCATCTTATGGTCTTATAGTGCGAAAAATATGGTTTGACTTACCAGATTGTACTCACAGGTAGAGCCAACTGTAACATATTCTGTCAATTTATGTTGGACATAGAACTTTTAGGAACTACCGTTGTAATGTATGATCCAGGAAGGCCACTCAATAATAGTACAGTACAGTAAATGTTGTTTTATATTTTTTTCCATAATAACATTTAAGTAAAAAAAAAATAACAAGTTAATGCTGGTTAAGGCAATTTTTTCAACTAGCTGACTTTGTAAGTTGATTGCAAAGCACCCAAAAACACTATCATCACAAAAAGATGTAGTGAAGGGTTGTGGAAACATTTTAAAAAAAAGTTCTCTTGAACGTTAGACTTGACTTTGAACTTGACTTGATTTATGCAAAAACATATTTTTTGTAGTATACTCTTAAACCTTTTCTACATCTCCAGAAAGTTTGGTGATGATACCATGTTACAATGAACTTACAAAGTCAAATTTTGCCCCAAAAATTCAACCAGGTCTATAATGCACAATATATTTTGGTCATTTAAATGGGCAGCCTATAGGAGGACAAGTTCCTCTCTCATTACCAAACATAGGAAGGAGAGGGCAGTAGGAAGTACTAGGATTGATGAAGCTGAAGATTACATATGATCTCAGCTATGTTAGGAAGCCGCTAAAACATTAAGCTGGAATAGTTTCTCGAAAATGTGAAGGTGAAATGCAGTTTATCAGACATGAAATGCTAATGGACGCTGTTTCTTCTGGATTACATCATGGAGTAACTGCGCTAGACTTTGATTTCTTAATTGAATGCTTATGTCTTTCTTCTGAAGTTTATTACCAAAGTTCAGGGTTGAGATGAGATGACTTGGAAGAATGCAATTACCTTCAGTCTGCTGGGGGGGACAATGGACAAATTTTTGGCTACCAATGAAGACCACTTTTGCTGCACAGGCTGTGATGGTCTAAAATCTTGGAATATGTATTATTTGTTCTTTATGGTCTTTTCCTCAGTAAATCCACCTACCAACCTTTCACTGAACCTGCTTAACTGCAGATGCCTCTGAGAGAAACTAATAACTGTAATGAGTTAACTAGTTCCAGCCTCTCTCTTCCCCTTTCTCTCCTTTCTCATTTTTACATACTTCTTCTTTCTTACTATTTCTATATTCTATACTTAAATACACTGCTTCTTCCTTTCATTTCTTTCTTCATTACAGATACAACCACACTTATCTTGTTATGTTAAACCAGTGTTGGCCTTCTGATTTGGACAACCAAAGTTGCCTTTGAATCTTTCCTAAGTACTGGCCATAGTACAACAAGCGGTTGATGATGTTTTCTCTGGTATCAGAAGAGGGCCAAGACCTTTTATGTAGCGCAGAGAACATTTTGTCCCTCTGCCTAGTCACACTAGACCAGGGGTGGGCAAACTTCTTGCCTTGTTGGCCACAATGTTTTGGGTTTTTTTTGACACGGGCCGGACAAAGAACCTGTAAGGTACAGCCCAGTCCCAAGTCCTCCCACCCTGGGTGGGAACTATAAACAGATGGCATTAATAAATGTATACATTTTCTGCACTGCTAAATTAAATCATACTGCCAGGGAGGTAAACAAAAAGGTGTTGGAAAGTAAATTTAAATATTCTATTGCAGATATGGGCAAACTATAGCCTCTAGAAAAAGTCCATAACAATCATAATTTACCCCCAATAGGATCTCAAAGAGGTCCCTTAGAAAAGCTAATAGGGCTTTTAGGTCTTAAACATCACAAGGAAAATCTGTTAAAAGGTCTTTATTATACATACGGGACCATGAATTAATACATACAATAAAAATCGATCAAGCATATGCACAACTGATAAATAGCGTTTACATATGATCCAAAGCGGGATATTAAAAAAATGTGTCAAATATGTCCTCCGACTTGTTTTACCCCACAGAGGCTTCCTCAGGGAGGAATAACTAATAAAAAGCAAATATTACAATAAGTATCACAGAGTAATACAATAAATATTTCAATATCAATCCATGCCTTGCAATACATTACATCCAAGGAAATACATCAAAATATATAGGATACACATTCATTAGTCAAAAACACAACTGAAATATAATCAAATCTTTAAAAAGCATCCATCTGGACGTAGTTTGACCTATGTCCATGTATGTAATGAGTGTGTACCACAAGGGTATCTGTATCAAAAGTACACAATAAAATCTTTTCCAAAACCATTTAATGTCTAATACAAAACTATAATACTCATTGATTTTCAGACACATTTCATCTCTATATCAATTGTCAAGGATTACATCGATTTGTGAAAAATCTCGTCTCAGTCAAATGGGCTGAATAGGGTAGCCAGCAAACAGAGAATAGGTCCCAAGATGTCCCAGAACATAGGGACAGTAAAGAATCCCATTCCTACTGTCCCCATGGATGGAATAGAGGGGACATGGTTCCTCAAGCTAACCTGAAAGACGGGGAGAGTGCAAGGTCATGAGCCAGCTGGGCTTAAAAAAAAGAGATCACCCCCGAACATGAGTATGTCATGATACCTGGATTAGGATCCCAGTCTAGGTGTTCCTAGGTTCAGATGTCCAACCAGCATGGGGCCAACAGACTGGATAATAATCATCTTCTAGACATTATCTCGACTTATTGCCCAGACACAAGGAACAAGTAGAGGGGAGCCAGATCATTTTGACACCAAAGTGACATAGGGCCAGATTAAGTGACTAAATGTGCCGGATAAGGCCCCCCAAGTTTGCCTACATATTCACTAGCCACACTCCTATAGAAGCCAATTCTAACAGGTTGCCTTCTCAATGATTTTCTCCCTTTGTTGCATTAGGCACAATTGATTATTCACCCCCATTCTTTTTCCTCATGTAACAATTGAAAAGTCTTCTTGGAATATGCTTACTTTTAGCCTTTTGTCGGGTGTTTTGGTGGGCAGACAATAGCCATGAATGGATATGAGCTTCAGTCATCAAATGAGTGTATCCTTCATAAGAGAAAGCAGGTGGATATAATAACCAGAGGACCCCTTTATAGATAACAGGCCTTAAGGGTGGCTGTGGAGGACTTAAGGAGGCACTATCATTATAGTTAGGCTTCCCATACACAGGTTTATACCTGCTCGATCAATGAACAATTGAGTGGACGTGGTGACGTTACCATGCTGCGCTGAACGTCAAATTGTTACGTACCACATGTGCAATTAATTCCCCTTCCATAGGGTCCCATCTCAAGAAATGGCAATCGAACAGGGATTAACTTCATGTTGGTTCCCTGTTCGATTGAGCTTTCATTGATCCCGCTTAAAGAAAGGGTGACCCCTCTTCCTGAACAATCGATCATCGCGAACGTGCACAGCGATCGATTATTTGGAAATCAAACTAAAAATCTACCCTTGTATGGGCTCCGCTAGTATTATTAAAACAGTATAACATGCAGCCTTTAAGTCACCGAGGGTTCTTTGAGAATTATTTACTTTATCAATTGCCTCCCTAGTTTGCCCAAGCTTGCCTCTACCTCTATGGGCTGAAGGGGGTCACACGAGCCTACAAGAGCTATTGTTGCACCTTCAGATTGGTCAGAATTTCCGTCCTGCAGAAAGTTACTGTGGATTTTTTTTTTTATTGAGGCAGTAACTATAGTAATATTTGTATGAAAACTATTCCAAGCATTAAATTACTACAAAATGATTCCGTATGTTAATCCTACACACACGGTATATTCTTTTTGGAAGTGTTGTCCTAAGACAAGGGGAAGTAAATCCAAGGGAAAGAAATGAAAGAAAGAAACAACGCAGGCAAATCAAATCTGTGTATGATTGGATGGAGTGAATAGATTCTTTGAAGTGCTTGCAGCTATTTGTTATAAAGTCGTCATGTGCTGACCAGCTGCTGCCACGATTTGGAGTGCTTTTTAATTTGGGAAGAAATATTAACGGCCTTTGTTTAGGTGGCTACAGCCGCTGTACTGTGATTTATAAATGCCTGTAGATGTTTGTTGGTGGCAGGAAAGTGCATCTTGAGGGCACAGGAGAAGTGAAGTGTAAATCCTGGTTACAACTGTCAGGCTGAGATTATTTGCCTTATATCATGGAAGCTTCTGCAAGGACTGGGCATTACATAAGCCGTTGAAATATTCAGATGCCGAGAAATCTTCAGTGGTTCTGGCAACATTTTAAAATGATTTTCAGGGACAGTTCATTGTTATGTCAGTGTAGCCATGCTCCTTATATTTCAAAGAATTGGGAACTTCTGCTTATGCAGTAATGCTATATACATACAGTTCTGCATAGTATTCTAGTTTTCAAAGTTAATAATATATGACTATAATGAATAGATGAGTCTAGGTCAGGGATGGGCAAACTTTCTGACTCTATTTGATAGAAGGGCCGGAGCAAGAGCCTGTAAGGGCCACACCACAAATAATCAATGAGCTGAGGGGAACTAGGTGACAAAGGGCTTAATTAAAAGACTAAAGGGCCACATTTGGCCCCCCGGCCTTAGTTTGCCCATGGCTGGTCTAGGTAGATCTAAGGTAATTAGCTAAACCCAAATATAGCAAAACATATTGATTCATCTACCTATATCACTTACCTTCTTAAAGCTGGGAATAGACGGTACTATTTACCGTCTATTCCTTATCCGATTCTCTGCACTAGGAGCAGCGTGATGACCTCATCACGCCAGCCCGCTAGTGCCGAGAATCGGACGGCACTCTTAATGTGCAGCTCAATACTTCGGCTGGGGGCAGCCGTCCCCAGTCGAACTAATGGGATCGGGTTAAAATTTACCGTCCTGACGGATAACTGTGCGATCCGACAGAACGGCTGATTTTAGCCCAATCCCCGTCAGTTGCAGCCTCCAATTCCTGCACGACCCGATCCTTAAGGGATGCGGGAGCGTGCACGGCATTGGATTTTTAAGTGATTATACTGTCTGAAGATCCAAACTATTACAGCGTGTTCACTGGCCAACCTGGATTCCAAGAACAGCAATGGCGATACTCATTACAAAGCAGCAGCAGTTGCTGGAGTGTGGTAGACAGGAAGTACATGAAAGTTTCTATATGGTTATTGCCATTTCTACACCGGGATAATTCACTGAGAACTCCTTAAAACTTGCAGTCATTTGCTCAGTGCAATTTTTTATGTTGGTCCCTTATTTCTTCCCATAAACGGGATTTTGGTTTGATAAGGTTGTTTGATAAGTTCAGAAATTCTGTATTTCCATCTGCTTGAACGCAGGGATCCTAATGCAGTGCGCAAGCCGGTCATTAGCAGTAATGGGGCTATCACAGCACGCCAGAGCACCTGATCCGTTGGTTGGAGCCTCTGTTACGGTAATGTCGACAAGGAGCTCCACTTCAACATGTGCGCAACGGAAGCTTGACGTAAGTTGCATCTATTGTCAGTGGATGCTTCATACCAGCGTATGACTTTAGTGCCCAGGCACGTTAGTTATACATCAGTCCATTGAATTAAAGGGGCCACGGTATCAGCTGTGCTACCTAGCGTTGCTGATAAAATATGGCCCTAAGGGCTTGTCCCCACTTAGGCAACCATGCCCATGTATTTGATGGGGGTCATCCCCACAGCTGCGATCGGTCATGGTGGGGCCCACTATCTAAAACACGGCTCACTGTGTGTCTGATCATGCCTGTCCCACCCCCACTTCCTGCCTCCAGAAAAATACACCCAATCACGCCCAAAACCTCGCCCAGTCACTCACAAAAAAAATCTCCATGTTTAATTGCGGGTGATCGCGAGAGATCATCTAAGTTGGGACAAGCCCTAATTGAGCGATTAGGGGGGTCTTGTGCTCGTTGGATGTGCTGACATCGTGGAGGCACATAGTGGAGCCCTAGCTTTACAGGAAACAGGCATTGTAACAGATGAGGTTTTGACGCACCCAGTGCTTTTTCAATAGACATGTTAATAAGTCTATACAAGCTTCTATGTTGAGGATCCACGTTGATATTGATGTGATGCATCACCAACGCATCTGTGTGTACAGGTCCATTGAATATCAACGTGTTGCCAACACAATAAAATTCCTGCTCACTAAGAGTAAGGGAAAATCCCCTTCCTGCCTGGATGCAGACAAGTGCAAAGGTCCTTCTAACCAATGTTTAACTTTGTAACTGTTAAAAAAATCTATTAGTATTGAATCAAGTACTTCCAATGAGTGTATAAAACCAAAATAAAAATGTTTTCCACCATACGTGGTCAAACTCTAAATGAATATGGAAAGTGAAATTCGTTTTAATCCTGAGCATATGTAAGAAATGAAATTGTTTCAAGAAACAAAAGTGCAGCTTCCAAAATTCCTCCATGCAAACTAGGGCTGTGTGTTGCTCAATACAGGGTTTGCAGTCTGTCTTTTACAGGCAGACATCCCAGGTGCTAAATATGAGCAGGAAGCCCTGTGTATACACAATGTGATGGTCCATTTCACAACGTAAATCACATACTGAACTTAGTTTTTCTTTGTAAAGGAAAACAAAATTATGTAAAATAAGTAAATCTGCATATTTCCAAAATGTGAAATCTACAAATATATAGGTTGTTAGTAGAGGATCTCTTGACTGGAACTGTATTCCAAGTATTCAAACTGCTCAATAGTTGTCATATAGCAGTGGGGGCGCAAAGGAATTCCAGGGGGGTGCAGACCCTCATTCTTAACTTGTGTTTGAATATTGGAGGGGCTCGATAATGTTCCTAAATAGAAAAGGGGAGCCCTGCAAGGAAAGTTTGGGAACCACTGCCATATAATGAATTGGTTATGAAACATCTTTAATTTTACAAACATATCCAATTTATTGTGATTACTACTTACTACTACCATCACAAAGAGTTTCTTTAGAATAGTTGCTAAACAAATGTCTGTCTTTTTTTTTTTGAGAGGCTGAACAATTTTGAACATTTTTGGGGGTGGAGTCTGAAGTGCAGAATGGTTTCATAAATAAAGAAGCAAGTTTGGAGTTCAAGTGATACCGTTTATTGGCTAACTGGAGTCATTAGAGAAGCAAGCTTTCGGGATATCGCAGATCCCTTCTTCAGGCATAATACAAATCTGTTTTTTGAAAATCACATTTATACACAAAATAACAAGGTTATAAATATTTTAACAAAATCAACAGTTTTGTCTTGACACACATGACTGATGAAGGTGAGAGTGATGGGTTTGTTAATGAAGATAGTGATCAGAGTTAGGAAGAGTTATTGGGGGTGATAGAGATAAGAGGTTCAGCCGTGATATTCACCTCCTTCAGCAATTAAAATGTCCAAAGACCTGGGAAGCAGAGAAATATGGCAACATAGGTATTTCTTGGAGAAACCTAACAAAGAGAAGTACACGTGAAGGTTATGGTGAGAAGGGATGAAAGGAATCAAAAAGCCCTCAACTCGAGCAGTGCATAGCACAAATCAAGAAACCTAAATAGCAATGGTCTTTAAATTATCAGAGATTAGGCATGAATGGCTAATTGACATAAAGTTAAAGAGTCCAGACACATTATTGTTCAGTGATGAACATAAGTATGTTCAATACCATATATTCCCCTTAAAGCCTATTATCAGATTTTCTTTACAGTGCCAGCCTACATTAACGTCCTGAATTCTAGGGGTTAGCGCTCTATGCGCATAGTACAGCCCCAGTCTAGAAAAACTATTGATTTTCCTGTGGGTGATGGAGGCACATCTGCTTCCTGCACCCTTGTGTACAGAACATTCTAATCCATGTCTGAACAAATTACTTGGTGAGCAAAGTACATGAGTCTATGCTGTTTACATTTTATATTTCTATCATTTGTTTATTTTAAGCAATGTTAATGATATTAGAAGCTGCCACTTGCCAGTTCTACAAGCCATCAGGCATGTGGGCGTAATGTCATTGGTAAAGTTTTATGTTTGTAAAGCAAATGTTCAATAATGTGTTTGGGTCACCAATGGCTGAGCTACAGGAGACACATTAGAGGTCGGCATATTCAGTTGCACCAAAAGAATGAAAATGGAGATTGCTTAGTTTTGGTTATGGAAGGCCGGAACTTAATACGTAAGCTTGGAAAAGCATAACTAAGATAAGAGAAGTATGGGTCTTTATAGCTAGTCAGGTGTGTTTACACACCTTGGGAGTCCAACATCCTTCCATGTTATTCTGTGTTAAGCCGGCCATACACAGCTCGATGTTTGCGTTTAATTCTCGAATGATTGGCATGTGTGATCAGTCGTTTGAGGGAATCGAACACAGCCCACCTTGAGCGATCAAACCAGCACCAAGGAAACGTCGATTGAACAGGGATCTGACATGCCGGTAATTCCCTGTTCGATTGCCATTACTTTGAATGGTGACTAAGGGTCCCCATCTAAAGTATTGGCCAGGGATCTATTCTCCAAACGATCGTTCATTGATTTTTGCGTAACCACAACGCGATTGATTGCACAATGTTCGCTGGGGAAACGAGCCATGTATGGCGGGCTTTACACTAATAAATAAACCTGCAAATAAACTCTAAAATTGAGCTTAGAATGAGATTTATAAACTCACATATTTGTATTTCAATGTCACTTACCCCAGCTGCTTTACTAGCATGCATTCATGAAAACTAACATGGCCATTATATCTGGGGTACATGAAATTTTGTGTGTGGCACTGTAGATATAGTCATCAGATAAAGACCTTCTTCTTCACCCCAATTCTGTGATTGGTTGGTGCTAATTAAGCCCTAAGAGAGACCCCACTGAGAGAATGTGTGCCACTGGCTAGATAACCAGGAAAGAAATAAACTATAAAAAGCAGAAAAGAAAACTAATGCAGACACTACATAAGCAGGGGTACAGATAAGTGATACTCTGGTACTCAAAAGGGGCCAAAAACTAGCTCTGCGTACCTGCATTATTGTTACAAAGCTCATATGCGTACTAACAACTTGGAGGCACTCCGTGTCTGGGCGGCCGCAGCTAAATGTTAGATGTATACAATTTATGTCACTTGGATAACAGCAGGGAAACATGTATAACTATGAAAGGTTGCAGTTAGGGGTGTGATATGTTAAATTTAAATTAATGATCCCAAAAAAATATTGGACTTCTAAGGGTGTTGGAGATCTGGGGGGTGAAAGTCAGAGTAGGTATATGTAAGGGTAAAATCTGACAAGAGAAAAGCACTGTGTGAGCTGGAATATGACTATGGAAGGTTGACATTTGGACTGCAGGTAGTCTCAGGGGTTAGTTACTAACCCAGAAAATGTCAGGGTTCTACTACTGAGGTATGAGATCTGGGGGTTCAAACGTGTTGTACTGTGAGAGTTACATGTGACCCAAAGCCAGCTGGTGACCTGTGGATGGAGACAACTAATCAGAGGATCAATCAGGAACAGGGAGGTCCACCTGCAGCAGAATTTACCATGCAGGAGGCTGACGCAGAGGGTAGACCCCCCCTACGTGTGGGGTGAGTACCAAACACCATCTCCTGGTACTCATCTGAGGAACTCAGTAAAAAAGTAACCTAAAAATCCCTAAAATAACAGTTTTTGAAGCTTAAAGAATATGGAAAAATATTGAATTTATACTGTAATGTTTGTTAAAAGCAGGACATTTACATAATGGCCTTTGAAATCACACATTTAGTTTTTCAGTAGATGGCGGCTGAGCCAAGTCAGATATCACCGTAGCCATGTTTGCTGTCTGAACGCAGATTGTTTATGCTTCCTTTCTGGATTCTGTATCTGTAACATATCAGACAAGGCTTTGTTTACAGCCTATACTGCTCTCTTGACATGTATTTCCTATTCTCTCTGTGAAGAAGGGAGCAGTATGGTGTGCTACGTGCATGAGGACCATCCGTATACTGCAGCCTGTCTCACAATAGAAGCTGTATTGTAAACATGCCATAAATGAGCAGAACTATGCCGTAATCTGCAGTATTGGTGCCCAGAATGTTCTCTGAACATCAGGCTGATTGAAGGAGAACAATTGAAAATCTGTCCTTTGATCTTACCCGTTTACACAGCCATATCCGAGAAACGAAACATTAAAGGTAGAAGCTTTTCTTGTTGCTGTAGAACTACCAGCGGACATTATGGGGAAATATAGGTATTTAGCCCCTGAGAGGCCCTTGTATAATGGCCAAACCTGTACTCATGCTTTCCATTCTCCAAGGCAAGATGAAGCCTGCTGACTACGTTGGTGTCCTAGTTCTTCTCCTTGTATTCAGTGGTAACAATCCTAATCTCTGCTGTGCACTGACCACCACCTTGTGATTGATTGGAGGTCGATTGCATGGGAATCAATGTGCACCACATGGGCACATCGATTCCCTTTCAATGGGGACCTCCGGGACTCGTTCTCCCCAGATTGTAGCCCATGTGAATCAGAACACCGGCTAGAAGCTGGGCAGAAATCCACCCTTCCTCTCTCCTCACAGCAGCGTCGGCTTCAGTGTGAGGCGTTCTGGCTCCGCCCCCTTCACACTGACAGTTGGACTGCTGTGTAGGAAGAAGGTTGGAACCCCGTTCAATCGAGTTTCTTCAAGCGGGCTCTATTGATCCTGCTCGAAGAAAAGCACACACAGGTAGGATTGTAAGCAGATTAGAGTACAATCAATCACCGTGAGCACACGTGTTGATTGATTGTACTTGAATCTTTTTACAAATCTACCCATGTGTGCCTAGCTTTACCGTAAACTTTTGTAGTAAATAATAAGGAAATGTGGCCTTACCTGGCTTATCAACAATTTATGCATTAAATTCCATATGTCCGCAAATATTTCTAAGGTAGTAAATGTGAAGGCACATCTGCAAGCACATATGGCAGTCTTCAAACCATCTCCTTCCCTATAGAGCAACCTTGGATCCTTGGTCTCTAAAACTTCACTCCTGGGGCTGGAATAGAGGCCAATGATGTTAAATGGCGTGGAGTGGGCATAGGTCAGAATGGGGGCTAAATCTAGGCAGTTAAAGTACCATGTTTTGTCTAGCTCCTGTCCACAGTTCTGGTATGGTCTGGTATTCTGGTATTTCCTTAATGAACCATACCTGGTTCATTAAGGAAATGAAGCTGACCTTACATAGTAACAATTGAACTTTCTGCCCTTCTGTCTCCAAATATTCAAACCATCCCCACGGCCATTGCATGGGATCACCATGGCCTTGGATCTTGGACAGGGCAATGACAGTAAGGGTCCATTTATACTGTTGTTCAAAGAATGACTTGTTAGCGCAACCAATGCGACATTAGACATCCGCCATTTGTTTTTTGGGCTTTCGCCCGATAGACCTGACATGGGGCCAGATTTGCAGGTGCTCATGACAGGTCGTTTCCCTGGCTGCTGCCAGAGCGACTGCTCATTTCCTGGGCTGCAGCAGCACCAGAAATGATAGTGTAAATTTAACCTAAAATGTATTTTTTCTCAAACTACTGCCATTTGAATCATCTGTTAGGTAGAGGAACAGAGGATGATTATAGGAAAATGGCTAGGAGTACTTTAGGGTTCCTGCACTGGCTCTCAGGGATCAGTCATTGAACACAATCCTTTTTGGTCAGATTATAATTAGGATCTGCATTTATAATGGGGAATTCTTAAGTTGGCCATACATGGTTCAAGTCCCCGGTGATCATTGTGCAATTGATTGATTGATTGCGATGTGGTGACATAAGAATCACCGAATGACCACACAATGATCCTGGGGGAATAGATGTGCACCACCTGGGGGATCGTGGAGGAATAGATGTGCACCACCTGGGGGAATTGATCCCTCAATAATTCTTTGGATGGGGACCCTCAGGTGGGCAGCATTCTATCAATCGCCACCAAACACGGCAATCGATCTTGGCGTATTGAACGCAAAATCAACCTATGTAGCCCACCCTTTAGCCAACTCAGGTTGTATTCATATACACCATTACATTTTTACTTTCAGATTCTTAGTAATTGAAATGTGAGCAATACACATAACTTCCAGATACAAATACTTACCAGAGAAACACATCAGTACAATTACTCAGGAGTGACTTCACACAGTGTGTATTAATTGTGATGTAACTGTGAAAACAATTACTTTTCTCCTCTTTTACACTATGTAAGTTTATAAAACACTTTCTTCAGGTGAGAATACACTTGTTATACTGTGTTATGTGATACAAAGTACAACAAAGATCTGCTTCAACATATTAGACATAAATGCATAATTATAGCATGATAGGGGGTTCTTAGTAAAAGGGAAATGTAGATGATTTGGGTTGGGGGGGGGGGGCTTTTACGTGGGTTCCCACTGAGAAATGACTTATCATAAATATAAAAATCTTATCATAGCATAGAATTTACATTGCATTTTTCATATGCATTGATGTGATCATAAACGTCACAGGTAACACCCGCGGTCAGTATGTGCTTCCTGCACATGACACTCATGTACACCTTGGATACTGTGCAGTTTGTAGCCAATGTGTTCACAAATGACACAAATCATCCTTTGTTAAAGCCTCTGTCTCCGTAACCAGTTGCAAATGATGCTGGTTATATTCTTTGTGCCTCTCACTGGTCCGAAATCTGCTTTTTAGCGATGAAATTTTATTTGTTAGTTTTACTTAATGATATGAAATGTTTGGAATTTAGTCATGTGGACATGTGATCAGGTTGTTACCAGCTGCCCATGGATAACTGTGCTCATTGCTTACCGGCAGAGGTTTAAGTTTATTGCCCATTCATGATTAAGCTAGCTTTAAAGAATATCAAAACCCTAAGGGTCCGTTACACTGTACGTGTTGCGTTTTTATAAACAGCATTTTTGCAGTATTGCGTTTTCCTATAGAAAACCATTTCACACTGCATGCGTTGCTTTTCTAAAAACGCCTGCATGCATTGATTATTCATTTTTCATTGCTTTGTTCAAAAACACAAAACACAGATGTAATGTACATAAGTACATTTTAAAAATGCATACAGTGTGAAAGGACCCTTAACCTTTTCTTGTTGGCACCTAATGGGTGATCGCAGGCATGTTACATTATTGTATTGCCTAATTTACCCCTTTGGGCAAATCACTGCAAAAACATGGCCAAAAAACAACAGGGCATGCTTTTGAGGCATCATTTGATGCTTATCAATAGACGCTTAACACCAGCGAAGGTCATGTTGCACCAATGACAAAGCTGTGATCAGTGGTGTTATTGATAGGAAGTTTCAATGATGCTCTTCTGAAGACACGTGCATGGTAAACAATGGCCTGTGTCTGCCACACACACATGTTATATCCCCCAAGTTCGGTGGGGGGTGAGAGGATTTCAACGAAGTGGAAACTAGGCCAGTTAGTTCATTAGTACACTAATTAATTACATTCTAGAATTGTAAATGTTTTCTAAAACAAGGTCACATGATGGAGAGATTCTGTATTTATAAAGGAGCTTTCCAGGTTGCTGCTGTCATGTGACCAGGCGCTCCTGTGTGCGGGCACACTTTTCAGGCTCTCATGGTGCGTTGAGATAACACCACCATGACAGTTCAGGCAATAGCCTGAAAACCACCTGGCAAATGCCTCATGTGGTGTTTATTGGGTGGCTCCTCTCATCTCATCATCACCGCCCGTGTATATGAGCCCTTACAGCTCACATTGTGAGCAATGACACCATTAGAAGTGCCTTTTATTGTAGTGCCACCACAACAGCAGCAGCAGATTTATCAAGATTGCAGGCTGCCAATCAATAATGTAAAATGATAATGTTCTCTTCATCCAAATTAGCTGATTCAAGAATCATACAGTGCTCTTCTGTACATAAATAGTGTGAGGGGTTCCCTACCTGCCTAAATCCCCTGTCTTCATAGAGGTTGTAACAACTGGCATGCAGCAACCACACAGCTTCATACACTGATAATTAGGATGAAAACTAAATGAAGGTGTTTCTCAGGTGTAGCAGATATAGTAATGTCATCTTTTCACACCTTTACATTTTGATAGTTTGCAGGTAGAGTGTTTAAAACATTACACTTTTCTGCTTCTTTAATGTGTTTTCCAGAACAAAGCCTCTTAAAAGCTTGAAACCAGATGAAAGATAACATATTGAAAACACATCACATCTGAAAACCATTTTTCCTAAAGAGAAGTGAATGAATGGGCAGTCCCATGGGCTTACTTTGGAGAGATTTAGTGGAAGGGTGTCACAACTTCTGGTGCCTTCTCCATAGTATAAATGTCATTAGAAGACGATACCCCTGTAACAGCCCAGCAATATAATAGTGGACTTATATAAAAATATTATTCTTCAAAAAGTTTGCAAACACAACGAAATGGCAATCCTTTGTAAACCTCTAAATGTCACTCTATGGACTGGTGTCACTATGTGGTGCTGGAAGTGTTGAAGCAGCACAAGGTCAGACAGCGGTCATACATTCTACTATTCAGATTTGAGATTTCCTAGAAACCAGCCTTCAAGAAAGTGTGTCTCAGGCTTTTCTGTCTGACGCTTGTGCATTTAGGTGAAGAACGGTATGTTTTTTGGATGTCCGTTAAGCATACCCCTAGTTATATAAATGACACTACTCATGGAAGGATACTTTACTTGTGCTGCTTGTGCCACAACTTAGCTTAAGTTGCAATAAAGAACTTTTTCTATAGGTATGTTGGCATGTCATACAAAACATACTCATACATTAATTACTTTCTGACCAAAATTGACTCTGCTTTTATGATATTTACGGCGGTCAGACACGGCTCGACACCCTGGCGATCGTTGTGCATGCAATCATAACATGGTGATGCTACAATTGTGTGATCGCTCGGGGAATCGATGCACACCACCTTGGGGAATTGATCCCTGGCTATGTGTTCAGACGCAAACGGCGATCTATCGTTTGGGAATCGAATGCAAAATCAACCTGTGTATTGTCGCCTTTAGGATCTGTAGTAGGAACAGAAGGTTGTAAGGGCCAAGAACCTCTCAGACACTACTTGAAACATATAGTTACTCAATTTGACAATGTCATACCTTTAAAGCAATGAAATTACAAAATGCCTCTTGTGTCATTTTGGAAATCGGTAACCCCCTAACAATAAAATTAGGTGACATTTTTGTTTTGTTAAATTGAACTATTTTTTTTTACAAAGAACACTTTAAGTATTTATCATGTTTTTTGTTATTTTTCCCCCTTTCAGAAAGAAAGGAGTTAACAAATGATTTACATCTGTCTTCTTGACGCACGTAAGATCAGGTTGAGCAGTTTTGCGGTTTTTGTGTCCATCTACAGTTTTATGTTTTGACATGTGTCAGCTACCTACGTCATACGAGTCCAACCGCTCCCTCATATGACTTATTGTACTTGCTTACTGATGGAAGCTTAGCCATCTCATGCAAAGGCTTAGCAGAGCAGAATATTAGCTCCTCAGGCAGTGGAGCAATAGAACAATGTAATTAGCCTACTAGCTCAGACAACGTCCAACAAGGCACAGTGTGGGACCAACAAGTCATGGCCCAACCTGAGAGCCGTACTTGTTATTATAACAGTATTACAACTACGTGATTTCAAACAAGCGTGAAACTTTACAGACTACTTAGTGAGCGCTCAGACAGCACAGCAGAATGTTACTGAATGGAAACAAACATATTTCAAGCCAACTTTTTGGCATGTACTGTTCATGCCATATGTGAATGGCTGACAGTCTTTATTTAATTTCTTTTGTCAGAAGAAAGTATTTGCTAATTATGCTTTTGGAGAAACAAAAAATGAGTAAAAATTCTACCCTATGTACTTATATATGTGTATAGAATGGCGTGTTACTATATGTCCAATAAGAAGGTGGTCCTTTGAGTTTTCAATTACCCTTTTTTTCTGTTCAATACAGAAGCCAGAGGGGCAGAAGAAAAGAAGGAGGGGGGGGGGGGATTTTATTTTTTTATTTCTGCTTGATGAATACAGAAAGTTTGTATTTTATTTACTAACTGGAGTTTTAAAAGAAAAAATATTTTGCAATGTCTCAGATTGCTTCTTCAGGCTTAATATAATTATGGGGTTTGAGACAATTATACACAAGGTTACAAGGACATAAATATTGTAAAAACTAAATACAACTGCTTTGTCTTGACACACTTGACTGATGGAGGTGAAAGGGTTTTGGCTACATTTACTCTCATGTCCGCAAGCTCCTGCACAACTTTGCAGGCACTGGCAGACAGGAGCCCCCGGTCGAATCCCGTGTCGTTAAGATAAAGACTCAGTGACGTCACTTCCGGTACGTGGAACACGGAAGGACCACGATCCCTATACCGGAAGTGACGTTACTGACGTCATTTCCTGTACGTCCCCTGGTTTTTTAATGCCCAGACTTGACTGGTATGAACTAGTTGTTATTTTAGTATGAGGAGTTTTTAACATATGGTAGTAGAATACAGGCCTTACCTTCTACAGCAAATGTGACACAGTGGCTCTCCGTGTAATGCAGTTGTTATTGTAGTACATTTTTTATTCATATCTAGCTTCTATTTTCCTATTGTATATAAGTCATGTGCCACATCCCATATGACAATTTTAAAACAGAAGAGGGAGTTGAGGAGTAAGGGCCTAGCTAGGGGCTGATGAGGAGCACTGGCCCTTAAGCTGGGCATACACGTACCAATTATCCAGCGATCGTTTTTTAATCCAATCGCCCATCCGATTCGGGAATCGATTTTAATTTGTGAAAACGATTGCAACATACCATGCATTTTTATATCTTTGGCGATTCTATCCTGAAAGTCTCAATATGTCTTGCCGCACACATTTATGGGTTTGGAGTGGTGTTAGCTAAAGAACTGGCCAGTGACCAACAGCACATAAACAAAGGTAATTTAAAACGATGGCATGAGACAACTAACAGCACTCGATTCCTTTGCTTTTTATTAAAATTATCCATCAAAAGGGATCCGTGAACGATCGTTTTTCTGTCCGATTTTTGACTAAATCGATCGCTCGGACACTTTTGGCATGCTTCAACTTTTATTCAATCCGATCGATTTTGATAAACGATCGCACTAAAATGTAACTAAAAATCGTGACGTGTATGCCCAGCTTTACTCCTCAATTCCCTCTTTTGCTTTAAAATTTGTTATTGTTCACCTCTGGCCTTGAAATGCCTTGGCGCTTCCAGGAGGGCAGATATTTTGTGATCTCATATACATAAACAGGGAATGTTCACTTTTCTTGGACATATCAAAACTGGAACTTCTTTTATAACTGGATTATATTGAAGTGGGTAGTTTAGACCTCTCTGACATTACGAAAGTGAATATCGACAGAAAGGCCACCATGTACGTAAGATCCTTAAAAAGACGTACTGTAAGAAGACACCAGATTGGTGTTAGGATTCCCAGAGTATTGGTGCCAAGATTATTAAAATCTTATGTTTCACTGGCTTGTCCCACAGATGACATCTGAGTTAGGGATATTTGCCCAGTTGGTGGCTCAGTACTTAATGCTGGCATTTAATAGATAATGGCCCTCTGATTCATCATAATCTATTGCTTTATCTTCCCTAACATACAATGGAGAGATGAGTAAAATTGCATTGTGTGAAAAACATGTTCTGTCTACATAACACATTTATAGTTCACCTGTTTATGCTTAATAGACATGGCATAGTCATTGTTCATAGCACTCATCCATAGTGTTTATTCAACATAAGACTTCGGTCTGGCATACTGTTGCCCACGTACCATGGTTCACTTTTATCACCACAAGGAAGTTGGCAGGATCCTTATTATTTCTTCTTTCTATTAAACTACTATGTTTTCATTCATTAAGTAACCCATGCTTTTTTAAAGTTTCCAAAACGTTGGGTGTGCAGTTATCCTAACTAAGCAAAGTGTTTCTTTCTTAACCTTTGATATATATATATGAATAAATGTAGACTCTCTTTACTAATCTTATGAGCACCATTTTCTGTTAAAGGTCAGGTATAGTTTCACTATATTTCCCCCTGTAAATAAATAATTGATGTGGCATGGGGAGTTTCTGTTATTCTTACATTTCATTGGTTTCTTTGCCTATACTGGCTCTATCTTCCATTGGAACACAAATCTTGTAATGCTATCAACATTTTTACTGCATCCCGCCTACAACTGGCTTCAAAGAATTGCAACTGATTTTAGACTGTAACATCCACTGAGACAAAAACAAATGGCTCAGTATTCTTCCTAACATGCTTTCGTGTTTTGTTTGTAAGGCCCATAATGGCCCATATTTCACCCCAATGCGCGTTTCATTGAAGACTTCTTCAGCAGGTAAGATATGTAATTTCATCGGCCAAATCTACATAAAACAAACAGCCAACACAAGGGGATCATACTGAATAACCAAATCGACATAAAAGTGGACACAGACCCTTAGGGGTTACTCACGCCCATAGAGAGTGAAAAGACATGATTTCTCAAGATGGTGTCCCCACTGCACCAACACCAGTGGGGAACGGAGAGTCAGACAGACTTTACCTTCATAACTGCTGTGGTGATCTGCGTACAACAAGACCGACCCAAACCATCAAGTGATCATGTTCACTAAAGTGATTGTATGCAGATCACCGCGGCATTTATGCGGTTTAAGTCTGTCTTGGCTCTCCGTTCCCCACTGGTGTCAATGCAGTGGGGACACAATCCTAAGAAATCATGTCTTTTCACCCTATATTGATATATACAAATTGTACCCTCTGAAGAAGTCTTTAACGAAACGCGTTGGGGTGAAATTTGCTCCATTTGATCTATTTTAATTGTCTAACAGCACGTGTACAGATGTGTACATCCGCAGCATTGCGCATTGTTTTTAATTGATATGATAGCCATTACTTCATTGTTTACACTGTGTATATTGTATTGCTTTAACATATTGAGTGCAGGCACGGATTCAGAACGCCTGGCCGGGCACAACGCGTGACGCGCGGGCAAACCATGGACGGACGCTATGGACACGTACGCCCTGACATGTCCATAATGCCCCCTGCGGTTTAAGGGGCAGCATAGTTTAGACCCAGCCTTCGAGATGTGCATTCCACAGTATCAAGTTTTATTCACAGAAAGAATTGTGTTCTATTGTAAGAAATGCCAAACATTTGGGTGCAGTGGAGTTCCATGAGGAAAGATGGCTTCTTCTTGTGTGATGATATCACAGTTGTTCAGTCAACATATGGTACAAATTCCCATGCACCCCACCCTAATTATTTAGTACGTATGGTATCCACATTCCTGTGATATGGTATCATATGGTGTCCACATTCCTGTGACCTCATTTAAATGATGCCAATTAGCTGCGGCCTTTGTGCACCAAAGTTACTCTGACTGCTGTTCGCCACACCCTGAATTCTGCTCAAGTCTTTCAGTGCATAAAGTTTCCATCTCTCATTACATCCATTGCCCATTAGGATTTTTATTCCCATTGGCCTTTTAGTCATTCATTGGATCCACGTTACTTTACAGATAATTTCTCCTATTATACAATTATTTATTGCGAAGTCCAATTGACTTAGATACGTAATGTTTATCTTCTGCGGTCATTTTGACTTTATCTCTAATTGGGGAATATCTCCTTCTATAACTGAAGAAATTATAGATGTCCTAGTAGAAAGGGTTGTTGCCGTCACAGGGCCGAGCTGGGATTTTTTTACCAAATTCAAACTGTTCTAACTAGTTATTATTTTTAAAAAAACTCTATGGTAATTTACGCTCTAAGTATTCTGTTCTCACTACACAGATACTTACAATACAGTTTATGTATTTCACTTTCATAACAATTCAACAAATTTGAAGGGTCAAAAGTGGTCTGCGCTACAGGGCCTGTCACTTTTTTACAGAATTTGTGTATATGATGTACCTATGGGCCATTTCTCCTGCTATGCCAAAAATGCATGCACATAGGGTCCTGGGAACATATCCGCCACCCTTCCTCCCTGTGCATATCTAAGAAGTGCAAGCTGATGCAGGGGGGGTGGTGCTGTTGAGATGTTTGTTGAAAGAGGATGGAGGAGCAGAGGGTACGGACATGTACCTTTTTCTTCTTCTCCTTCTCGAATGCCCCCCCCCCAGTAGACAGCTCCAACAATAGCAACCCCCCCCCTCCCCAGTCGACAGGGGGTCTAAAGAAAGAACTTGCATAGAGCCCCTGAAAGTCTAGATTTGGGACTGTCTTTGGGTTCCTATCAGAAGTAAATCATTGAACATCTGGTTTTACTATCATAATGTTGCACACACTGAATTTACATTGAACTGACATGACTTGCTGTGGTGAGCACGCCACCATCTACTGATCTGTCACAAATTTGTTAATGACCACATTCATTATGATGATAATCTATGTACTGAAAGGCCACGTCTACTGAATGGAGATATTTCAGACCTTAGCCATCAACTTTTTCTATAAACTTTCAACATTCTAAGTCAAAAAAATCTACTTGGACAGTTGGTGGTCCAAATGGCCACCATGAGTGCAGTTCCTATGAGTCAAGGTTAGAACCTGATTCTCCATGCTTGGGTTCCTGAGACTCCAAACAAAGGTGCAATTATACCCTACAGAGCTTACACAAAGCCATCAGGTGTAAACGGTGTTGTTATTGTTATGTTGTCATGAGCAGAGATTGTATTCACCTATCTGAAGAAGACTCTGACCTGAAAGTGACACACCCTTGAAGTGCTTTGAGAGGCCATAAAAATATTCTAATGACATCACTAACATCTGTTTTGCAGTTCACATTCAAAGGGTAATATTTGCAAACTGGGTGTCTCTGAGTTTGACTGACAATACTTGTGTTTCCCTCTATGTAAGAGCTGAGCATGAATTAAGGGGATTATACAGTTATTATCTTTTTTTCTTAGTCGCTGAGTACTTCTACCAGCCACATCCCAGAACAAGAATGTTTCATACACATACGAGTTACAATATTGTCTTCATAAACCCATAGTGGTCTACCTCAAGTACTACCCTGGAAGCTTGAGAGGAAACCTGTCATAAGAAAAATATGTAGGCTACCACTGATGACCCAATACTTTAATCACGCTGGCTGGTTACCCTGCTGAAGATTAGGCTTCAATACCAATCAAGAATTCCTTCAAGTTTATAAACAAAAGTGAACCGGAGCCCAGAGCGTGCACACTAAATGTGTTTATACACTAAACAGGCAGTGACGTGTGACAAGTCCTTATTCACCTTTGTTATAGCCATTGTGGGAAAATTAGTCTTCAAATTCCATAACAGAGACAGTGAAATCTTTCTGAGACTACAGAATCTTGGCAGCCTGGCATCCCAGTGATGTAAACAACTAGCAGGCGTCTCAAAACGTTCATGAACTGCAGCATGCATTTGTTGTGATCTTTGTGAATAAGTAACATTAAAATATATAAAGAGGCTACAAAGCTCTTTTCCTGCTTGTTAAGAGATAATTCAGCAAAAATGCAGTTGCACATGTTATGTTGGCGAAAAATTTTACTGCATTTTTTGGATCTTAAGATGCACTTTTCCCCTCAGAAGTGGGGGGGGGGGGGGGGGG
>CM070032.1:28813920-28831845 GCA_036250615.1 Ptychadena robeensis
ATTGTAAGCCTGATCGGGCAGGGTCCTCTACTCCTCCTGTGTCATAACCTGTACCTGTGTCATCTTGTGTTACCCGTTATTTATGCGGGTGGAAGGATTTATAACTGTTGTGCCTCTCACAGGTAATAGGCATAAACTGCTTCTCCCCAGACTAATCCATATTTTATCACACGATTTTGCAGGACCCTCCTCTTACTTTGTGGCGGCCTTCCACTCTTATTACATATTTAAAGTTGTATTTAAAAGTTTATGTCTTAAAGCTGAACAGTTAAATACACAGTTGAAGTTCATTCAAAGTAAAGGATGCTTTCTGTTTTCACTGCTGCAGTTAAGTTATGCTTACACATGTTGTAAGCATCTCCTGCAACTGGACATTGAAAGGAGAAGCAGCACTCTGAGGTCAGCTCAGGCTTACAGACAGGTCAAAATCAGGAACTTGCACTACTGATATAATTAAATAAATATAAGTGTATATTTTATTATCTGGCTGCATTTCTTTGTATTAATAAATACAGAGAGAAGTAACTATGAAGGTTATGATGATAAGGGATTAAATGAAATCAAGAAGCCCTCAACTCGAGCAGTGCATAACACAATCATGCCTTCTTAAAACAGAAGGTTTTTTTTTACAGCCCAATCCATCACAAATCCTAAAAGTTTAGGTAGAAACCTTCTTTTCAGGACAGTGGGCGGAGCCATGCAAGATATTAAATATAAATATATTTAATAATATATTTATATATTAAATATATTTAAAATCAATGATAAATATTAATAAATACCAAACCATATGTAAGATGTCCTTCTTAGAGAGGCAAATCTTTACATTTACAATACACTTGCCACTGTGACCTTGTATACAGCTGAAGTTCCATTTTAGTAGGAATATTAGTGTGTATGAGGGTCTGGAAGATTAATAAGAAGACCTTCATGAAGAGCAATGCTCGGTACTGACCTTTCCTTCGTACAGTCATCCTGCCAGACAGTAACATCATAGGTTATTGCAAGAGGGTTACTTAGCGACATTTCCAATGCAAAATGTCAACAATGACCATTTTACAGGCTCCCAAATCTACCAACAAATCACCATCCACTTCTTCAGCAGCGCTCATATGATTCCGGAACAAATTGAGGATATGTAAATAAGTATGTTAATAGTTGGCTAATTCTTCGTAGTAATCCCCTGTCCCTAGTTGCCCCATAAATTGCAGCTGATTTCCTATAGTGCATCGTAAGAATGACAGATACCGGTATATCCCAACAGTCATAAATTAAACTTTGTGTTTGTACAATATTACAATTCATGTATCCACTAACTCCCCCAGTCCTTATATCTTCTCTCACACATTATGGCTTGCTGTATCTCTCGTGGTTTATTATCACTAATAGAATTCCTAGAGACCTTTTTATAAAGAAACAGGTGGAGAAAAGTTTTGTATTTTTAATTTTGGAAAATTGATCTCCATGTTTAGATTTACTGGTATCAAACTTGGGCCCTTTAGACCTCATCACCATTTATAGCACTATGAATGTGTCAGCAATGGTTCATTACAAGACAGATTTCTATTCTATGAAAGTTTACAGCATAAGGAGTAGTAGAGATGGTTATTATCAGGGGTGCACATAACTGTTTTAGTGAGCTCCTCAGATGAGTACCAGGAGATGGCGTTTGGTACTCACCCCATATGTAGTGCAGTCTTCCTCACTGTCTCCCTCACTGTCCTCTGCACCAGCTTCCTGCATGGGAGGTTCTGCTGCAGATGGACCTCCCTGTTCCTGATTGAGCCTCTGATTAACTGTCTCCATCCACAGGTCACCAGCTGGCTTTGGTCAAATGTAACTCTCACAGCACAACACCATTTGAACCCCCAGTCCTTATGTAAATTTTTCATATTCCAACTGTCAACATTCCAACAGTGCTTTTCTCTTGTCAGATTTGATCCATACATATGCCTACTGTGACATTCAACCACCTAATGTCCCTCACCCTTAGAAGACCACTCTTTATTTTGGATTAGTAATTTATATTCCCAAATTCCTATACGGTGTCTGTGGCCCTTTGGGTGTTATTTGGCTGCCCCCCTCTTCCACTTGAAGCCCCTGAAACCTAACTATTAATACATAGGGCATAGAAACTCACCTGTCTGCCGAATCGTCGGTTATGTGCCCCATCGATATACCATTACCACACTACAGTGTTCGCTAATACTTGAAGTATAATTTAAAACGCATTTTGTTATTTAAAAATGAAAAATAATGTCTTCAAGCTCTGCCTGCTGTCATTTTCTAATTTCCAGTAAAAAATGCTTATACAAGTCAGTATAGATTGAAAAAGTTATGTGTGGCCCTTTAGTGATCATGAGGGCCGCACTTGTGGCCCTCCATATCAACTCAGTTGCCCACCACTGGCCTACAGTGTGTGTTTATCTACAGCCTAGGTGCCCAACCTGTGGCATTATTTGGCGACCCCCCTTGGTCCTCCACATGCAGCCACTTAAACCTTACTGTTAATGCATAGGGCATAGCAACTCACCTGTGTAGTGGTCACACGCTGACCCGGCTTTCCTAATCAACTTTGGCGGTCCTACATCAGTAAAATTGTCAATGTTGATCGGGGAAACCAGGTCTACATATGAGCGCTACACAGGGGCAGGAGGTGGGGTGGGTGCAGTCGGGTTTTGACTGCCTGACGGGATCTGGTCCACCACCTGCTGAGATATGTTGACGGGGGTAGGGTCTGGATCGATGTTATGTGCGACCCTTTAGTGATCAACTCAGTTGCCCAACACTGATCTACAGTGTGTGTTCCTCTAAAGTGTGTGTTCACATACAGTGTGTATTCACATACAGTGTGTGTTCACAAACAGTGCATGTTCATCTACATTGCGCGTTCATCTACATTGCGAGTTCCTGGATGTGGAAACGATGCTGTTCCAGCACTGCGTTTCCACGTCTTTGGTATGCTTAATTAATAGACCGTGCTAAATCTCAAACTGCCTGCAAGTCATGGGGAATCCACCGCTCTTTTTCCCTGCACTGGATATATATGTGGACACATGGCCTTAACTTGTAGACCTCCACCAGGCATCATCATGCAGCTCCTCAGTCATTCTCCGAGCCCTGCTTCTTCCTCAACACAGTATGGATGGATGGATGCTTGGATTTATCAATTAAAAATAGTATGATAATCACATTTTTTTAAAAGGGCTTGGGATCATTTAGGGTGGCTGAACCCACACAAAATAGGCCTAATGACACCCTTGAGTGTGTGGTCATGTACAGTGTGTAGTCATGTACAGTGCGTAGTCATCTATAGTGCTTGGTCATCTACAGTGTGTGGTCATATACAGTGCACGTTTATTGGGTGGTTTCCTGTTAATATAAGGTTAAATTATATATAGGTAATACAGTGGATGGAGCAGTGTAATGTGGCACAAGCAGGCGAATGTGATTGTGTATACCCTCAGCGCCCACAACGTCTCATATGTTCTCCCTAAACACAGAGTACACGGCAATTCTCGTGAAATTGTTCCAAACTTGGCACAGCAGCAGAAAGTGACATAATCGCTTGTTGCACACAGTAAATCACAAATGTGCTGGTTACATAAACATTGGGATGTAGAGCCTGGCTGGGGTACAAGCTGTCGCAATCTGCTTATTAACAGAAAATAAAAAGACAATATCCCAGGTTTTCCTTTCTCCTGAATCAGCACATCAGAGCTGAAGTATCAGAGGGGACGGGTGATGCCCCGCACTCTCCCAGTCACTGCTCAGCTGCCTTATTTCTCTTCTCTGGTCCAGAATTTATTGTCTCTGTATGTGCTTCTAGTCAGAGAATCAGAGACGCTAGAAGGACTTATTTTTCTATAGAAATGCTAAAAAAACAACACTTGGGTGATATACTGGAGGAAGGTAAATATATGCAGAGCTAAGGCTATGTTTCCATGGCGTTAATGGATGCATTAATGCAGGGGTTGTTTAAACATGCGTCAAGGATGCGTTATTGACACAAGCGACAAGGATGCGTTAATTTCTCTCTTGACTGATGACACATTCAATGCAATGCAGGGTTAATGCAAACCAACGAAGGCAATCAACGCATGTGTGTACTAGTCCATTGATCACCAAATTGACCACTAGTGTTACATTATATATTATACATAATATTTTATATAATATTCATTACAACAATAAATTAGAATATAACATTGTATAGAAGTAATACAGTTGTCACATTGACAATAAGAATATTTACAGGAACTCGTGAGCATCGGGTCCAGTTAAGGTTCGATATTTCCGTTCGATAGATTTAAACGATAATTTTTTTTGACGATCGGACGGGAATCGAGCAGTGATCAGATATGTTGGGAAATATTCGACAATTATTCAAGTATCTAGGTATTTTGATCAATTTGTATCCGGTTGTACTGTGGCACGTGCGCATATAACTCAGGAGAGGAATCGGTCAGTTGTGAATGGATCACACTGCATAGACCAGTGGTGGGCAACTGAGTTGATATGGAGGGCCACAAGTGCGGTCCTCGGCATCACTAAAGGGCCGCACATGACATGACATTCTACTGATGTAGAAGTGCCAAAGTTGAAAGCTGGGTCAGTGCGTGACCACTTCACAGGTGAGTTGCTATGCCCTATGTAACAGTTAGGTTTTGGGGGCCACATGAGGAGGACCACAGGGGGCCACCAAACAATGCCCAAAGGGCCGCATGCACCCCCCCCCCCCCCCCCCCCCCCCCCCCGGGCCGCAGGTTGGGCACCTAGGGCATAGACGTACCATCGATCGATGTTTGACTGACTTTCGATATATAAATATATCAATCGTACAAGATAATCTAAATCAAATTGCAAAATAATCGATCCGTGTATGGCTAGCGTCAGTCCTCAGTGTATTCCGTCATGGTCATGAATTCCACCTCCTGTGGAGGATGCAGCATATGGGTGTGCTTTCTAACATGTGTCCCTAAGCATGTGATACTACTACTGGAGGAAACACCTGCACCTCTTCTTCTCCCAGTATTTCAGATTATATAAGGGTGGATATGGATGATTGTAATTGTTTCAGGCGACTCTCGTGCCTGTGTGCAGAAATAAGATTAGAGGATGATAATTGGATGAATGGTCAATCGGATTACTTGGGAATTTTCATTTTTCAGCGTAGGCCAGCCTAGTGCGTTGTAGATGTAGTATCCGCGTGCATGGTCTGGGAGACAATGGGGGAGCTGTCACTTAATTTTTATGCCAGTGATTGGTGCCAGTACAGGCGCATTTTAATTAGTAAAAGAAACATGGTCTGCTCTAAAAGATCTTTATAACTCTGTATGGAGCCTCTACACTTCCATAGGTTAACAAACAAGGGTGATATGAAGAGATTAGGAGATGGTGCCTTGCTATAGTCTGGCCTTTCTAAAATATTGATGATAGTTACACAGCAATGAGGACCATTTACTAAATACTGTATATAGGAGGCTGCACATGTGTACTATTCAGGGGCAGTGACATTTAAGCCGACCTACCACCAGAAATTTATCATTACATGAATGGCACTAGAAGTGTCCATAATTGGGAGGAATGCAGAATTAAAAAAAAAAAAAATTTAAAAAGGTCCTTTTGCAGCTCCTTCTCTCTCCATGGCTTGTGCCATGGCGCACCCCCACCCCCACCCCCACCTCACTGCAGTGATAGACATGTAAATCTCTAATCTCGGCTCTCCATTAAACTTATTTCCATAGAAAACCATTATAAACGCCCCCAGTGGCTACTCAAGACATTGCACCCAGCATTAACCCTCCAGACGCCTGGCGAATAAATATGAAATCTCTCATACGATTCCAGGCAACAGCAGGTAAGTATATTTTTTTAGGGGATTGTGGCGTGCTATACCTCCATCATACCAGCTCAGACATAAGTCAAACTTAGTATACATCCGCTTTAATGCAAATATGAGGTATATGGAAGCAGAAGTCAGTGAATACCGCCAGATACCCCTTTCTACTTCAATGCCACTTGCACACTACCCTACTAATGCTGGGCATACACATACCAAGCAGGTCAGACCGACCTACTCCGATGTGTGCCAAGATGCTAATGTGATGACGTCATCACGTTAGCATCCCGTTGCATTATGGGACCCCTTCAATCGGCCGGGCACCCTTTGTGTGCCGGCCATAAGCTTCAACGAAGACGCCGTCTTCATTGCAGCTTATGGCATCGGCTTCCATCAGCTCGCGCCGGCCAGAGATTATCGGACATGTCCGTTCTCTGGCCGGCCGAGCTGAGGGGCGACAGGGATCTGTCGCCCCATGTGGGTACATGCCGATTAGCGGCCGATTTTTAACCTGACCGACGGCGCGAGCGCGCACGCCCGTCGGTCAGATTGAAAATCGGCTGCTTATCGGCATGTGTATGCCTAGCATAAGCTGCAGCTTCTTTCCTTTTCTTTCTTACAAGTGACACCACATTTATAGTTATCTCCCAACTTCTATCTTTTTTCTGATACAGAGAATCCGGCATCACTGATCTGCTTGGCACCAGTCAGCAAAATGCATCTCCATAAAATGACAATTAAATGTCAATGAAAAGATGTATTCTCTATGTGTTACTTGGTTTCCCTACTGGGAAGAGAAAATAGTTGTACATGCAGTCACACCAACATAACATCTACATGTTCAAAAACATATTCACATCTCCCAGTGTTGGATCCCAACGCTGGTAATTATGTGATAAACCTCTTACATAATCTTTAGTAATGTCATTAATCATGACACAATGACATCAACATTTAATTGGTTTTGTAACCCGCAGTGACCCTTACAGCCAGAAAATCCTGGACTGGGCAGCAGAAAGTAAAACCCGGGAGGTGTTTATACCCAGCAGGTCTTTCATTAACGTCCCTCCGGCCAAAAAAGTTGAATCACGGACAGTTTTTTCTTCATGGAGTGCTTGGTTACTCATTATTTGTGGGGAAAACTAGTGGGAGGGATTTTACATGTTACTTGAAATGAAATATTTTGGCCATAAAGTGAATTTAACCAGCCAGATATTGTATAATTTATATACCGTAAATATCCTTCAAAATATTATAAGAAATATATAAATCTAGTCATGCGATCTCTGCATCAGATAATTGGTAGTAGTTCTCATGATCTGCTCCTCAGAGCATAGTACTCTATAGCTAGGCACACACCGGTAGATTTGTAAAAAGATTTGAGTACAATCAATTAACTTGCGCGCTCACGGTGATTGATTGTACTCTAATCTGCTTACAATCCTACCTGTGTGTGCTTTCCTTTGAGCGGGTTCAATAGAGCCTGCTCGAAGGAACTCGATTAAACGGGGTTCCAACATGTTGGAAAACCCCGTTCAATCTGCAATACTTTGCGTGAAGAAGAATCTTCACGCAAAGTTTAGAAACAGCTTCGGTTCTGGCTTCTTCCTCCGGCACAGCTGTCAGTATGAAGGGGGCGGAATCAGCACTCTTCATACTCCGGCACTGCTGTACGGAGAGAGAGGGTGGATGGATTTCTGCCCAGCTTCAAGCGTGTTCTGATTTACACGCTGGAAGCTGGGGAGAAACAGCTACCCGGAGGTCCCCCCATTGAACGGGAATCGATGTGCCCATGTTGTGCACACTGATTTCTGTTCAATTGATACCCGATCAATCACAGCGTGATG
Organism: Ptychadena robeensis; assembly: GCA_036250615.1. Taxonomy (NCBI): domain Eukaryota; kingdom Metazoa; phylum Chordata; class Amphibia; order Anura; family Ptychadenidae; genus Ptychadena; species Ptychadena robeensis. The sequence continues at coordinate 28,821,610 of CM070032.1, forward strand.
ACGTCACCACGCTGTGATTGATCCGGGAGTGATTGCACAGAAATTTACCCATGTATGGCTAGCTTAACTCTACCTATAAGCACTTACTGCCTTAAGGCAATACTACTTACTCCACTCACTGGCTTGATTGATTCTTGTTGATGTTTAGGATCTCCTGAAGCTGGCCGTACACCTTTAGATTTCTCTCAGATTTCCTTTAGATCTCCTTTGCATTGGGATCCAATAGTTTTGGTAAAACCATGTAATATGAGGGACTTTCTAAACCATCAAGTCTACCAGTGTTCAATCGCAGAGGAGCCGGCACTACATAGTTGTTGGTAGATCGAAATGATATCTGACAGAGAGATCTAAAGGTGTATGGCCAGCTTTACTATGTTCCTACTATATGGACAGAGGTTTTTGGACAACTGACCATGACAACTATTCCAACCTATTAAACATCCCATGCCAAAACTTTACAACATTATATTATGCCCATGCTTGGATGCCATTTAGCTATAAGTGCATTTGTGTGGTCAGTTTCCAACATTGGAGAGGAAGACTTAGCTTGAAATAGACCATCTAAATCAAGTCAGGTATACCGTGTTGTACAAATTGTGTACAAAGCCATCTCAATGAAGACATTGTATTGTGAGTTTAGACCAGACATGGTCCTCTGGACATTTCTGAGCCTTTTAGCTTTTTAAACTGGTTTGTTGAACCTTAAGGATAGGGCTATACAAAAATTTAGCTCGCCACTGACCGCAATGTCAGGACAGCCCATCATAGCTCCGGATCTGTCGGTCTGAGCCTCCATTGTAATTATGTCTATGTCAGTGGATTTATCCGACTGACGTATAACTAACATGACCAGGCCCATTGATTGAAGTGGCTGTGCTACATAGTGTAGCCTATAATGCAGCCCTTAACAGAGTGAACGGGGGGATTGTGCTCATTGGATCTAGTGTAGCCCTAGCCTTAATGTTATGACATTTAATTTATGTCAGTTCACATAAACTCTCCATCCATATGCTCTTGCCCCTCTGTCAAATTTACAATCCACGATCCTGTGAAATATAGAATAAAAATACGGCAGTTGTTAAAGCACCATAGTAAAGGCCAACTCCACATCATTGTCCAGAGTTGAAGCCCCCCCCATACACCTTTACATCACTCTATACAATTTCCATTACTTCTACCAACAGCTATGTAGTGTCGGGTCCTCCCTGATAGAATACATAGGGATTGGAAGGTTAGAGAGGTCCTCATATTACATGGTTTTGGTAGAAAGTTGATTCTACAGAAATTGTATGGTAAAATTGTTAGGTGTATGGGGGGCTTAAGAAATGTGACGTCCAATAATCACGAATAGCTGTCATGTTTTGGTGTTCAAAGTATATGTAAAGCCCCCCATACACGTTCCGATTTTTCGTAAAAATTTCGCCGACCAACGTGGTCGGTCAGGGAAAATAATCAGCTGCTGAATTATGTACCTGACCGATAACGATTTCTCAAAATCGGCCAAAAAATTGGTCGGGACCACTTTGGACCTGTCCGTAAATTTTGGTCGATCTGCTGTTAATAAATAGTGTCGGGCTGACCGATCTGTGATAATTCGAATTCCGAGTGGGAGTGGGAATATTTCCAAGTGGGAATATGTGACGAGTGAATGTAGTCATCGGACTCTTACAATGGAATAGCGCCTTAGTGAAGCAGCTGTGTTGCTGGTAGGAAAGTGATCCCACATGCATGAGGTCACAGCGCTGGGACACTTGTGCGCACGTAGACACTCTGAGTGGGAACAGAATGTGTGCTTCATGGCTGGTGTGACATAGCAGATTCCATCATTAGAATGTTCTAAATGACAACGTATAAAGTGAAGACTAAAGATCAGTAGACGGTGTCATACAAAGTGCTTTCTCCCAATGACCATTACTGTCATCCTATGTAGACTTTGTGAGTTTATTGTATGAGGACCAGTGACATGTCACTGGGGTAATACCTCACACTGCCAACATAGCACACACTAGTCACAAAAGCAAAGCTCCAAACGACTCTTCAACTAATTAATTTTGGAAAGTTTAATTATCTGGCGTGTTATATCTCTCATGAGATTTCCCATGCTGATTTCCTGAGACATGTCATGTAGTAGCCAGGTGAATTGAGACTATTTAGATAGCATGAGTTGCAGCAATTTACATTTGCATTCCGCAATGCAGTGAATATATTGCATGACTTGCCCCCTTGTCCAATTTGTAGCTAGCTGCTCATTGGTTAATTACTTGTAGCTTGTAAAATGTGACTCTCTATGAGTGTGTTTATGGGTTCAGAGAGAGTATCTACTGGTAGTGTATAGACTTATATTGCTGTACCCTTTTGGCTTGGCTGGAGGAATATAGAGTGAAAGCTTGGGGCAGGCCGCTAGGCACTTAATTTTATGTAGTCTGTCCACCACCCCCGGTGTTTTGTTCACCGGTACTGGTGTTGGTTCTTTGGAATTTCAACCCCGGAAAGTGGTGGGGAGAGACTGCTTACAGCTTTCCAAGTTCGGGACCCTCCTCAGAGGGCACCCACCCCGATCCCTAGTACTCGGGAGACCTGGCTCCGGTCAATTTCACCTAGGGAATGAGATATCCAAGGGTCAGCCGGCTTTGGCTGTCTGACCCACTAGTCACCCGTTTTTGGGGAACTTGTCCTTAGCCCCTTAACAGCGAGACACCCATACAGTTTTGTGTGGTTTCACTGTGTGCCACTTCACTTTTTGGCACTGGGTGCAGAGTTTTCACGTTTTGTGTGTGAGCACACACCGAGGGCTCATTAAAAAAATAAATAGAGAGTGAATGATGCATGGATCAGCCCTGCACACCTGCTGAAACATGCTGTATATTCACTTTATATGTGAACGGCTGTGTCTGGTTTTTTTTTTTTCCTGATTTTCTCCCCAAACCACAAGCAAGTCTTAAGCCCCCCATACACGTTCCGATTATTCTCCCGACCGATTTTTCGTCCGATCCTGTCACCCGATTTTCACCCAAAATGTTATGGTCGTTCGGTCGGCTGGCAGGAAAAATCGGAATTCGAATTATCACCGATCGATCAGCCCGACCCTATTTATTAACAGCAGATTGACCAAAAATTTACGGACAGGTCCAAAGCGGTGGCGATCGATTTTTCGTCCGTTTTTGAGAAATCGGGATCGGTCGGGTACATAATTCCGAATCCGATTAATCTCCCGATCGATTAATCTCCCGACCCGATCGGTCGGTCGGGCAAAATTCGTACGAAAAATCGGAACGTGTATGGGGGGCTTTATGGAGAGAAAAAAGATGAGGTTTTTGTTTTCCGATCATTTGCAGAAATATCTGTTGGTTGTTTTGTTTTTTGACTACCCAACACTGCTGCTGCTGATCCTTTGTAAGAGCAGACAGCTGACTAGCAGGCCGTATTCCTTATAAACCCATCATCATGGCTTTGCTGTGTAATGGATTGTCCTCGGTCATTGCAGGCGTTTATTGAGCATGCTCGGATTCCTTCGCGTCTCTCCAGCATGCTGATCAGCACCGTTGCTGCCGCTGGCTCTCATTATTGCTGAATGGCGTGCTGTTCTGATGCGTGCCCCATAATAAGAAGCACATAGGCCTGTCATCCACTAAACAGGTCTGATAGCGGAGGAAAGACGGCGCCGGCCTGTCACAGGGATGTAGCCATAGCAACCAGCAGCTACGCGGTGGCCATTTTGCAGACTCGGCCTCATTTACAAAATATGTTCAATGTATCGATCAAAGCGAAGCAACCTTTAGCCAAAATTCCAATCAAATATTTTTGTAGAATTGTTAAGTCAAAGGGTTTATTTTCATTTAATCTTCAGCAAAAGTCTAGCTCTTTTTTTTTAGGAGAAATCAGAGTTTTCCATCACCTATTTACTATACAGGATACAGGATTTTTTCTGTATTGAGCTCACTGTGGATAAAGGTGGCCATACACATTGCAATTCCCCTGCGAACGTTGTACAATTGGTCGTAACGTGGTTATACAAAAATCAGTGAACGATCGCACAAAGATCATTCAGAGAATGGATACGCACCACCTTGGGGAAGCGATCTCTTGCCGATATGTTGGATGGGGACCCTCAGTCCCCATCCTAAGTAATGGTGATCAAACAGGGATATACCAACATGTCGGATCCCTGTTTGCTTTATTAAGGTGGACAGTGTTCGATTCCCAAATGATCGATCGCCGCACTCAACAGCCGATCATTTGCGGATCAATTGAAAAGTCGACCAGTGTATGACTGACCTATCATACAATTTTGGTTAACTTTTGTTTTACCAAAACCATGTAATATGAGGACCTTTCTTAACCTCCCAATCACTATGTATTCTATCAGGGAGGACCCGGCACTACATAACAGTGATATACACCTTCCTATCACTATGTATTCTATCAGGCAGGACCCGGCACTACATAGCAGTGATATATACCTTCCAATCACTATGTATTCTATCAGGGAGGACCCGGCACTACATAGCAGTGATATATACCTCCCAATCACTATGTATTCTAACAGGGAGGACCCAGCACTACATAGTTGTTGGTAGATCTAAAGGAAATTGTATGGAGTGATCTAAAGGTGTATGGGGGGGCTTAAGTGACACAACATGACATTTTAATTTGAATGGCATTATCTCAGAGAGTAAAGCTAGCCATACACGTATAGATTTTTGCACAATCGATGATAGATTTGATCAGGATGTTCGATATTTTGATCCAATATCGATTGTGCCTATACCGAAAGCATACACTGTATTTTTGTTGGACTGAATGAAATTTAGTTTGACTGTACTGGAACGAAATTTCGTTAGGTTTTTGAACAAGAAATAGCTTCATTCAAATTTATTAGATCGAACTAAAATTATCGAATAAAACGATGGTATGTTTGATTTATATTAGTTTTTTACAAGATAGATGAAAATTTACCAACATGTCCGATCAGCTTTCGATAGATTTTTTGTTCGATATTGTTCAGTTTTGTTCAATGTTGGTTGAACGAAACCTTTGTTCGGTTTTAGATTTTCGTTGCAAAAATCTACCTTTTTTAATCTATTGAACAAAAAAATCGACCCATGTGTTCCCACCTTTATTGTTCTACAAAGTAACATCTTATTTATCATTGACTCTTAAGCCCCCCATACACCTTTGAATCTCTGTGTACAATCTCTTTTAGATCTATCAACAACTATGTTGTATACAGGCATCCCTACAAATGCACATAATTGGGTAGAGTGGAAATCCCCTCATATTAACAATTTTTGTTAAAACTAAAAAAAAATGTAAAAATTGTAATGTGTATGGTGACCTTTAGGTTGTGGGGTGCATAACCCCCCCCCCCCCATACAGTTTTGGTTGATGGAAAGGTTTCATGTCGGCTGGCCACATTGATGTTTTAAATGACTTGAAACAATCCTTGAATAATGCTACTAGAGTTCAGGAAGATGATGACGTCTCTTGAGCCGGTAATCAAATACAAGGTTTAACAGACACAACAGGTTAATGATGAACACATTGTAGCGATAATATGTATCAGATTTTAGCAGATTGAGACTAATTATAGAAACTTTATCTATAGTTCTGGAATTTAAGGTAACTTGGGTCAAAGTTGTTGCAGTTTCAGCTCAAACAACTAGAACTGAGCAAAGTGACCTTCACAGCCTCTTGTACAAATATGGGTAGAAGTTCTGTTGTTTCTTCGTCTGTACATAGGCCAGCCTCGTGGTCCTGGATAGGAAGGACATGGAGTCCTTCTACAATACACGGCATTGTTCTGTGCAGCACACACAGTCCTTACATTATCTCACCTACCAAGCTGACACTTTAAGCCAGTGGTGGGCAACTGAGTTATTATTATTATTATTAACATTTATTTACGGTATATAGCGGCAGCATATTACGCAGCGCTGTACAATACATTAGAGTGGAGATACAACACAGTATAACACACAGGTACAGGTAATGACACAGGAGCAGTAGAGGACCCTGCCCGGTTGATATGGAGGCCACAAGTGCGGCCCTTTAGTGATGCCGAGGGACCCTCCATATCAACATTTTCACTTTATACTGACTATAAACATTTTATAATGAATAAATGACAGCAGGCTGAGCTAGAAGATATTATTTTAAAATTTTAAAAAACAAAACTTGTTATTTTAGGGAACACGGTATAAGTATGGTAACGCACATTTTGTGTCATATATATCATCGAAGGTTATATGCCTCATATATATTATTAAAGCCTTTGAGGGTAGCTATTGAGCACACTACCTCTTAATTGTATTTCTAAGGGCCCTTTCACACTAGCTGAGTTTGCATTTCAGTACCACAACGCAGCACTGCTAGTATTAACCCAAGATTAGCAAACTTGTGTACCTACACAATCACAATGGCTCCGCGTTTTGCAGGTGCATTGCAAGCATCTCTTATACACTTAAATGGGAGCCGCAAGTGCAGAGTTTTCTCCAGTAATGGATGTGATTAACGGACACTGCCCCTCATACATCCGTTACCAGCCAAAAACCACACCGCAGAGGCTATATGAAATGTCTGTCATATCTAGCCATACACGTATTGCACAATTAATCTTGGAATAAAGCTAGCCATACTCATATAGATTTCTACACAATCGCCAATAAATTCGATCAGGATGTTCGATTTGTGCTTATATCGAATGTCTACACTCTATTTTCGTTCATATGAATTTTGATTTTTAACAGGAAATAGCTTCATTCAAATTTATTAGATCCGACAAAAACGATTGAATAAAAATATTTGACATGTTCGATTTACATTCGATGGTTACCAATTTGATCAAAATTTACCAACATGTCTCATAACTTTAGATTTTTTGTTCGATATCAATGACTTTTTATCGATTGAACAAAAAATCTTTAGTTCCCGGTCGGGTGAACGAAAATATCAAAACCGTGTATGGCCACCCCAAGTCAGCTTGAAATAACAACAATCAGTCTTACAACGTTTGATCGCACTACCACATAATGTGTAGTGATGCGCAAGCAGCACAGGCAATATTCATATTCACAAAATATCACACATTTTTCGCCTAATATTCCTAATTTATTTGAGAATTCGTTATCTCAAGACATTATAATCTTCATTGCGCAAATTAACCCCTAAACACGGCATATTGTGAAGGCAATGCACGGTAGGTCCGGTACTGATGTAAAATATCTTGAATATTTGTGATTATAAAGACATAGCACTATATTCAGGATCTTCGTGAATTCAAAAAATTAAATAATAAACATTTGCAATTAGAATATTTGCAATCAACACTAATAATGTGATCAATTCAAGAGTGATCTAATTCTTTCCTAAAGCTGGGCATAGATGGGCAGCGTTCCCGCAATCGATCGGCGGTCGGGTTGGCCCCTGGTCATATTGACCAAGAATCTGCCACATGTCGGACCGCACAATGATCCGACATGATGGTAAATTCAGAGTCGATCCCTTTGTTCAGATAGGGACAGCTGTCCCCATCCGAAGTAATGACCACACAAAGGGTGCTCAGTCGATTCTCGGTACTAGCGGCCGTTCGTGATGACATCATCACGCCCAGTCAGTCGGCTGGGAAATCGACGGGAAAACGACCCGTCTATGCCCAGCTTAAGCCATGTACACATGCCCCATAGTACCACTGGATACATAATCCTCTGAAATACCTAACCCATCAGATACTTGTACCATCAACTGAAATGTTGCTCAATCAATTTAGGTAAAAACAAATAGATATTCAAAAAATCTTCTTTATCAATGGATTTTTTAAATCAATGGAACTGGAAAATTGAATGGTGTATGGCCGCATTTAATGAGCCATAACTGATAACAGTGCAAAGAACATTGCTTATACAATTACAATTTACATCAATGTGATTGGTTGCTATGGGTTACTGCACTTTACCCATCACCATTGCTTCTTATACATTTCATTCAATTCATTTGCTCGCTCTTCCAGTGTTTTATCTGTTAAATAATAACGATTTTGATGAAGTTTCTTAGAGGTAAGCAGTGATTCTAGACCTGATAGCGTCACAATCAGCCAGTAGTGTGACATCATTTCTTTGTAGAATTGTTTGCCAAAACCATTGATATCTTATCGTCTTTCCTGGTCAGAGTACTCTGTGGTGCTAGTTTCGGTCTGTGCTTGTTATCTCTGTACTTTTATTATTGTACATTATTATTAGCACAATGAGGCAAAGCCGACGTAAAAGGGATTTCTTTCTTTCTATTTTCTTTGTTCCATACGAAATGTTAAATAACAAAAAGGATAAATGAATGTAAGAGGGAATCAGACCAGTGAGACCACCTCAACCTAAACCAATTAAAATTGGGAAAAAAATTGATTGAAAAAGGATTGGACATGTTGGTAAATTTAAATTGGTTGTATTGAAATGCATTACACTTTCAGTCTATCTACAGAAAGTTGATCAAATATCTGTTACTACAGTTAACAAACATACAATCAATCACAGATTTTCCTGACCCCAAAAAATTGATCTTTTTTAGTTGATTGAACAGAAAATCTAGACGTGTATGGCTAGCTTAACTCAATCAAAGACAGTGTGTATATGGAAGGGAGCAGCTTCTGTTTTGCTTCCTATTAAGTAATAGTAGATTATTGTACCATGTTAGCCATAGATAAGTGCAGAAAGTTTAAAGCCCCCCACACACCTTTAGATCACTCCATAAAATTTCCATTAGATCTACCAACAACTATGTAGTGCCAGGTCCTCCCTGATAGCATAGATAGTGGTTGGAAGGATTAGAAAGCTCCTCATATTACATGGTTTTGGTCAAACAAAAGTTGATTGTACAGAAATTGTATTGTAAGATTGTAAAGGCTGGAATAGACGGCTCGAAATTTTAGCTGAGAGATCTTGTGACATCATCACGCTACTGCCCGGCTTCCCCGATATCGGGAGTCAGCCTGTTCTATACTTTGAATGGGGAACCGCAGGTCCCTATTCAAAGTATAGAATATCGAACAAGGTTTACCAACATACACAGGTAGATTTTTTCCCTATGCTGTGCAGAAATCTGGGAAAAATTGACCCGTGCATTCCTACCTTAAGGTGTATGGGGGCCTTAGGTGATAGGGCCCCCATACACCTTTAGATTTCTGTCAGACATCCATTAGATCTCCTTTTGTTTTACTAAAACCATGTAATATGAGGGACTTTCTAAACCATCAAGTCTACCTGTGTTCAGTCACAGAGGACCTGGCACTACATAGTTGTTGGTAGATCTAAAAGATATCTGACAGAGAGATCTATGGCCAGCTATACCCTAATTGACTAAAGGCCTTACACATGTAGTGAGCCACAGACGATTTTTCTGCCGACCGGTGTGCGTGCGCGTGCCCACATCGGGCACCCACAGATCCCTGTCGCCCCAGAGCACGGTCAGCCACATGTCTGTAAATGTCTGGCCGATGCCATTAGTTTAAATGGGGATCCGTGTCCCCATTCAAACTAACGGCCGGCACACAAAGGGTGCCTGCTGATACTCTGAGCTATGGCATCACATTGCACTCCACCGCTCATTTGTCGGCCCCCGCTCGCTACATGTGTGGGGGCCTTAACTGATGTCATTAGAACTCAGGTTCAAATTCGTTCTAATTCGTTAGTTAGACAATAAAGGGTATCACTTCAATTCCAAACGTTGTGTGCTTCCTCTATAGGAAACCTAAAATGAGAGGTTTATGTGCAGTATACTGCAGACTGATTGGTGGATATTGGATTGTCCATAGGTGGGCTTTGTTTCATGGTGCAAACGTATCGTCCATGCAGTGTAATGTGCAGAGCACGGTATATGAAGTACTGAACTGTATATTATCATCTCTCCCAAGGGTAGAAGTGTTAGTTTGTTGTATTAATTAGCCAGCAAGGTCAGTTCATACTGCATCAGTGATTTCAGCACCTCTTCATTCTACAACAATACGCTCGCAGCCCTGAATAAATCTCCATGTGAAGGTGCGTTCTGGTGTGTACACAGCGCTGCTGTTCAAGTGGGATATTATTTGTAAAGATGGCGGTCGGCAGGCTTTGTGTAAACCTGTTTGGAAGGTAATGACGTGACCGTGCAAGAAGTAGATGTAGAATACCTGGCTTTGTACACTTGTATTACAGCAAACATTTACAGATCTAGTTTAACTCTTGAGAACATGAGTTCATCTGAATTATTTGC
>CM070032.1:28847761-28862990 GCA_036250615.1 Ptychadena robeensis
TATTGGGATAATAAAGTAGGGCAGGGTGACTGGCATAGAGTGGAGATATTGGGATAATAAAGTAGGGCAGGGTGACTGGCATAGACTGCTGTCTGTAGGTCTTGTATCACATCCCATTTATTCTGCATAGCTGCAGCTACGTGTATTTGTCCTTTATTAGGAATCATTTTCTTTAGTGTCATCATTTCATCAAATAGAGCAATAGGTCCATTTGGCCACCCAGAAGCAGGGAAAAAGAAAAAGCTAAAATCCCGAAGAGCAGAAAATTGCATTTTCTCTAAACCTAACGCTCTTTGTAAAAGTTGGACAGACGAAAATAGAATCTTCACAGACAGTGCTTTTACCTGGGTAATGAGGAGTTATTTGGATGTAAGTATCTCATTTCAATCCCGCCATAAAGCCCTCTTCTCTGGCTGGCTTTTGTAAGTTCATAAATTGGGTCTGATCACCTGGAAAATGTCTAAACTTTGCTAACAAGTCTCAGAAATAGCATGTAGTGTTCATTCTAAAATAGATTTTTGTGTTCTCTGCTAAAAGGGGCTTAGCTCTGAAAAACTGAACTGAAAAAAACGCAAAACTGCATCACAGTGCTGTTCACAGTGTGAAGGGGCCCGTAAGTCCCCCATACACCTTAAGATCACTCCATACAATTTCCTTTAGATTTACCAAAAACTCTGTAGTATAGTGTCCTCCCTGATAGAATACATAATGATTGGAAGGTATATATCACGGCTATGTAGGGCCGGGTCCTCCCTGATTGAATACATAGTGATTGGAAGGTATATATCACTGCTATGTAGTGCCGGGTCCTCCCTGATAGAATACATAGTGATTGGAAGGTATATATCACTGCTATGTTGTGCCGGGTCCTCCCTAATAGAATACATAGTGATTGGAAGGATAAGAAAGCTCCTCATATTACATGGTTTTGGTAGAAGAAAATTTGATTGTACAGAAATTGTATGGTAAGATTGGAAGTTGTATGGGGGCCTTAAGTGATAGGCTCCTTGCAATGCTTGGACCCTTAGCTGTGTGCTAAAGAGGAACCCCAGACTGACTTGAATATATAATATTACACATTTTGCTGACCGCCATCATAGGATCCTATCAGGTCCATAGTCTACATGTTGCGTATTTTCTAGAAGTAGTATTGTCATTTCTCTATTTATAAGGATAAGTGGGTAGGCGAAGAATGTAATACTATTGAAGTGACTTTTGTGTGTGGCAGTTGGATGACGAGATCTGGGACATCTCACCGCTGCAGTCCCTCAGCAATACAATAAAGGGATGGCATAGTGACCCAGTGTGCCCAATTTACTTCCACACACAATGGGGCAGTGCACATAATAGAAATGATTTCATGTTACATCTCCGCGCCTCTATCTAAGAAATGGCTGGGTAGTCATACTGAGATATTAGAAGTTGTGATCATTTTGTAGATGAAACATATGTTTAGGAACTTTCAATGCTAATGCTGTGCATACACGGCTCAATTTTGTAATAGATTGGAGAACAATCAATTTTGCTTAAATCTATTACAAAAATTGATCAACTGATTCCGCTCAAAGAAGCTCGACATATTGAAAAACCTTGTTCGATTTCAATTACTTTGAGTGGGGACTGCGGAATCGCCATCCAAAGAAGTGGCTGATATCGATGACGCAGCAGCACCTCTATATAGATGAAGCTCAAGCGCATTGTGCTGCACTTTGCTGGACATTAGTCGCACAGGGATCTTCCTGTGTATGCCAAGCATAAGTTTAGAACAACACGATATTTAAACTTGTGCTAAGTTTTACCATACTCAAGTATACACTTAATTTTGCAGCAACAAAAATGTGGTTTAAAGATCACGTTCGGCATACTGGAGTCTAGAGATGGAAATCATGAAGTTTCATCTGCTGACTTAAGCTGGCCATATACCTTTAGAGCTCTCTGATAGATTTCCTTTAGATCTACCAACAACTATGTAGTGCCGGGTCCTCTGCGATTGAACACAGGTAGACTTAATGGTTTAGAAAGTCCCTCATATTACATGGTTTTGGTAAACCAAAAGGAGATCTTAAGGCAACCTGACAGAAATCTAAAGGTGTATGGGGAACCTTAGTGAGTTATTTGCAAAGCCCTTAAACATGGGATCATTACCAAAACTGCTGGAGATGCAGAGAAGGGTTGTAGAAACATTAGAATAAATATTGCTCTAGCACAGGTTCATTTTAAGTGTTAATAAAGACAGTAAAAATAAGTAAAACAAGCAAAAAACAACCAGCAAAAAAAAATAAAATAGAAACCGTACTAGGATCTGCTCCCAGTGCGCCATCGACTAAACCACTGACAAGATTTTTTCTGCCTGTGTAACCTGTGCAGGTAATTACCATCCCAGAAAGTCATAGGCAGCACTATACACAAAAATTCTAAATACATTAGTTCTAATCAATGTGTTATTATTATTACCTATTTAGATACCTGCATGCCTTGATGGTAATCTCCTTTGAGAGCACAGACAGCAATAAATATATTATAGGATGAACTCCATCCACAACCCCCCTTCCATCTTCAGTGCCACTGTTTTTTCCTGGCGGGGTACATTTAGGGCTCGTTCCATAACCCCCTTTACTTTTCTTTGGCTCCACTTGCAATTGAGTGCACTAGCCGGGCCATTGATGGCAATGGGGCTATGACAGGGCTGTGTCTGGACAGCCGTTTCATAGCCCCCCCCATCAGTAGGTCCAAGCCTTCGTTGAATTTAATGCCGTCACGGAGCTCTGTGTCAATGTGAACGCAACGCAGGCTGCACAGGTGTTTCAGTTATACGTTGGCCCATTCATTTAATACATAACATGGCGCTCGTTGGACATCAGAGCATCCAAATACATAGTTCGAGTCCTAGTCAAAGACTGTATTGACCCATAAAGTTCAGTGTCCTATATGTTTTTCGCTGCAGAGGTGGCTCTTCATGCATGTTGGTATTTTCTTTTCTTATTTTATTTCAGGAATAACAAAATCTCTAAAATACAAAAAAAAAGCTAAACACTATTTTTACGCTCTGTTAGTCACATTTCTTGCCCCCCCCCCCCCCCCCCCCCCCCCAAATTGGTTGGAAAGTATGTATGTGTATTATCCAGTGATGGACAATCACTAGTCTTTTGGTCGGGGGTTATCGCACCTTTCATTTGTATTGGTCTGTTTTCCTTTACAGGCGTACAGTCGTATTTGCCTTTTGTATCTGTAGTTTAGTACTAGCATGCAATGTTGTTTATCTCACTGTAAATCAGGACGTTAAACATTTCAGATGACCACAGTGGATTCTCCTAAATCCTTTGTGCAGTCCTCAGAAACCCAATAATGTAATAAATACGACTTTCTGTCCTTTGTGCAGTCCTCAGAAACCCAATAATGTAATAAATACGACTTTCTGTCCTTTGTGCAGTCCTCAGAAACCCAATAATGTATCTTTCTTATATCTATAATGGTGATTTAGTGGTAGAGTCATACTTTAAAACCTTCATAGCCAATCTATTAATCATATACACACTGTGTGTTGTATGTGCTGATACATATTCTATGTGTAGCTTGTTGTAAAGCTCTGCAAATCACTGGGAATGTCTGTGACTCCTGCCTGCCTCTCCACAAAATATCAGACAATTTAGAAAGCACAAAAGACGTGTGCTAATTAATCTTCTCTCTGAGTAGCTGCTGCTACAGGGATTCCATTACTAAATGTCACTTACAGAAGAAGAGAGATAGAGAGGGAAAAGCAAGAGATTTAACATCTTGAGCCAATCGCAGCACCCCTTACATAATGCTGTGTTTATCCCATCCTCAGTGCCATAAGAAGGCCAGTGATTGGCTTCCTGGAGGATTTGTGGGCGGGTCTCCTCAGCCCCTGTGTATGGCTTTCCTTGAAGGTCCCTATTTTGTGCTGTTGGCACAGAAAGTCTTCTCAGCAGCAGAGCATCTTGGCATCCATAATTCATCGGGAGCTGGTACCCAGGAAACATGCTGATTGTCAGCTCTGTGGATTTCTCTTGCTCTCTCTCTGCCTTTCTGCTCCAGCAGCACCTTGTGGATCTGTACAAATGGGAATCATACAGCCTGGCTGCTGCTCGCAGGGATTTCATGGCACAATGCAGCGTTTGTACCTAAATCCAACTCCGCAACTAAGTGACAAAAGGGAATTGTGAAGCAGACTCCTTCTATATCCAATTGTGTTTATTTTATAGTTTTTTTGTTGTTGTCTTTTGGTAAACCATCGATTTCAAAATGCCTGAAGCCAACTATTTGCTGTCTGTGTCCTGGGGCTACATCAAGGTAAATGATGTCACTGTGCGGTACTGTATGGGAGATGCTGGGATTACATGGACATGTCAGTTGCTGATGTGGTCACTTCATATATAGAGTCTGCGCTGTAACCTGAGATAATGCATTGACTGGGGGGGGGGGGGGGGGGGGGGGGGGGGGGGGGGGGGGTGTGTTTACATTTGTACATACGCAGGGATGTGCTGTGTTTATTGTGGTCAGTTCATGACAATGACTTCATGGTGCTTGTAGTACACAATGCAAAATAAATATGACAAAATATTATAATTTACACTGTTGGGAAATCTCATATTTAGATTCAGCATAAAGTAAACAATGTAAAATTCATCGGTCCTATCATTGTCCTGTTTTATGGTGATTGGAAAATAAGTCTTCTGATACTGTCTCTGGTTTGCCAGAGGACTAAACCAATTATATTTGGTACAATCATTGAGTATTGATCGCACCTATTTTTAGACCCCTTGTAGATGGCCGATTAAATCAAATTATAATCAATGGCTGTGAAAAATGAGAGAGAAGGTGGAGGTCTGTGGCTGCTACATAGCAATCCCTGATGGTGCCGTGTACCTACCTGTGTTCTGTGCCCGTAGCATGCTAATCAGTGCCCGGGTATAGCTGCTTCTCAAAACCCAGAGGGCTCATTAGTCTTCGCTGCTTAAAAATGGCAGAACAAGACTCAGCCTGGCAATCAGATTTACTAAGTTGGGATATGAGATTGAACACCAGCAATTTGGCTCCTTTGTTTCCTGCTAATGATCACAAAAGATGACCTGATCTGTTCTTTGTGTCCTGTGTTAGGATTTGTATCCATTTTGGAAAGATTCATTGATGGTCAGACAGATGAATATCATTCTGTTAGGTGTAATCATTAGATAGGTAGGTAGGTATTGGGTCACATGGATGGATGCATGTATGCCATGTTATGTCTTCAGACTCCTTCGCCACCATTGTACATTGTACATGTCAGCATTTTTGCAGTGAATGGTTCTAGCTTTGTCACCCACCTATCTGCTGTGTTCATGTACTCACCTTTCATCTCCGTTATACTCATCCAGGGATGTGTGTTCTGCACGCTGACATTTCAGCATAGGTCAGCAGCTATTATTAGTTACACATGAGAATTGTGACTCTGTATGTATGAACACAGCACACACCATGAACATGTATGTGAGGGGAGGATGCATCGTGCTGGGTGATGGGCAGCCCACATACAGGTACAGGCTTCCCTGTGGATAGAGGAGGCCATTCTTACCTGTTCCCTCTGAAAATAATCACCCGTACATTTTTTCCTCATGCTGAAATATAAGGCATCCCTGAAAATAAGGCACCCCCTTGAGATATGGTTCTGTAACTCTGGACAGCGGGATCAGAGGGGCTATCAAAATGACACAGGAGGATCAGAAGGGGTTACCCCCCCTATGGGTTTCCTATGCCATTTTGATTCCCTCTCTGATCCCCCTGTGTTATTTTAAGTGAACCCCCCTACCCTGATACCCCAGTGCCGTATTCTCCTTCATGGAAAAATAAGACATCTCCCCCAAAAAAGACGTAGGACATCTTTAGCAGCAAAAATTAGTATATGACACTGTCTTATTTTCGGGGAAACACGGTATTTCTCATTCTTGCACCACTCTGTCTGGTTATATAATAACTATTGTTCTCAGTGACAGATGATAGCTTGGCATTATGATTATTACAAAGTACATATATCTGTGGCAGTATACCCTCCACTACCTGCACCAAATACAACCTACCCTGTTTCCCCTGAAAATAAGGCATCTCCTGAAAGTAAGGCACCCCCGAAGATACATTACTGTAACTCTGGACAGGGGGGATCAGAGGGGGCAATCAAAATGGCACAGGAGGATCAGAAGGGGTCACTAAAATGGTAATCTCCCCTCTGAGTCTCATGTGCCATTTTGATCCCACCCCCCTGTCATTTTAAGTCCCCCACCCTGATACCCCAGTGCCGTATTCTTCTTCATGAAAAAAAAGACATCTCCCTGAAAATAAGACGTAGGGCATCTTTGGGAGCAAACATTTATATATGACACTGTCTTATTTTTGGGGAAACACGGTAACTACACTGACCTGTATAACCTTCCTATATAGTACACTCTAATCTAATAAAACCTGCCATACAGTGCACCCTGACTAATTATAACCTACTACGCAGTATACCCTGACCGAGTAAAACCTACCACACAGTACACCCTGACCAAATATACATTACATTCTGATTACGTATAATCAACCCATATAGTATACTCTGACCAAATATAAGTTCTTATACAGTACACCCTCACTAAATATAACCTCCCCATACAGTATACCCTGACAGAGTATAAAATACCATAGAGTACACCATGAGGGAGTATAAAATACCATAGAGTACACCCTGACCTAATATAACCTACCCATATAGTACACCCTGACCAATTATAAAATGCCATATAGTACACTCTAAAGGAGTGTAACCTACCCATACAGTACACCCTGACCTAGTATAAAATACCATATAGTACACCCTACCTATATAGTACACTCTAAATGAGTGTAACCTACTGAGTATAACGTACCACACAGTACACCCTAAGTAAAACCTACCATACAGTACACCCTGACTGCAGTTTATGTTATAATACTGAATATGGTGCATCTGCACTGTATACCTCTGAGTGAATACAATGTATACCCAGCAGTACATCCTGGCTAAATACAATGTATCCATACAATAAATCCTGACTGAATCTATATATTTCACTCTTGTGTGAATACAGTGTAGAAATGCAGTATACTCCTGAGTGCATACAATGTATATTCAGAAGTACATTCTAACTAAATACAATGTATCCATAGAGCAATGGTTCCCAAACTTTCTTTGCAGGGCCCCCTTTTCTATTTAGGAACATAATCGAGCCCCCCTCCCTGTTCAAACAAAGGTTCAGAATGAGGCACCCCCCCCCCCCACCCCAGGAATACCTTTGCACCCCCCCGTTTAGGAACCACTTCCATAGAGTATACTAAAGACCCATTTACACAAACATGTTGGAGGGGTTGCATCACACATCATGCATCACACATCATGCAACATAAAAGTGTGTTTTGAATAGGTTGGTCATAGATCTATCACAGACCAAAATCTTATCCTGAAAAGTGGATTAAATAGCAGAATGGCACATGCGTCATAATTTTGCTTATAATTTGTCATTTGTCCCCCAACCTACTTTTTGATCATCTAGTCATATCAAACTAGTCAATAAGGAAAATCAAAAAATGAATTGAGCAGTTTGAATATGCTGATTTCCTGTAGCGTACTGCATTGCATTATGTATATACAGTACATATATTATGTGATGTCACATTGCATTATCAGTAATTTGTACCCTCCTATCCTTCCATTTGATGCCGTTACTGAGTACATTTATAGTAAACTTTAGCTTGGCATAAATTTATTGTTATCCCATGCAGTCATACAATATGCACCCTCAGAAGGTGTATTTACGTGCACTGCATCCCCAGGCGGTATTCCGCTCACTAAATGTGCCAGATGTTCTATGAAGTTTATATGTTGTTCCTCCAAAACCTTGCCAGGACTAATTATTTCTGGGTACATTCTGTACCGCTATGCATGACGGATTTTACCAGGGAGGAAAAGCTATTGGCACAACACTTGTGACCCACTATAAAAAGACACCTCTGACCTACCGAAATGTTTGTTACACAATGACTTTTCAAATAACCTCTAAAATGACTACAGTCTGATATTCTCCTGTTTCCAATAATCTACAAGCACTTGTTTTGTTTTCTTTAAAGATAATCAACAAGATGCTCAAAATGTGGCTTGTTCAGCTGCAGTCTACATGCAATGTGCATCTTATTGTCCAAATGTATAAGTCTCTAATATTTGTATTATTATTTATGTATATAGCACCAACATATTACACAGCGTTATACAATAAATTAGAGTTAAGATACAACACAAAATAACACACAGGTACAGGATATGACACTAGAGTAGTTAAGGACCCTGCCTGGTTGGGCTTACAATGCAATAGGTTGGGGAACAGAGTATACAATAGGTGTGAGGGATGGGACTGGCATGGTGGTGATGTTAGGAGTGAGATGATGGGTAGGCCACACTGAAGAGGTGGGTTTTCAGCACTTTTTTGTAAATGTTAAAAGTTGTCAAAAGTCTAAAGTCTGGGGCGAGGGAGAGAGTTCCAGAGAGTAGATGTTATGTTATGAGTGGGGATGTCAATACTATTCTCTAGTGTTTACATGGGAGGGCTGTCAGACAGCCAAGATTTTATTACAGTAAAGCTTTGTTTCTGTGGTGTTAAAAATGTTGACACATCTATTGAAATTCAGTAGATGCGTTTCCACATGCGCTGTAGGATTGTGTGTGCATTATTGTCATATAGTCCCGCGTTGACTTTGATGCTATGCAACCCAATGCAAGTATGGGTGTGCTAACCCACCCAAAGGGAATACATTGAGAGTGTCAAAAATGCAGGGGAAGCGCTGCTCCCTCGCGTTAATGATGACCCTTGGGTTAAGGTGAATGCATTAAGGCATCACATTGCATAGTGGAAACCTAGCCTAAGGGCTTGTGTCCATTGCTTCTTTTTCTACACATGTGCACATCAGGGAAAAAGACTGAGAGGGCACTTCCCATTCTGATCATCTAAGCAGCAGGGCTGTGGCGCTGGTTTTAAATCAGGGAATGCCGCATTTTATTCCAGCGCCGCCGGAGAGACATCCAATGAAGATCAATAGACGTGTCTACAAGACACGGAAAAGCAGCGACTGATGCAGTTTGGGCATTGCTTTTCCCCGTCTTTGCTATGTTATTTAATAGGGCGCACTCCCGCCGATGCAGGGGCCTGGGCGCGTTAGGCATACTTCAGTCTGATGTGTCCATTTGACCGTCAATGGACACGTCATACATCAATCCTCCGTACCCTGAACATTCAAAGTATTGGGCGCTTGGATTTCAGTACATTTTGAAGATTATTTTCTTACCAATGCCTATAGCTACAGATATAAATAAGACTTTGTTGCAGTGTATTCTGCATCTCCTCCATCCAAAAAAGTTGTAGGAGTTTATTCAGGAACAGTTGAACATATGCCAGAGTCACCTGACTTTATGTAGATTAATTTTCTATAGAACAGCTCAAACTGTGTTCCCTTCATGTTCTGTATAGATTGTGATGTTGTTCTGCGCTGTTCTGTTATAATTATAGATGTAGTTATTGTTTGCACAGTATTTCTTTTCATGCATTATTGTCTTTTTCCTCACCATCCGCCTACATTTCAGCTCGCCACGGATTCTTTCCTCACTGACTGAACACTGAGCCACTAAAAATACCTGCTGTCACATACTGTACAATGTATTCATAGAAACACTCTTGTAGCCCAAGACACGAAATATGAAGGGAGAGAAGCTACATAAAATCCATATCTGCCTAATTACTTCCTTCTCTACCTCTATGAGGCACATGAGGGAATTTGGTTGAATAATGGGCAGATTAGCCGGCTAGGGATGTAGAAGGGGAATTTTAAACGAGTCAAAGCTTGCACTTGGGGATTGAATGTGGTCTAAACATAATTTACTGATTTATTGTGAACGTTTGTAATTTGTTGGTTGATCATTGTGGTCAAAAGTTATAACTTCATTTTAGCACTGGTGTTTGGATTCATACATTGCACTATATCAAATGATATGTTATAGAAATTAATATTTATTGTAGGTGTCTGATGGCTAGAGCCACCTGGTATTATTTTGGGGCTTCGGCAATGAGACGTCCTCTCCATTTATCCTACTGTCCGTCTATCATTCCCATTGTATGAATACAAGATAATAATAAAAATTTTAACATTCTACAAAAAAAAAAATTATAATCAATTAATCATAACAAATGTCTTTCCAGCTCCTCCGACAGCTTGATGATGTCATCGAGCTGCTGCAGGGAACGGCTACAATATCGAGCCGTGTGTTCCCTGCTTTAGGGTCATGGTTGGGGCTGTTCTATTTCTTCAGAAGATTCAGTTGGCTATTTAGAAGATTGTTCTCATTCCCACACGTATAGTAACTATAATGATACAGTAAGCCAGTGTTAAACTAGCCATACACGGGTTGACTTTTGCATAATCGATCTTAGATTTATTATATTAGATCATATTAAAGTTGAGCAGCCGTCTTTCCTTCTAGTAGTTAAGGAGCTCTAGTGAGGTATGTTGGTGGTTGGTTGCTCATGTTTTGTTGGGTGTAGGCTGTGATGGCAGCCATCATGATTAAACAAAATAAAGCCCCCCCATACACCTTTAGATCACTCCATACAATTTCCATTAGATCTACCAACATCTCTGTAGTATAGTGTCCTTCCTGATAGAAAATAGTGACTGGAAGGTACATACACGTCAAGATTTTTCATCCAATCAACTTAATTCAATAAATTTTTTTGATTGATTGAAAATCTATGGCAGTCCACATGGTTAGATCAACCTAAAACAATTAAAATTGGGAAAATAATTGATTGAAAAAGGATGCGCTGGTAAATTTTAATTGGTTGTATTGAAATTGATTACACTTTTGGGTGATGCCAAAAAAGTTGATCAAATATCTATACATGGTTTTGGTAGAACAAAAGTGGATTGTACAGGAATCGTATGGTAAGATTGTAAGGTGTATGGGGGCCTTAAGATAGTTGTTGTATATTAGATGGTTGGTCTAACAAAGAAATGTTGAGTTTAAATATCATGCCAAAATTACTTGAGAAAACAGTTTGCCTTCTCAGTCCACCTTTTTTACTATTATTGTCTCCACTAAAGCCCCCCATACACCTTTAGAACACTCCATACAATTTCTATTAGATCTATCAGATCTACAAATAACTATGTAGTGCTGGGTCCTCCCTGATAGAACACATAGTGATTGGAAGGTATATATCACTGCTATGTAGTGCCAGGTCCTCCCTGATAGAATACATAGTGATTGGAAGGTATATATGACTGCTATGTAGTGCCGGGTCCTCCCTGATAGAATACATAGTGATTGGGAGGTGTATATCGCGGCTATGTAGTGCCGGGTCCTCCCTGATAGAATACATAGTGATTGGAAGGTATAGATCACTGCTATGCAGTGCCGGGTCCTCTCTGATAGAATACATAGTGATTGGAAGGTTTAGAAAGGTCCTCGTATTACATGGTTTTGGTAGAAGGAAAGTTGTATGGTAAGATTGTAAGGTGTATGGGGGCCTTATCTCTACATATTTGTGTTAAAGCAAGCCTATTGTATGAGGTGAATGTTTTGTGTCATTGCTGCCTTTCTTCTGGTGATGTTAGTCTGGTAGGCTTAAGTACTCTGAGTCATAGACTTGGAGTAAGTATGTTGATACGTAAATGAAAAGAGAAGAAAGTAGGCCTTAAATGTTGTTTAGGTCAAGTTTTGAAACCAGAGGATCTTTAGATATAGAGTCTGCATTAGTTTTTTCTTTATTTCCAATTTCTGTCCCTTTGTTTACATGTATTTCTGATGCTATCTTTGGAAGAAGCTTTGATTTTAATGCTAGCTAGTTGGCATGGCGTGATGCTCGCACACGATATCCAGCCGCAGTGTTTCTGCTCCATAGATCTTGTCCGATACTTTTGATGGGGATCCTCGGGCCCCATCCAATGTAATGGAAAACGAAACAGGGTTTACCAACATGTTGGTTCCATGTGCGACTGAGCTTTCTACTTCAATTGATCCCACTCGAAGGAAAGCTGGATTGCTCAAACTTTTTATAGATTCAAGCACATTCAATCTGTGAACGCACAGGGCACTCTATTGTGCTGGAATCTATCAAAAAAAATCAAGACGTGTATGTGCAGCTTGACATGGGACAATGTTAACTCTGTGTCTAAAGCACATTATCAGTATAGCTGGCCATAGACGTCTTGATACCGGGCCTATTTCTGGGCAGATCGCCCACACGTGAGGATCACGGCTGGTCATGTCGAGAATCGGCTGCACACCATTTGTGTGCCGGCATTTACTTTGGATGGGGACATGTCCTTAAATTGTAAGATCAATTCCTGGGCCGATTTAAGGTGGGAGCGTTTGATATGCGGCCCATTTCGCGGCAGAATGATTGCCTTGAGAGCACACGGCGGTCAATCTATGGGAAAATCGTCCGCAAAAACGCGAACCCTTAATCGCCACCTTAACAAAGATAGTTTACTGATGAGATAAAGGTGTATTTACTGTTCTTGCTTAAACTCAATATATAAGCAATAGTAGGCTTCAATATATGAATTATTTTGTACTTGGGATGCACATTGGGCAAAAAGAGGTCCGCAATGGAGGTTAAATATAAAAATTTTAGATATTTTGCAATATTAATGTATTAACCATTTTATTTCTTTTTTTATAGTTTAAAAGAATGCTCAACCGGGAGCTCACCCACCTATCGGAAATGAGCCGGTCTGGCAACCAAGTATCTGAATATATTTCAAACACCTTTTTAGGTAAGTTTTCTGCTCTCCCTCCTTCCCTGTTTAATTCTGCTAATGCTCACTTTCCTGGCAGCAGATTACAGCAAGCTTACTTGTTTATCACAGTTTTTTATAGATGTCATCCTATTACATAAGAGGACCGGCCCCATATGTCATAATCAGAGGAAACTCTACCATATAGTTTCATTGTTTCCTCCCTAATTGGCCTCTCTGCAATCCCCTATGTGTTCCTGTGTTTCTGGGTTGCTGTGTTGAGGATACGGACATAGCGCGTTGTACGTCAGCCTCACACGTTAACTCTTTCCTCTATAAACCAATGCACTACACTTACATATGCCAGACATATAGTGATTACAGAGTAAAGGGTCTGAAGAACAATTTCATTATTCTTGTTTCCATAGCAGTCGCAGCATTGTTTCCATTTTAACCAAACCTACAAAAATAAAGCAAAGTCAGCCATTTAATTTCTAATGTGATCTAGGAAACTAGAAGGAAGGTACACCCAGTGGTATAAATAAAATGAAAGCCAGATATTGCTATTGGTTCATGGTTTTATGGGGGGGGGGGGGGTTGTACTGGTGTTCTGCTAAACTGTCCTATCCTGTCGATCTGTCCTACCCTGCCAATGGCGCATGCACAGGACGAATGGTTTATTCTACCCCCCCGACAGGGTAGAATACAATGTACGTCTTGCACATGCCCAGTTGGAAGGGTAATGATAATAATAGGACAATCGATGGGGTTAGGACAAACACCCGCTCAGATTCATGCCCATTCGCTATCTGGCATCACCAGAAAGACATTTGCCCAGTTTCCTGAATCATGGATCTCAATTAATTTCATGAGAGGTGCCTCAGAAATCTGTGTAAATGTTGTATTTCACTATCTTCCCTGTAATCAATAATAGGTAAAATAAAATTATGAACTTTTTTGATTTGCTGTAAGTCATTTCCTTTATCTTACATGTTTAATTTGAATATAAGTCATGATTTATCATTAAAGGTTCAAAATACACAGAGCAGTGGTATGGCAGGTGGAAGAATATGCTGATAACTGTTCTGTGGTTAGGATAATGCTCTGGTTTGCTGTGATATATTATACAAATTGGTTGGATTAAAATAGAAAGAAAAACCTCTACAACATATGTTTCAGATTATCCTCTGTCATCTTGTATTCTTAATAAAATGTTCTCAAAATTCTTTAAAAAAAATGACTGAAACCGAAGATAGAAAGAAAACAATTGACTAGCCAGGACGTTACATTGTTAGTGTAATGGTTAATCGTGGGATTTCCAAAGCGAATACCAAAGCTTGCTGGGATTTCATGTAGGCAGGTAGATGTGCAATGAAGCATTGGCATCCCTTGCCCGTAGGAGGGAGGTTTGATAAATATGACACTGTCAACATCTAAGTGCAGAAAATACCGTGTTCACACAGCCGCAAGGGGTGGGGGTGGGGAGGAATCCCCCTGCAATATCGCCAGCTCAGAAATCTCTCAGGGACTGAAACCCTCAAGAAGACTTCAATGTGATTTCCTTACAGTGTTCCCCTGTAATACATCAACAGATGACATTTATTATATAGGAAAAAATGTTTAATCCATCAATATCACATCTTATACATCATCATCAGTATATTAAACAATTAGGGTCTTCTCTAAAATATACTTGTTTTATTTTTCAAAATGGATTGCTGGGGCAACACCGTGTTATTTGTAGATCACCATGATGAGAGTAAAATTCAGCAACTTGTTCATCCATACTTTCAAAATATGAATAATTCTTTCTATTCCCTCCTTTAATTATTATTAATTTATATTTATATAGCACTAACATATTATGCAGAGCTGCACATTAAAGTTGAGATGCAACACAAGATAACACACTCTTCCTTTATTATCCTTCCTCCTCTTTAACTTTTACCCACCTTCACTCTTTCAATTTTCCTTCCCTTCTTTTCCACCTTCATTAGTTCCTTTCTTCTTATTTTGTTTTTAATTTTCGTTTATTTCTCTTCCCTTTTCCCTTCTTTTTTTTTCTGCCTTCCGCCGATTTGGTTAAAAAACAGTTAATGGTATTTGTCACTTAATTAGAGTTTAACTGATCCTTGCCATAACCTGGAACATGGCTGTGTACATTAATTGTCTGGGCACATGGTAGGGGCATGAGTCTTCCAGGTCTGTAAGCCCTTCATTAGTGAAATAAGAATAGCCTTGGCGCTGGTACTAATAAGTCAGCCATTTAAGCCCCCATATATATGACAGGCACTTGGGACAAGTGAATTCTTACTTCAATTATTATTCTGTGCTGTGGATTTCACTATTCATATTACTAAAGCCTCCATACACCTTCCAATCTTACCATACAATTTCAGTACAATCAACTTTTCTTCTACCAAAACCATGTAATATG
>CM070032.1:28863437-28886677 GCA_036250615.1 Ptychadena robeensis
CACTAGGGAATCCCATGGAGTGTAACAGCAGATGTGAACTCTTTCAGACATGTTTGTGCTTCCGCTTGGCTGGACCTGACAGTTGGATTTAGGACTTTCCTCTTTGATCCATCTAAACTGTGTGGATCTGCCTGGAATCATAAATATCAAAGCTTCCACATGCTCACACTGATATAACCTAATTATTGAAGCTGCTTCTATGTGAGCTTCATGCACTTCTGTAATAAAGCTACACTTCACCATCGCTGTACTTTATACGAAGTAATAATAATAAGCCTTACAATTATTCAAACTTATAAAGGTAGTAATTAAAAAATGCATGCATAAGGTCTGACCCAATTAATTATTGTTTTTTAATGTTTTATTTCTCTAGTTATATCATGATGAGCTCTATTAGTTACTGCCATATTATTTCTCTAAATCTGTCCATACTAAAAAACATACTATAGATATCACATGGCCAGATGCCCATTCATACCATCTGATATAAATGCTCCTTTACACAGGGTTTGTTGTGTCCATTATATTTCATGTACACATGAGAGTATACATTGCAATAGTAGGCTTCTTTCCTTATCCCCAGCACACAACTTTGTCGAAGATTAAATATTGATGTAACTTTTTTTACATATAATACTAAATAGAAAACATGCACATCTCCCTTTTTTATTACCACATGAATATGTGTTACTGTGTTGAATGACCTTCTGTATGTAGTCAAAACTGTTTTTACACCAAAGGATCTCTAGTGTAAATTATTCATCATTACATATATTTTTTTCCAGATAAACAACATGAAGTAGAGATGCCAACACAGGCCCAAAAAGAAAAGGAGAAGAAGAAGAGACCCATGTCTCAGATTAGTGGGGTGAAGAAACTAATGCACAGCTCTAGTCTCACAAATTCAAATATCCCCAGGTTTGGAGTAAAAAGTGAAAATGAAGAATCTCTAGCCAAGGTGAGCTATAAAGATTTATTTATTTCTGTTCTGTGTATGTGGCTATATTTCCAGTTATATGACGTTATCACGCTGCACTCCATCGCTCAAGGAATCGGCGGGCACCCTTGTTCTCTGGCCGACCAAGCTTTTTCGCCCCAGGTGGGCACCAGTTATCCGTGGCCCATTTTGATGCCGACCGACGAGCGAGCACGCACATTGGCGGCAAAACCGACCGTGGTTAATTACGCGTGTGCGGACCTTTACTCATGACAATACTGACTGTGTTAGTAAAAATATACATGACTATGGTGAAAGCATTAGATTGTGAACTCCCCTGAGACACAGATGTGTATGCTTTGTGAAGTGATGCGTAATATGTCAGCGTAATATATACCGTATTTTCCGGCGTATAAGACGACCCCCAACTTTTCCAGTTAAAATATAGAGTTTGGGATATTCTTGCCGTATAAGACTACCTCTCTTCAAACTCACACCAAATAAAAAATGTTATGTCTACTCTGACTTTCAACCCCCAGAAATCTAAAAATGTAATATAGTGTAACACAGTTGTGTATGAAGTGAAGTTTTTGTACAGCTATTTAATTTGTTCTAGCTTCAATCTCAATATCCCTGCAATACCAATTTCAGCCACAATGCACAATGTCGCTAGTGAGCACACTTGTCAGTAGCAGCCAGCTACTTTCACTTCGCAGACATCGGGAAAGAGAAGGAGGGGGAGCGTGGGGAGCATGGCTCGGGCGAGCAGACCTCAGGGCTCCCCTAGATGGTCGGAACGGAACAGAAGAGCACCCTAGCACACTGTACCTGGTGTATAAGACGACCCCTGACTTTTGAACACATTTTCCTGTGTTCAAAGGTCGGCTTATACGCCGGAAAATACGGTAATAATAATAACAATAATAATCACAATAATAATTACACACTGCATAGCCTCATAACATTGTCCATGAACAGAGGACATTTTGCAAACAAGAGTACCAAAATGCAGAAACATACCTTAGGGGCTTTAATTTTTTTTCTTCAATCAACAATCGATTTTTTTGTTCGATGACGTCGAACATTGTTCGGTCATTTATCAGATGTAACATTCGATTTTTTTGTTCATTCAACGCCGATATCGAATGAAAATACATTTGAAATTACGACAGATAAAAATTTACGAACATGTTGGATGGCCTTTCAGAAAACTAAACTGATGTGGTTTCCTGGTTAGTACGGTACAGGGAGATCTGAAAGAACGAGCCCACCAAGGCATTCAGGACTCCAGTTAAACCACCTTGGTCTGCTCAGAATTAGGTAACAGTTTGAAATATTGCGGGCTGTCTATCTTTGTAGCTATTTTTATTTACATTTCTAATATTTTTGGCAGAACAGGTTTTTTTTTTCATGCACTGTGGTAATTAATTCATGGCATCCTCCTACACACCATTTGTTCTTTGAAGGATCAGCTAGGATGGCACTGACAGAACGTTCCATCCTGCATGTACAAAGCCTCGAGCTGGGGAATAGAGCCTTAGTCTTACCACCATTCCAGACTTTCCTTGTGGCAGGTCCATGTGACTGCTTTTAACTGTTTCTTGTACTTTTCTCTGCAATAGGAACTTGAAGATGTGAACAAATGGGGCCTTAATATTTTTAAAGTAGCAGAATTTTCCGGAAACCGACCTCTCACAGTCGTCATGCACACAATTTTTCAGGTATGGAAAGATGCTGTTTTTGGATGCAGACTCTTGTGTTGCTGGCATCTCTCTATATACATTTTTTTTTGTATTCTTTCTGCAGGAACGGGATCTGTTGAAGACATTTAAAATACCGACAGACACTTTAGTTACATACTTAATGACTCTAGAAGATCATTATCATGCCGATGTGGCTTACCATAATAACATACACGCAGCGGATGTTGCTCAGTCTACTCATGTGCTGCTATCCACACCAGCTTTGGAGGTATGAAATGCTCTCTAGTAATAGCTACAAAGATATAGTATTATAATTTGCTCAAAGAGTGTACCCTCATTACAGCTGAGACCATGTACCCCCATAAGGCATTTCAAGGATTGGGAAATGATAATGCAGTGTGTGTTGTGTAGCAGCGATTGGTGGATGTGGCCAAATTGTTCTGTTAGTAAAAGAAACTTCATAGGTGATGGTGAAATAAAACCTGAGCGTTCTCTGCTTTGGGTTTCCAAAACATACTATATAGAGGACAGGGTCAGCAGTATCCAATGTAAGTAATGCATAGGCAGAGTTTCAAGGTTCAGCTGTATGTGATAGCCAAGGTACAGAGTTCAGTTATCTATACGACACTGAGATCAGAGATCAGGGGCATAAGTATATACAGCCTGTCCCTTCTCTTATTTATGTCATTACTGCTCCTTAGTATTGAATCACAGGTCACTGATCTAGGTATTAGGCTAGGGCTCCACTATGCGTTAGAATCCGCTGATGTCCATGCAAGCCTCCGTTGCGTTCCTGTAGACATGGATTGCTGTGTTGATTTCAACGTGACAGAGAGTCGGACCGACTGATCGGGAGACAGCCCTGTCAATGTCTCGTTGCCTTCAATGAGCAGCTACGTTTGTCTCGGGGATTTTAAAGCATGTGGAGCCCTAGCCTAAGGGTGCCTGGAATAATTGTAGTGCTGAAAATCTTTGCTAAACAATACTGTGTATAAAATGTAAATAAACACATTTGATTTTTAAGAAAAAAGCTTTCTGGTTGGTAGGTTATTAAACATTAAAAAAAAATTTTGCACTGATTCATAACATTATTTTTTTTTTGCACCGATTCATAAAAACGTATGTTGGGTTAAGGCCCTGGTTGAACACGTAAACAGCCTGTTGCATTTGATATCTTTCAGTAAAATGTAATTATTAGTGTGTGAAAAATAAATGTTAATAAATAACTATAGATATTCTGTGATTCAAAAGTCTAAAGTGTTGGGAGGTCAATTGTTGCAGATATATAGGATCTGACTTCTCTTTATTTAATCTGTAGAGATTCTTCTGATTCATCTTAGAAGCTTGTTCATTGTGGTTTTCTTCACTTTTTATTTGTTACAGTGATTTTGAAATAGTAGTTTAGGGAAGGGTAGCTGATCCTGCAGCTCTAGGCTGCCTTTTCAATTCTTTCAAGTGACTATATGACTAGGTAATGGTAACAAATCTTAAATGTGTGTGTATGTATATATACAACGCCTGCAGTATTAACATGCTGGGGTTTCACTGTTCTTGTTTTTAGGCCGTTTTCACAGACCTGGAAATTCTCGCTGCAATCTTTGCAAGTGCAATACATGATGTTGATCATCCTGGCGTCTCCAATCAGTTTCTTATCAACACAAGTAAGTCTGAAAAACATGTTTTCTAGTACCATTGTTATTGGATGGATCTGTACATATTTAGTTGTTTTTACTTTGATTGGGGAAGTTTTACCAAAGCCCCGTATCTTCTGGCCAAACTACAGCTAAAAACTTTTTTTTACTTCTTATTGCTTTTAGAAACAGTAAGAGAGCATTAAGGCTGCCACACATGGGTTGATGGCTGTGAGATGGATCAGCCTTCCAGCTCAACGTGATGACGTCATCGCGCTGAGCCTGGCTTGGGGCGCATGCTGGCCCCATCCAAAGCAATGGACATCGACCATGATTTACAGCCATGTCCGATATCCCTGTCTTCGAGCGGGATTGATTGATCCTGCTGAAAGACAGGGGTGACCGTATCAGATGGCTGCGAGTGCGCACAGTGTGACGTCAGTCCTCGAAACAGGCATCTATCACGCGGCTATCGTTTGGTGTATTGGCACCTTTACAATCCTCTGTCAAGTTTCTACAGCAAAAGAAAAAGTGCATAGGGCACTGTATATCCCTTAGCATTAGGTATTTTAGTCAGGTCAGGACTACACACACAAATACAATTCCAAATTCACCCACATAGTATGTCAGGCATGTCCCATTGCCATGGCACGATATAAGAGAGGGTTATCCTTCATTATTAGGGCGAATTAAAATGGCCTTTCTAGATTTATATTCTATGATTCACATTGCAGCTGCTGTTATTTCCTGATTTATTTGGCAATGAAAAGCGATGAAATAAGTGATTAAAGTAAATTCTCTGCCATTTGTGTGGCATCTGTGTATTGTTGGCTCTGAATTTGCAAATTATTGCGATGGCTCTCTGTGGTCCCCTGCTGTTTCCTCTATTTGCCACAAACGTGACAGGGAAGAAGAGAGATCAGATTATGACTCGAGCAGAGGCAGAAGATGAAATACAGTTCTAGCTTAGACTGATCTGCAGGTCATGGAAGATCCGCAAGGACCACATTTAGTTATAGTTACACTTTTTTACACACTTAAATTTTGTCATTTTCTCCTTTTAGAACCCCTGGTAGTGCCCAATGTCTGGGTGTTTATGTAGGCATTATTATTCTGTGTTCCCTGTGCCTAAATTTCATTCTTGGAGTTCGGCTGTGTGCCTAGTAACCAGAGGGATACCCTAGAGTGCAAAAATCAATGTGGTGACTCACGTCTTGCAAATGAGTGGAGAATGTGGGAGAGGGACAGCCTGAGCCGCTACATAAACTCATCATCGATTTAACCTCTTCACATCCTCTTCTGGTCATTGGCTTTGTAAACACTGCCAAGTCACCATGCTTGTGTGCCACATTACTGCAATAATATGATCAGCCTCATACATTTAAGCAAAGAGCAATACTATACAATAAAATATTAGCATACAACCATAAACCATTGAGGTTTTGAGTCCTTGTCATACTTGTGGGTTGGATTACAATCATTGTCACTTAATTGTCTACCTCGACGTAATTATTTTCAAAAGATGAATGTTAGTAGAAAAGTTAGAGGGGGTTTCCACATCAGTTGGGACCCTCTCCACTAAGTGTATTGCTTGGCCGGAGGTCCCGACGGAGCACATTCACTTACCTGCTTGGCGAATGCTGTGTACGTTGGCAGATGTCTGAACAAAGCATTTGCCGAGCAGGTAAAGTCAATGTGCTCCGTCGGGATCCCAGCCAAGCACTGCACTTAGCAGAGGGGGTCCTGATGGATGTGGAAACATAGCCTAAGGCAGATAGAAAAAAAGATCCAATACACTATAATTTGCCAAATCAAATACAACCAAAATATATGTTGGGGGGTACAAAGAATTCTCCTTCCTGCAGAGCATTGCACTTGCGCATGGTTTGTGGCAGTATTCAGAGAAAAGTAACTACATCATATTGTTTAGTTCTTAAAGCTGTGCCCCATCTGTAGTTGAGTATCTCGTCTTCTACAAGACATGAATGTGTTTAGCTGCTGCAGACTCTCCAGTCCTTCATATCACACAATCTACCAGTGCAGCTTAGATGGTGGTGCCGGTCATTTTACAGGTGCGATGGGCTTAGGCTGGCGGCATGCCTGGACCGGTATGATTAAAGATCCAACTCTGATTTCTTGCGGGTAATAAGGGCACGCTCCACATGAAACCACAGCTATCATTTATCACGTCAGACCTGTCCTTATTTGTATGGATTCACGCTGCTTCGTTGCAATTGAAGCAATCAGGCAATCATATCCTATAATTAACACAGACAAGTTTCTGACATTTCCCCCCCTCTCAATCCCTTGTGTTGCGTCTGCTAAAATGTTCTTTGATTTTCTTCCAGACTCAGAATTAGCCTTGATGTACAATGACTCATCTGTTCTGGAGAACCACCATTTAGCTGTGGGTTTCAAGCTGCTACAAGAAGAGAACTGTGACATTTTCCAGAACTTGACCAAAAAGCAGAGACAATCATTACGGAAAATGGTCATTGACATAGTAAGTACACTCTGTTATCTGGCAGTAGCTTCACGTTCTGTTTGTTATTACACGCTCAAACTGAATGTTTTCATGTAGTACTAGGGAAATAATGGCTATGACTATGTTGTCAAACAAAACAAAATTACTGTAGGGCTGGGTTTTAACGGCATAGTCCATCCATATTACCTGCCTACCGCATCCGGCAGTCTGCCAGCTGGAGGTTGACGTTAGTGCTACTTTAACCTTCTGACTGGCGTAAAGGCTCAGCGCTGTGGTGGTACGGTAGGCATGTATATGGAGGGGCCATGTAAGGATCCCAGTCAACAAATTCGCTCAACGCAGGGGAGCCCATAACGCATTGGAAACATATCCTAATTTCTCAGTACATTGTATGTGTCCAGTTGCAGGGAGACTATTTTATACATGGTGTATCTTTACCATTCCAGCCACTAGATGTTAGCTTGCATATGGTGAAATGTCCACGTTTTCAAAATTATAATTTGACCTCCATTGACATTGAAAAATAAATAGCTAAACTCAAATGTTTACATATGTTAAATTGCGTTTATGCTAGAAATATAAAAGGATAGTCTATGAGGACCACTGGTGGAGAAAAGTGTGTCAGTGCAATATGGTCTGCAATATTCCCTTGGGGCCAAACTCAGGAAAAGAATGCTGGGTTAATAATTTTGTTGTGTTATGCATTATCAGCTTCCAGGCTACCCTGTCAGCCAAATATAGGTCAATATCACCCAATTAGGTGACATTATTTTTTTTTAATCAACTTTTATTAAACAAATTGCGCAAACATTACAGCGTAAGAAAATTCAACACAGCATCCGATGTTCAAAATAATAAAGTACAAACATAAATCAAAACAGCATTGGCAGGTACACAGGGCAGTAAAACCCCAGCAGATACACAGACCAATAGGTTACTAAGCAAGAAACACAGAGTAGGGGGAAGGAACTCAGGGTCTATAGCGCAGGCCGAGTGTCATCTCCCAGCCACCCCAGACCTTATAATACTTCGCAGTGGCATTTCTGCGGGTGTATACAATTTTCTCCATTTTAATCATAGATGCGACGGCATCAAGCCAGGAGCGAACCCCAGGAGGCTCACGCCCCTTCCAGTGGACCAGGATAAGCTTGCGGGCCTGGAATAATACCTTGGTAATAGAGATGGACAAAGGAACTTCCTCCGTCAGCGAGGAGACAACACCCAGTATACAGACCAAAGGGTCCGGGGGAATCGTAAGCTTGGAGACGGAGGAAGTATAGTCAAGGACAGACGTTCAATAGGGCTGGAGTTTTGGGCACCGCCACAACAAATGGATGGAGGTCCCCATGATCCCTAGCAGACCTTGTGCAAGACGGATCAGAGAGCAGACCCATGGCAAATAACCTCTTAGGCGTATAATGGACGCGCAGTAGGATATACAATTTAGGTGACATTATAAAAAAAAAATTTATAAAAAAGATGCCTTTGGTATTTCAGCCTTTACCTTTCAACTATCCAGGGGCTTGAGCCAGGCAAAAGGGGGATTGCATGATCCTTAAGGCAAATGGCATTTATACAGTTCTAAGGCACACCAATGCTGTAGTAAATGATTCACTTCTTTAAATGTAAAATGCATGACACTTTATACAGTTTACCTAAAATATAGAGTTCTACAGTCCACAAGACTGAAACAAACAGAGACACCTTTGAAGAATACAAAATCAGCAAGGGTTGTTTTAGGGATCACATAAATTGCACATACAAATTGTTTTTGGGAAGCTGATATTTACACATGTACTTAACAGCAACCTGTTCACTTAATATTGGGACTACCATCACTGACCTCCTTAGCAGACTGCCAGTTGTATGAGTTCCCCTGGTTTAAATAGTTAAGTCATTATCCAGTGATAGAATTGTCAAATCAAGTATATGATATAGGTTGTTCCTTAGAATCCATTCCTCTAGTACTGTCATCTCTTCCTTCCTTAGTGTGAAGGAGGCCTGGCATCTTCCTAGGAACCTCCACATGTTGTCACTCTTTATGGACCCCCAAATATCTCACCTTGGCCTGCATATGCTCTTCCTGTGATAGATCAACTGGGCACCACTCAGTGCTACATATAATATATGGACATGGTCTAACTGTCTGCCTTGTAAAGTATATTCATACTGTTCTGTACTTATCTTGTGGTATTACCACAAGTACAGAATAGTGACACCACTGTACTATGTATCAAGTGTAGTCAGTGTAGTATTAATTAATTATAGTATTATTTTGAGAGTGAATCTGAATAACAGAAATGAACACCAAGGGTCCTTAAAGGTATCCTTCAAGGTATTGTGTTGAATTTAATGTAGTCCAGCTAGACTTCATAGATAGACTTCATAGATACAATACTATAGATGTTGTAGGATTCTACAAATAATAATATTGTCAGTGCCATGGTCTACATCCTAGGTGCCCAACCTGCGGCCCGGGGGCCGCATGAGGCCCTTTGGGCATTCTTCAGTGACCCCCCTCAGTCCTCCACTTGCTGCCTCCGAAACTTAACTGTTCATGCATAGGGCATAGGAACTCATATTGCATCATATAACCTCTAAATCAAAATGTGCATCACCATACTATAGTGCTACTCAATGCTTGAAGTGTAATTTAAAATAAGTTTTCTTATTTCAAAATGGAAAATAATGTCTTCTAGCTATGCCTGTTGTCATTCCAATTTAAAAAATGCTTATACAAGTCAGTATAGACTGAAAAAGTTATGTGCGGCCCTTTGGTGATGCAGAGGGCCCCACTTGTGGCCCTCCATATCAACTCAGTTGCCCACCACTGGTCTACATATTCAATAACACCTCTGTTCACTGCATACCCAAAATGTCCAGGCAACCAGGAACAGAGCAGAGGACCATGGTAGAGACCTAATTGTAGGTGTATTTAAGTCAAATGAGAAACCTATCGGTTGTCCCAGCTGACCAATCATAATAAAATAGGTAGACCTATACATTTCTAAATAATTTCAGCTGTCAAGTACTGCACTACTGACAGGCTGTGAGTTTTAGATGTCTTACACTTTTTGTGATGACTAAAATAGTCTTAATCTCATGCAGAAGGTGTGATAGCCGGGATATTTTTTGCTTTCTTCACAGGAACATTTCTTCTCGTTTTCATCCACCTTGTATATAGAAATAACATGAGGCGGCTGAGAAGCAAAGCTTCTGTCATATATCTCACATGCCTTGTGTTCTTTAAGATTCATTTACTGACCCAGTTTATTCCTCTAAACCTTGATGACACCTGGGTAGACCTATCAGAGTGTTGCTTTATTTAAAAAGACATGTCTTTGTGATTAATTGATGATTTTTGCTCTTGCCTTTTTTTTACATATATATTTACAAAGAGTAGATACAAAATAGCAGCTTCAGCAAAGACCAAGTGGTCCATTTATTGGGTGGTAACAAGGTCAAATTGTATCATTTCTCCCAATTTTACAATCACCATATTTACAACTATATGTTCTACACTTTTAAACTTATTTCCAGTGGCAAACGTAAATTACGCCCCTTAAGTATTCAATTTCCCAAATTTTTTTTCCCAATTTTAGCAAGTGTCAACTAGCAAAAAAGAAAAAAAAACATGTTCTGTTCTTTGTATATTCTCAAACTGGACAGAATTACTAATCCTTTGTCGGGCACACAGCTCCAGTATATATATATATACCATATTTTTCGCACTATAAGACGAACTGGACCCAAAGTTTTTAAGGGAAAATTAGGGGGAAAAACCCCAGAGACAACTATTCAGATATCAGGTGAATATACAGAATGTTCCAGCAAAGTAGGCAGGACTGGATCATGCAGTATTCACTCTATATTCCTCCAGTAAAACGGCCAGTGCCAGGAGGGAGGTCTTTGCTGCAGCAGAGTGTGTAGGGCTGAAATTTTAGCATTTGTCTATATACTTGGTCTATACACTAGCAGTACATATTCTCTGAACTCACTGACCGACTTATGAAGAGACACATTTTACAATCTGGCAACTTAACTTTGAGCAGCTATTTACATATGGGAGGAGATATGAGTCTTTGTTACAAAATACATTTATTGCAATGCAGAATGTTATGTAAATACACAACTCAAGCAACTGTATCTAATTGTAAAATGGGTCTCTCCAAGGGTTGGTCAGTGTGTTCAGAGAATGGGTACTGCTAGTGCTAATGCAGATAAGTTCTTTTTGGCAGTGGTATTTTGGCTTGGCTGGAGGGAATGAAACTACATTTCTGTCTGTGGATGCAGAGCTATTGCTCCAAGGATGGTTAGGAATCAAAACATAATTTTTTTTAAATATTCGGACTATAAGACCCAGGGACACTTTCTCATTGATTGATGGTGTGTCTTATAGTCCGAAAAATACGGTATTTCTCAGTAAGTTGTCTGAAGTTCCACTACAAAATAACATTCAAAAATGTAGAGTGCACATTAAATATTTGAGGCATGATAGGTAGATGATGAACATGGATGGTTTCAGACAAAAATACCACAGGATGAGTGAGACTGCAATACGCTGGAAGAGAATCACTGACAATTTTCTGGCCTCATCCTGAGTAAGACTCTCCGCTCGCTGCCTGACCTACTTGTCATTTGTCAGTTGATTCCTGGTGTCATGTTGTTTCTGCTTATTACAGCGTTTGCATCCTCTTCCATCCCTCCTGCCTGGCCATATTCATTATTCCTCAGTGCAGGCACAATGCTGACAGCTGCACAAACCCCAAACTCTGTACCAGACAAGCAGGAGAATCACAGTATGAGCCCTCAGGACAGTGCGCTGAATTTTGGCATTTCACTCGGGGTGCCCCAAAAGATAATACCCTCTCAAGGACACAATGAGGTTCCCAGTGTCATAATGCAATGCATCTTCTTGTGTGCAGAAGTCTCCCCTGTGATAATCTGTAACACATTTGTTTATTCTTCTCACATTGTTGATTCATGTTTGTACTGGTCTGGATCAATCATTTTATTTCTTTTTTTAGGTGCTTGCAACTGATATGTCAAAGCATATGAATCTACTGGCTGATTTGAAAACAATGGTTGAAACAAAGAAAGTTACAAGCTCGGGGGTCCTCCTTCTTGACAACTATTCTGACAGGATACAGGTAAAAAGGATATACAACCCTTGTATAAGTCAAGATGGCAGATAATGGGAGTCTGACATCTCTTTTTGAAGATATCAGAACATTATTGTAGGATATATGTAATTGTATCTGTAAAATCCAAAAAGGTTGTTTAATGATGAATGTTCATGAGGATAATCTTACTATATTGGTGGACCATGATAGGTCCATCCCCCCTGATGACTGTAAGGAGAATGTTGAAGGTGCAGTATGCACAATTACCATTGCAGTATGTTCTCTATAGGATAGCAGTAATTTATCCTATGACTTAAGAACCACTTTAAGTAAAGGTTCACCTATTTTATAGTATGGAGAAATAAAAAAACATGCAGCTTACTAATTTATAAACTTCTCTCATAAAGTATCTTATCCTATAAAGATGGACATTGCCCCTTTATATATCCCCTTCCCCATCCGAGCCATTGCTGTGATTTGTATATCTCAGAGATATAACTTGTTTTTTTGCCATGACTGAAGTCATTGGATCAATGGATTTTCTTCTAACTGATGGGGTTCTTTTTATGACTGATGTAGGTAGATGCTACTGAATGTGCTTATACAATGATGTGCTTATGTTCCATCAGAGAGTATTAGTAGGATTACCAGCAACCTCTTTTTTTCTTTCACATTTGGGGTAATGGAGGCTTGTCTCCTTATTTATTCAGCTATGACTAAATCCCACACTACATGACTCTCCAGACTGCACTTCACAGCTAAGCAAAGTGTAAATTAAAAAAGAAGCCTTGTGCCTTCTGTGTAATATCACAGCAGGTGATGGTGTTTTCATTTCTATTTTAGGTTCTGCAGAACATGGTACATTGTGCAGATCTCAGCAATCCAACAAAACCTCTACAGCTCTACCGACATTGGACAGATCGGATAATGGAGGAATTCTTCCGTCAGGGAGATCGAGAGAGGGAGCGAGGGATGGAAATCAGCCCTATGTGTGACAAGCACAATGCCTCTGTGGAAAAATCACAGGTACGTTTTTAGGAGTTTTGTGAAAAATGTGAAGAATAAAGTGTATTCTTGTGATTTTTACATTGTAAATAACAATATTACATTGGATTGGACTTTATAAGCACTGTGGAATAATGCCTGTGATATTTATAGATCTCTGCACAAGTCTAAAATGACCTTGATAGCTTCCTCACTATAGAATGTTGAGTGAAAGTCACATTCATTTCTTTTTAAATAAACCCCTTAGAGTAAATAAGAAGCTTCTACTAATTCTTCTTTTTAAATATTCAGTCCTTACTTCCTGGCTTCCATGCGGAGTCCTTTCCTTTATTGCATACCCCTACCAATTCGCTATACTACAGATGGTGCTGTACAGAATATTACCACATACTTAAATCCACCATACTTTGCCTAGTGTCCGATACTTGCATCTGACACCCTATTCTCATAGAAGAGTGGGCCAATGTTCTATTAATTAGCATTACAAAGATTTGGAAAAGCTGTGTCCGATGCTGTTAAGGTGCGGCTTTTCCACATCCCGCAGAAGATCAATGGGCACAGTGTTGTGATGTAAATGCACCATGTTCTGAACAGAATGTGGATTGGACCTTGTCCCACTCTTTTGAATGGGAAGTGTCCTCTCTGCCTCTTTTTCCCCCATGTTGGTTGTGCGTCCAACATAGGGAAAAGAAGCAGTGTACACATGGCCTAATAGCTTTCAAAATATTTATGGAAATGTAAGAGTTTAACAGGGAGGCTGAAAGTCATTGTCTATAAACTCCATTGAATAGACCAATTCACCTGCTTTATTAATAAGAGCTGTGTAATATGTTGGTGATTTATGAATAAAAGTTAATAATAATACTTAGAATAATGGGTATTCTGTATGCATAGAATGTGCAGATCTTTATTGTTTTAAAAAAAAGTTAATAATTAAATTAATTAAATTGAACGTTAATAATAATGATATTAATGGGGAATTCTGTATGCACAGAATGTGCAGATCTCTATTGTATAGATTTTTTGAGAGAATGTAAAAA
The DNA here is from genome assembly GCA_036250615.1 of Ptychadena robeensis. Taxonomy (NCBI): domain Eukaryota; kingdom Metazoa; phylum Chordata; class Amphibia; order Anura; family Ptychadenidae; genus Ptychadena; species Ptychadena robeensis. The sequence continues at coordinate 28,877,362 of CM070032.1, forward strand.
AAAAGTTTCTAGTCAGCAAAGTGGTATTTGTAGCAAATCTGAATATGACAAGTAATCATGTTAGAAAAAAAACATTAATAATATCAGAAATATTATGATCTTATTGCTCACTGATCTAGAAGTAACATATAAGATTTGTCTTAATATATTATTCTGTACATTATACACTTTTTGTAGCATGTTGGATTTAGTTTAATGTCAAATTTTAAATGTTTGTTTTTTCTTCACCAGGTCGGGTTCATAGATTACATTGTCCATCCATTGTGGGAGACATGGGCAGATCTTGTTCACCCCGATGCCCAGGACATACTGGACACACTGGAGGATAATCGAGAATGGTATCAAAGCACAATACCCCAGAGTCCGTCCCCTGCCCCGGACGAACAGGAAGAAAGCAGACAAGGCCAAACAGAAAAATTCCAGTTTGAATTAACACTGGAAGAGGATGGGGAATCGGACACAGAAAAAGACAGTGGCAGTCAAGTAGGAGAAGACACAAGCTGTAGTGACTCGAAGACCCTTTGTACACAGGACTCTGAATCTACAGAGATTCCACTAGACGAGCAGGTGGAAGAAGAGGAAAGCCAGACAGAACCTAGTGCATTAGAGGGAGAGCATTCCCCCGACACGTAACAGTGTGTGCCGCTTTCTCTCTTAACTCCTATTTCGTTTTCAAGGTTTTTTATTTTTCTTTTCTTTTTAGAAAATGGTCTCCAAAGTGCATGAAACATGCCTCAACCATGCTCACACCTCACGTTTCATCTGCCAGGATGTTTGTTGATCAAAACTGACCTAAATTTACTCAGTTTGGCACTCAGGAATATTAATCGAAACCTATATCCACAGCAGTGGAAAGTTGATCATTGGCAGACAGTTATATATAACAACTTCAAAAAGTTTCTTGAGGAGTGATGAAGGCAAGAAGATCACGTGGCTTTGTTTGCAGTGAGGAACAAGCATTAAGCGAAATAAGAGATGCACCATACTGCAGTGCTGGCCTTTTTTTTTTTTTTTAGAGGAAGATGAATGCACATTGCTATCGGGACACATCTCGGATGGTATAGCATTGGGACGATGGGAGCTGTGGAGATTAACAAAATTTTCTAATTTTAAGTCTTCCTGATACAACAACTGAAAACACGAATCTAGAAATTCTGCCGCTCCTTAGGCTGCAACATCCTCTGCATTTTGTATCATATGTAATACAAAGATTTTTTTTGTAGAGCTTTTACTTTTGTTATAAAATATATATTGAGGTATTCTATTTAAAACAGAAAAAAAGGTACATTCATCCGCCACTGTTTTTTTTTTCCAAAGAGTAACTTGCAAGTTTTCAGTACAATTAACGTGCTACACTGGATGATGTCTCCGGGTCGTTTTTTTGCACCTTAGAATTTCATAGCAATTGATCGGACTGTAGAGATTCATTATTTTGTATGCCTGTATATTTCTTAAGGACACTGTCTTGCAGGAAACCCTTTCAGTACAATTTTGTTTTTATTCCTCTTTTAATGTTCTGATCAGCACAGTACGAATGCATTGGCAACATTTTCGTCTCATACCATTCTACCGATGTCTCAACTTTCTGTCAACAACCACAAACTAGGGATCACATTGTCGCCCACGCAGAAAACGTACCAGAGTATAAATGTTTGGAAAAATATGTCATACTGAATGCCTTGACCCTTGTTGACTGCGGCTGAACGCAGCTGGCTTTCAAAAGATATAAAACTGTTCATGCCAATAGTTAGAAGGACCCCATCCTTTCTCTTATCGCATGGCTGCTTTTAGGGTTATATCGTCTGATGTAACCTGCTTGTGCCACTCGAACGGGCTATACTGACTTTCCATAGTCATTACAGCAAAATATCTGCCAGGATGCAAACGTCAGCCAGCTAAAAAGGGACCTGTAGGAGTCCATTCAAACTGTATATCTGGGCAGAGAAAAAGAAATTCATGTCTACAATATGCTAATTTCTTCATAGTTTGTCTCTACACCTGATAATCTGCCAGAAATACCGTACTCTCCTGTAGTGAGCTGATAACACTGCCCTGAAATCACAAATAGTGAAGATCAGTAGAACACCAGGGGAAGGCTAAGGCATGGCCGACAACACTGCTTGAGTTTTAAATGCAACAAAGACAATGTTGTCTGCTTACTATAGAACAATAGAAGCTCACTGGACTTCTGACAGATAAAACAGAAAACCGTAAATTTCTGTAATTTTTATCCTTGATGCCTACTCATGGCTATACCAGCGGTTCTCAACCTTTTTAGATATGTGACGTTGTGTCCATTCCTGTATTTGGAAGGCGGAAGTGATGGTCTGTACCGGCATTTCCACGTTTCACTTACTGGAAGTGACACTCCGCAATGTCACTTCCGGGATGATCAGGTCAGCTTAATGTCCCCTCCCTCCTATCTTCCCACTCCGCTTATGGGCATCCACTGCTTGTTAGCAGCATGTCTGATGCTTTCAGTGAAATCGACAACCCCTGTGAAAATGGTCTTTCGACCTCCAAAGAGTTCATGACCCACAGATTGAGAACCACTGCACTATACTGTGGGGTTGACTTGGCCGCACAGTTTGCTGCCATGAGGGTGTCAGGAAAGGTATTTATGACACCTGTTGGGGATTTGTGAGACAAAACTTGGTGGAAATGTGCATGCGTAAACTGAATTTGCTCTTTTATTTTACCCAGATATAAATACTATGACAGTTATACTACTCGTGTCGAAGATAAAACAAAGTCCCTGTAGCAAGATTTGCTCATTTTCTGTTGAGCCAAGATTGTTTGCTGCGGCCCTCTCTGCACTTTTCTTCCAGTTCAAAAGTACAGGCAGGTACACATCTGACAACATCTATCCTCTGCATATTTCTAATCATAACAAGCCAAAAATAAACAAAACAATATATATACACAATTATATGCATCCAACCACACTCAATATATAGCTAGAAATAAAAAAACAAACCTCTTTGAATTATCAATGCTGCAAGAGCAATCTGTTTAGCAAAGCTTTTTGTACTGCTTCAAACTTGTGTGTCTAGTCCTAAGATCATCAGTAACCTGTAGACATGCATCTTACTGCATGCCGACTAATGTTGTTTGTGTATAATAATGGCCAAAAATATTTTTGATTAAAAGTATACTAGAAAAAAAACCTTAAAAAAACAAACAAAAGTTCTTTACAAAGGACTCGGGCCTTTGGCGTAGCCTTAAGTGTCTTTTACTTGTGTTTCACACATCACAAACTTAGAAAAAGTCTCTCTTGCAGTTTGTTACCTCCAGCAACATCTTAGATGCTTTGAAGTAGTGTTGTCTTACACGTGGAGAATCCTTCATCCCGCTAGTCATCCATACTGTCCCTCTCCTCCTGCCCATTGAGTGCCTGGAATGTAAACAATGAATTAAAACTAAAAACTAAAAAAAAAAAAAAGCAATATGATTTCCAAAAAAATAAATAAATAAAGATAGACCTGAAAGGGTTAACAGCTGCACTAATGGAAATTGTTTCATAATCATAATGATCACATCACCCCATTCATCATGCAAAATGTAAAAAAAAAAAAAAAAACACAACAAAAAAAGTCATTCATGGACAATCAGTCAGTATCAGAATTCATCATTTTCGGTTTTGTAGATCTATTGCACTGTAAAATCCTTTTCTTTCCTTTTTTTTTCTTTCTCCAATGTTTGCCAAAGTGTGAAGACGTAGCACACGGCTTAATATATACACCCCGCAGCTGAGAAGTGTCTTTATTTTTTGTAATGAAATTTGTCATATTGTAGCCCATGCGGCGCTGGGCGGCCATACTTGCTTACAACAGTATACTTTATATGTAAGGCTAAGGCTCCACTATGCTCTGGTATCCACTGATGACCGTGCAAGCCTCCATTGGGCTCTTGTGGACGCAAAGTGTTGTGGCGACATCGATGTGGAGACAACCCTGTCATAGCCCCAATGCCAAAATATTTTCCTACCCTTACAACGACACATGCGCAGATAGCCCTAGTTTTTTGAATTACAGGGTTAATCTTACAAATTTCCAGTGTCAAGGTTTAGGGTTGGGGTTTTCCGAGGATAAAGCAGGGAACAGACAGCTCTATATTTGAGCCGTCCGATGTTCCCTGCAGCAGCATGATGTCAGATATCGGCATAGCTGGAGAAACAGCTCTGCTTTCTCTCCAGCTCATCTAATGCTTTGCATGGAGATTGGTCCCCCATGATTGATTGGTCCTGCTCAAAAACTGGGATGACAGCATATGATATGAGAGTTGGCCGTGAGTGCGCACGGCGCTCAAAGTCGCTATCGATCTAGCCCATATCTACATGTCTGTACCCTGCTTAAAGGTTAGGGGATTGGGGTGGTTAGATCAAATGTAACTACTACAACTCACGCTACAGTCAAGCCACACTCCCCCTAACCATACCCAAACCCCAAACCTTGGCACACGAAATTTGTAATATTAACCCTGTAATTCCAAAAAACAGCGCATATGTGGTTGTAAGGTAAAAATTTCGTGCATGTGGAGCCCTAGCCTTACTGTTCTCAAAAAGAAAAATTTTGTTTTTGTTAATCATTTTTTTATGAATTTGGTGTGAAAATTGGCTTAAAAAGTACAAAAAACTGTTTTAAGGAAAAAAAACTTGAATGAAATGGATTTTCAGAAAGCTATTTTGAGTGGTATGTTTTTTTTTATTAATATATACATATTTATTTTGTATAACCTTTGTGCCATTCATTATTTTCCTCACCGGATGACCTTACCTGTAATACAGTCTTGTTTGTCTCTGTTTACAACCATGTATTTATTGTAATGTACATAATATAATGTTGTATAATACCGGTCCTTTTTATGACATCACCTATAGCTGGGTGGTGTTCTTATATCTTGAACTCTTGGTGAGAGAATGAATATTCTGTATATTTACTCCTTGTACATTATTTTTTCTTCTGTATTATAATGTCACCTTAGAGCTTCTTAGGAAAATGTTAAAAAAATACCGAAAAAAAAATGCTAAATTTAAAAGCTGCAGGTCTTTGGTCCCAGGGCTGTGCCTTAACTGAACTATATTTTAATGTGTTTTTGCTGCATTTGGAAAAGGAAAGAGAAGGCTGGGCATTTCAATGTTAGTTTTTTTAACATTTTTATTTTTTAATTAATGCACTTTTTTTGTTGACTTGTGTCTGTAAGTGAGGTCCATACAGTTAGTTTTTGTTTCCGTTTTTCTTTTGGGGTTTCACAGGTTTATAAGGTTTAAACGGACTCAGAGAGTCTTCATATTTCCCATATATTAAGATTGCTGCTATATACCGTATTTTGTGGGCTATAAGACGCACCGCAAAAGATGCCTCCCCCCTATAGTATACAGAGGTCACCCATGGCTGTGTTAGCTGCAGGTGACAGACTTTGACTACTACAGAAGGAAGTGACTGCTAAGCAGCCAACAGAGAAATGTTGGCTGCTCCACAATCACTTCCCTTAAGTCTTGCTGGCACTGCAATCGTGCGTTGGGATGCGGCAAGGCAGAGGGAAGGGTTGCCTCCTGAAACTCAAGCATGGCTATTGACTGCTAGCTCTGTGCCACCATCCATGAGCTGAGCTTCAGTTACAGGAGGTGAAGGGGCAGAGGGAAGATATGACAACCCTTGGCCGAAAGATTATCCCTTCTTATCTTATGGACCAGAAAATACGGTAATTTTGCAAATTGGTTTAATCAAGAGAAATGTAATTTTGTTTCTAAGTAATTTCTAAAAAGTGATCTTGAAAAAATGTTTTGGGTTATTAGTTGGGAGGTCCTGTGGGTAGTTTCAGAGAATATGGTTTTACTCAAATGCCTCCCTCTAGTCCAGTGGTTCTCAACCTTTTTAGATCTGTGACCCGGAAGTGACATCACAAAGTGTCACTTCCTGTATCTGAAACACAAGTGACCTCCTTCTTAATATTATCCCACTCCACTTGTGCAAATTATGGTCGGTTTGGGAAGTTAAAAGGCAGAGTAACACCCGATGCCTTCTAAGTTAGGAGGGAGGGGGGCATTACTCTCCCTCTTTACCTCCCACCCACTAGTTAGCTGCAGCTCTGAACACGGTGACCCCTGTGAAATGGTCATTTGACCACAGAGGGGGTCCCAACCCACAGGTTGAGAACCACTGCTCTAGTCAATGTTTAAGCAGAATTTCAAATACAGTCTCGCAAGTCTCACCAACAGTACATGTTGTGTGGATTTCCTGTTGTTGGATTGTTGATCCGCACTGGTGAGACACGGATTATGAAGTATGCACTGTTGGTGGGACCTGCAGATGGGTTTAGCAAAACACTACATTTGTAGACTGTATTTGGCTTTGCATTTCGAGATTGTGTGCACACACAAGTCAATGTTTTATGTAAGAGAAGGTTCAAGAAACCCAATAATTTCAATCAATAATGAACCCTGATAACGCCTCAATTTGTCATAAATGTGAATTATTATTATTACGTTTAAGTCTTCACACCCCCTATAATGAAATCATCTTGCATAATAACTCAACATATACAGTATGTACTCTTAATATACTCTATCTTAGTGGCACTCATTTATACTTCTCTCCGTCCACCAAAGCAATATATCATTTATGTGCGCCTAATGGACAGTCCACTATTGTATCGAAGGGTCACGATGGCCCTTTTTGTAGCATTTTTCAATATATAACCTAATCTGCTGCATGTATAGAACATTTAGAGTCTTTTCTATTTGTTACATTTCACAACAACACTATAAGTGTTCTAGGAATCCAAAGCTTTTCTTTTTTTTTTTCTTTTTTTTTTTTTGTAGAAAAAAAAAAAACAAGTTATATGTACAGTAGAGAACATTGTACAGAGATGTATAGTTGCACTAAAATGTTAAGATAATTACACATATCTTTATATTATTTATGGTATTTAACTGCACAGGTCGAATGGGAGAAGAGTCTTGGGGGAAGTGGTAATGACCAAAGCTGTTATTAAGGCCTAAAGCCTTAACGTGGTCTTTCTTCTCCCTGTGTTGTGTTTAAAACTCAACTGCGTTGGCTTTGGTACATGCACATGTCAAGCGACGTAGTTTAATGCCTCAAAATAATGGGTGTACTTTGCCATAGCGTTGAAGCTTCCCCGCCCCCCACTATACACAGGCGTGCCATGCAGTTGATGGTCATGGTAAGCTACGGTTCTATCCTTGCCCCCTCCCCTTTTCCCATATAATGTTACTTGTGCTTTTCTGGCCAGTTAAATCCATGAGCACTGTTTTCTGGAAGACGACACTGATTGCTCCATTCCATCACTGCCCAGCCATTACGTCGGTGCAAGGGGAGTTTCTTTTTCATAACTAATCAGAGCCTCCTTTTTGACACACAAACTGTAGATTATAGCAGCCCTGGTCCAAAGGATTTAGACTGCTTTTTTTTTTTGTTTTATTTTAAAACGTATTTTAAAAAAGGGATTCTAAAACAACATGAAATCCAGAATCATTTATGCCGTTGACTTTGGTTGGTTTATTTTGGTTTTTATTTATATTTTATTTTTGCTTTTTTTTGGGGGGGTATGTCCGTAGAATGCCATCCTATGTGAACACTGCAAATGATTTTCAAGGTTTTCGTAGCCTCTTTAACAGCCTATGGGATAGTACTGTACATCAATATCTTCATATGAAATTTTTATATGCAATGGAAATAAAAGCATGGGTTGGTTCTGCCTAACTGTTGTCTCTGAGTCGTTCATGAACATCCTTGTGTACAGGTGCGGATAGAATGTATGGAAGTCAGATTTTCAGTGAACATCCAAAATTACTCCAGGTCAAATGTCCTCTTTCAGTAGATATAGTGATGGGGGTGCTAGTTTTGGGGTTTAAAGGGTGCAACTCAAAGCAGGGAGGAAGGGTGCAACTTAAAGCATTGCTGTGTCTCCAGCTCCGACGATGCTTTTCATGGAGACCCTACGGTCTCTGCAAAGCAACGGACATCGAATGTGGTTTACGGTCGTGTCCGATATCCCTGTTTTCGAGCAGGATTGATTCGTTCCGCTCAAAAACAGGGATGGCCGTATATGATATGGGCCAGGTAGATAGCCGTGACCGCGCACAGCGCTCGAAGTGGCCATCGATCTGGCCCATATCTACTTGTGTGTTCCCAGCTTAAGTCTTCTATGAAAGTTTGTTAACTTGTCTAATTGTTTGATGCTCCAGTGGCCACCTGCCTAATACTATAGCCGGCCACACACGCCTGGATTTTCTGCCGATCTCCTGGCAGATCGATCACGCATTATGACGTCATCACTGCAGAGAATAGTCCGGGCACCCTTTGTGTGCCAGCCATTACTTAGGATGGGGATGCCAGTCCCCATTCAAAATAATGGGACATGTCTGTAATTTCTAAGATTGATTTCCAGGTCAATATATTGTTAAATATAGCTTGTTGGCATTAGATTCGCAAATCTAAATGTGTACGGCCACCTTATCATTTGGTTAAACAGAAGATGACTTATTGCCTACTAAGTGTATTATTCTTGGAAGAAAAATCTTTATTTTCTTTTACAGTATGCAGAGAAGCAAGATGGCCGCTTACATAAAACAACACATTCTTCAGCTCTGTCCAGCAAGATAGGAGGGTCTTGTGTACTAGTAATGTAGAACATGGCAGACAGATGATCAGGGGAGGCAAAGTTTAACGGAATTCACGGAAAGTTACAATCTTATAATAATTTTGTGTCATTTTATCTCAGGGAAGCTAGTTGCCAAACAGAAACGTCTACATTATGCTGTATTACGTCTCATATGTTCAGGGGTGCACATAAGTGGTACTCAATAGGGGCCAAAAACTCCTGCATTTCAAAGCTCATATGCGTACTAAGAACTTGGAGGCGCTCCGTGTCTGGGTGGCCGCAGCTAAATGTTACATGTATACAATTTATGTCACTTGGATAACTGCAGGGAAACATGAATGCTGAGTGTGCTTAGGGTCATTGTCTTGTTGGAAGGTAAACCTTCGGCCCAGTCTGATGTCCTGAGCACTATGAAGAAGGTTTTCATCCAGGATATCCCTGTACTTGACTGCATTCATCTTTCCCTCGATTGCAACCGGTCATCCTGTCCCTGAAGCTGAAAAACACCCCCATAGAATGATGCAGCCACCACCATGCTTCACTTTTGGGTACTGTATTGGACAGATGATGAGCAGTGCCTGGTTTTCTCTACACATATTTCTTAGAATTAAGGCCAAAAAGTTCTATCTTATTTCTTACCATCTTGGAGTCCTTAAGGTGTTTTTTTTTTTTTTAGCAAACTCCATGCGGG
>CM070032.1:28914027-28926861 GCA_036250615.1 Ptychadena robeensis
ACAACGACCCTAAACATAAAGTCAGGGCAACAATGAAATGGTTTAAAACAAAACATATCCGTTTGTTAGAATGGTCCAGTCAAAGTCCAGATCTAAATCCAATTTAGAATCTGTGGCAAGGTCTGAAAACTGATGTTCACAAACGCTGTCCTAATCAGTCTAATCTGACTGAGCTGGAGCTGTTTTGCAAAGAAGAATGGGCAAGGATTTCAGTCTCTAGATGTGCAGAGCTGGTGGAGACATACCCTAAAAGACTGGCAGCTTTAATTGCAGCAAAAGGTGCTTCTTCAAAGTATTAACTCAGGGGGCTGAATAATTACGCACACCCAACTTTGCAGTTTTTTATTTGTAAAAAATTCTTGGAATCATGTATGATTTTCCTTCCACTTCTTACGTGTCACCACTTTGTATTGGTCTTTCACGCGGAATTCCAATAACATTGATTCATGTTTGTGACTGTAATGTGACAAAATGTGGAAAATACTTTTGCAAGCCACTGTATTAGTTAATATTATCATTGAGTCTTATTTGTATTTGATTGCCAGACAGTACTTATTGGGACATATTTGAGATTCTTTGTGTAAGGAAAGTGGTCACACATGCTAGGTATTGGTGAGATTCTGTGGTGATTTTTGGCATTACAATCTTGGCATTGATTTTGAGTATTCTTAAATATCTCCATATATATTAAATAAATTAATATTTTTGCATAATTGCTTGTACCCTGTTTTATTGATTGCACAATGTGACCTATGTTACCTATGAGATTTTCCTGAGGTGATTTGTTTTGGACCACCTCTGGGATCACGTTTTTTTACTGTTTTAAAGTTTTGTCTTTGATCCCTAAATATTTATGAAGTTTTTGCTTTGTAAACCCTGACAGTTCTCTGTTTGAACATTATGAGTGAAATTGGCAGAGCTATGGCTCAAACAACTAGTGTAATAGAGGGTAAAAAAAAAACCCTTGCAGGTAAAGCCCAGAAGTGTATGTTTTATATCCTAAATAAATGTCTTCTGTCTGGATGCGTAATGTGCAAGGTAATATTCTGTTTGAGTGCCTGTTGTAGTTAAAACAGTTATCTGATTTTTCCTAATTGATTGATCTCTTCATATGGTCCCATATAACTACCCCAGTACTCTCGCCTTGGGGCCTATAGGTTGTGTGCTTCTCTAGTCCAAATAGAGGTGTAGAGTGGAAGATTTTTAATGAGAACTTATTTAGTGTGATAATCTACTCAAGGAGCTTCCATGTCCACAATGGAGGTAGATAATGTCTGGACACATAGTGATCTTGTATGTTAACCCAATGTGCTAAATGATGTATAATTTAACATAAACCCTAAAGAAACACAGGGAAGACAAAATCATCAATATAATATTTTATTGTGTATTATCTGCTCAAAAACAATCTCACTGTTTACTTTTTTTTCCTTTACATGATTCACAAACAATAATATACAGCCTGGTACACAGCACTTTCAGAAACCAAGTGTTCAACAAAAGCTAGGCCGAGTCAGCATCTCTCAACCAAAGACTGGATTTGCTTTTAAATTAATAGAGAAGCGTACAGAAGTAGTAAAGTCTTTTTCAGCAGGTTCATGAAAACACAGTACTCAGAAAGTGCTACAGGGAGAGAAGTATGTGAGCATTACCCTTAAGCAGGACTCCAGCCATACTGAATACCATGAACTATTGGAGCAAACTTCCATCTCTATGAAGGATTCTCCACCATATCATCAGGTCAGGTCACTGACATGGAGACAGTAAAGTCAGAAGTCTTCATTTATTCCATGTCAGTGACTCAGTATGCAATACTGAAAGATATGGCAGCTTTCATTATGATACTCTGAGAGGTTCCCATTACATATTACACAATAGATGACATTTGTGTATGAAAATTGTGAATCTGGGCTATGAAATCAACTGCTGCCCTCTGTTCTCCTACAGAACCAATAAGCAAATATGTGGTGTGTAGATGTGAATTTGGCCATTCCAACACAACCAGTTTGGCTGGATTAGTTTATCAGTGGTTGTGTCATAAATACCTGGCTATACAAGTGACTATGGTCCAATACAATGACAACATTGGCCCCTGTTTCCATATAGAAGGACTGGCAACAATTTAGCAATTGAATAGGAGAATTGCAGAGACCCAAATACCCCAAAATCTTAAGGTTTTATACCACAAATATATCTTGGCCAGGAGTTCAACTTTAAAGCAGTCATTCTAAATTTTTACAATATTTCCTGTTTTGGAAGATCACCAACATTCTATTACATCTTTTGATTTGTAGTGTACATTTAAATTTCGTTTTTCTATTATTTATAAAATGTACAAAACTTTAATTAATATTAAATTAGAAATTGATCTGGACCTGCACAAAACTGCATTTAGCATTATATGGACATTATAAAGTCAAATTTGATTGCCAGAAGAGGATATGGGAGTGATAGCAAAGGATTGGTAGATATGCATGTCTACCTTGCAGCATAGAAGGACATCATAGCTTTAATGAAAGGCTGGCATAACTTACCGCGAGAATATAATGTACTTTCTTGATATAGGCTATGGTTTTACCGGAGACCAAGCCTTGCATTCCATGCAGTATTGTAGTTATGTGTTAGCAATGTATATTTGCATTGCAGAGGTTGTGGATTTAGTAGCAACCTTCAAAAACATTGCCTTTGTATGCTCTGTCTGTGTTTATCTGCACTTGTTCTGCTTAATCCCAAAAAGCATATTTGTAGGTTAAATGACTTCCACTATTGCCTGTGGGTAGGGCTCAGATAACCCAAGTGCTTCAGGTTCTGTAAAGTTCCCTGGAATGTATATGCTCACAACAGTATTAATACTAGTAAAGCTCATGTTGAAACTATGCATAAACTGAGGTTTCCAGATACGGCAACTATTTACCATTTCATTAACAGCCCATATATAGAACTCCATTCCGTCAGCAGGTTATGCAAATTTGTACCCTGTGTATTTTTTGCAAATTTGTGGGTTTTACATAAAAATTACAATTATAATAGTTAAAAATGATGTCTCATCAAAAATGTTATAGTCATACAGTACTCACCCTTTGGGGCAGCATTATGATTGGACAGAGCTAGGTGCTCCAGCAATAATGCATATTTGGATCATAGAAATTGCGGACAGGACCTTTTGAGCAGGTTTGTTCTCTGCTCTCTGCTAATTTTTAATGTTTCCTTTTAGTTAATCCTATTATCATGTATAATATGCATACATGCTTCCAGTACTTGGATGCTTTTTAGAAGGCATAAGATGCCTTTACGTTGATTCTATAGAATGAGTTCAGCAAGTGACATACTCTATCAATGATAGGTGGCCTTTAAGTGGAGACCTTCATCTTTCTACAACTAGAGATGGTTGAATTTTTTTTATATTTCGACTAACTGATTTGAGATTGAATTGCCTCTGAATATGATATCACCAAAACTGAGGGAGCTGTAGAAATTGGTTGTGGGGAAATTAAAAAAAAAAAAGTATTTGTCTACCACACCTTATTTATGCAAAAACAACATGTGCTAGATCAATACTTTTTTTGTAATGTTCCCACAACCCATCTCCAGCTATTTTAGTGATGATATCATATTCAAAGGCAATTAAATCACAAAATCAGGGGCTTTTGCAATGAACCCCCAAATAAACTAGTAAAAATTTCTCATCCAATTTCTTTCGCACAATTAATGAATAGTTGTACTTATTCTTTTGAGGCAAGTGTCTGGAGGGCCAGGACATACATGAATTGGGCTACTCTCCCACTAGTATTCAGGAAAAATATACAAGAACAGTACCATTTACACAGACGATTTCTGGGCATACTGTGCAGCCCCTATGTATTCCACTCCGTCTTGTGTATGTGTATTATGCAGACACCCCAAAATATAACAATGGATGCCTAATGTTGCATATTCCAATTTCTAGTGCTTTTTGCGGTTCCAGACATTAGTGTGAATGTCCTCTAAATCATAGATGTAAGTGATGAAAACCTGAATCCTGCAGAAATTGGCCACCTTCTCTTTTTATTTAACAAGAGTTTTGAGTGGGGTTGCATAAATAAGGAGGTACAGTATAAACTGCTACCCGATAGGAGACTTTGGCGCATACTTCACTAGACATAGTAAATATTTTACAAGCACGATGGCTTACTGATAGATATATACATACATACATACAGTACATACATACATACACATGTACATACATAAAGAGTTTTACATATACACATCACAAGATTGGCATTGGTCAAACAAGATGTCAGCTTTTATATGCTGAATTAAGAAAAATATCATTTTGCTACTACAGCTATAGATGGAGATAGATAAAATACATTTAATCAGATAAAATGACTGTAATAAAAGGATAAATATTCTGGATAATTTAACACACACTCGCACGGTTCCTTCAGAGATCACACACCATTATTAAATGTCTATAACATAAATACGGAGAAATGTACTGTGTAGTTGCACTAATTTACAACAAAATTATGACAGATTGTTTATTAAAATAATTCAGTGTAATTCATTATCTGTCCAGCATCAGACGCAATAGTCTTTGTTTTATCAAGCAAAGAGCGAATCACAATGTGCAGCACCTAAAGTAACCAATTATAAATCTTACTATGTTAGCATGATTGAACTATACCACTGAATGATAAATCCTGATTGGCTACTGTAGCTCAATCCACACCATTTAGCTCTTTTACTAGGATTTATTACTTATATTAATTAATCATTTACTATGTACGAAATTAACCACAAAGACTCAACACTTCAAACCAACATGGATACACGTTCACACCAATAATATATACACCACAGAGGTCATCAAATATTGCACTTCATGGCCCAGAAACTCTCAGACGAGAGCTGTTTTTTAATCATAGAAAAATATAGATATGTATATATTTGTATATTGAAAACATTAACTCATGCAACACCGAGCATACTAACGACACAATGCACAACAATGTCACAGATTTATACAGCACACAGGTCTAAAAGTAACAGAAAGCTAAAGGCTTGTATTGGGTTTTGTCTTCACCTCCTCCCCATCTCTTCTTTTGTACATATAAAGGACATTACTAGAGAGTGATATTCCAGCTTGTGGTCTGCAAACATAGTGTACAATCCCAACATCTGGAGAACTGATCATTAGGTCTTGTATTATTAGGTTTGGAGTTTAAGTGATCCCCTTTATTGGCTATCTGAAGTCATAAACCTCCCGGGCGGTTAATGGCGGTTAATAGTGCCATCGACGTGGCCTGGAAAAGCAATGCCCCTCCATTTTAAATAAGGTCTATGGCCTCCCCCCCCCCCCCCCCCCCTCTTTGGCGTCACCCATGACTTTGAAGATGCGGCACCAGAGACCATCTGCGAACCACTGCGATGCAGAATCCATGAGGGCTCGCTGATAACAGACATGTCCCCGTGTGTTTTAACACACTCTGTTTACCGGAGGTTAAAGAAGCAAACTTTCCATTTCCATTCTTCAGGCTGAATACAATTCTGGTTTTTAAAACTTAAATTTAATCACAAAGTTACAAGGACAAAAATATTTTAAATGTGAGTCTCAAAAAACAGAATTGTATTGTCCTGAAGAATGGATCTGAGACATCCCATCTTTAAAAACCAATAAAGGGTATCACTCTCTGAACTCCAAACTTAATGTATTCATTGATGGCTAACACGGTACAACACTCTACTAGTATAATAAAAGTTTTGGGAACCGGCCCCCAAGCACAGTTTGGTTTGGATAGCATCATTGTAACATGCATGACAAAATAATATTTGGGTAAAAATTTTTAAAAATACAAAAGGATGGGGTACAACACGAGGGAGTATTCCTGAAATGTAAGCCAGCCTCACTCCAACCCCAAAACTAAAGTTTATATTAAAGGCCCATGTCAGCCTAACATTGACCTACACATACAACTCTTTCTGTAAATCTTACACTGACCCTTCCTGTAACTCTAAAGCTAGGCATACACAATTAGATTTTTAGCATTCAATCAACTTAAAATGGTCAAAGTTTACATTGATCGAACTTAAATTGTATACACATGGTTTGATCGACGAGAATTGTTCGATAACGATCAAAGCATTGTTGTAAAATTTTCTCCGATTGTAAAAAGATCGTACTAAAATGGTAGCATTTTGATTGTTGGTCGAGCCAATTGTATTCGATGAACACATTCATGTATCTCTTTCCTGTGTTTTTTGATCGAAATTAAAATCGTTGATTTTAGACGTATTCCAATGGAACCCTATATGTGGTACTACTTTGGATTTGGTTACGATCTTCAATGAAAAGATCTAAAATTTAATCAAAGATCGATTGTGCTAAAACCGAACTTTGTATGCCTAGCTTTACACTTAGATTGATGCTATCATTCCCTGTACCTTCATTGTCACCCACTAACACTAACCTGTCCTATTAATTTAACCCCTTGTAAAATACAGTACAGATATGGCATGTTTTCAGCGCTTAGGTGGTTTTATTGAAACTGTGAATGACTACTGAAGCTGGGATGTGGAAATGAAAGCCTTTGGTCAGTTGCTTTGGTTCTGTAGGCTGTTGTTTAGCTGTATTACAGAAATGTGCCATCATTGATTATTTTATGGGTCTAACAGCTATGCTAGGTGATTACTAGAAATGTTTTTTCTAGTTTCTATGCAGTCTGTCATACACAAAATCAATGACATGCTTATGGCATGAGAATATCCAGTTTGTCATGTGATTATGTAGTGGACATATATAAAGCTGCTATCATGGTCACCAAGCCATTCCAACCATAAGGGGCATGGTTATAAATAGTGTTGAGCTCGAATATTCAATTTTCGAATATTTAGCTCAAATATCGCTATTTCGCGAATATTCGCGAATATATCATCAGATATACGACGCGATCACGATTTTTCACATTTTTATTGCAATTTTAGAATCACAAATATATAATCGCAATCCATTGCAATGAATGGGATCGCATTATATCATCGCAATGAGATTTTTTAAAACGGAAATGACGGATATTCTCCCAGTTGAATATCTGAGCTCCATTGTCTTGCATGCATTGCGCATATTGGATCGCAATTGCGATTTCTAGATCGCAATTCATGTCATAAGTGCGGATATCCGAGATTACGAATATGGAATCGAATATTATGGCGGATATTCGCGAAATTACGCGAATTTTGCATAGTCGCTCATCACTAGTTATAAACATGATGTTTATGGCTGCCATCAAGAGTAACCTACTTCTATCAATCAAAGTGAGTGATATTGCCAAGACAGAAGGATGTTTTCCTACAGTAGAGGGATATAGAAAAGTGTACAGGTGGCCAATTACTGGGAGGATTTTCTGTTCGATTCCTGAACACTCGATTGCTGACATCCACAACGTTTGTGACCGGTTGTTCAGGAATTGAACGCTTGATCGAACAGGAAACCAACATGTTGGTAAATCTCTGTTCGATTGCCATTACTTTGGATGGTGAAGAAAATATCGAATGGTATCTATTGCACAAAGTGGTGCGCATTGATTGGAGATATGGGTCAAATCGATGGCCGTTTCTAGAGACCGCGGGTCTCCAGGCAAAGCTAGGCTGAGCCGGGGAGAGCAGAACTGTCTCTCCCTGGCTCCTCTGATACCTGACAGCAGCGTGATGACGTCATCCTGCTGCTGCAGAGTACATCGGACGGCTTGAATATCGAGCCGCCTGTACCCTGCTTTAGGGTCATAATGCAAGATAAGGACCAATGCTCATGCTACCCCAATATAGGAGTGTACCTGCATCTGACCTAACAGTGAACCTTTAATCAGGAAAATTACCTGTTAGCACACACTAGGTTAGTTCAAATCTTTAGTGACAAGAATCTGGCTCTGACCCTTAATGCCTTCAGTTAGCCGTTAACATTGCCTATCACTGTGAGAAGTCTAAAGCCTGCCATACGCGCACCGAGCGGCAACCGATTTTTCCGCCGGCCGCCCCCCGGGGAGGGGGGGGGACAGATCCCTGTTGCCCCACAGCTCGGCTGGCCAGAGAACTGACATGTCCGATATTATCTGGCCGATGCCGGCCAATGCCGTTAGTTTCAAGACCGGCATCTTTATTGAAGCTAACGGCCGGCACACAAAGGGTGCCGGCCGATGCTATCATCTCTGGAGATGATGTCATCATGCTACACTCCGAAGCTGATCTGACCTGCTCTGTCGGCCTCCACTCGGTACGTGTGTGGGGGCCTTAATGTAAGAAATGGGAACTGGTGGAGAGAAGGTCCAAGATTTTGATCCAATAGTTTGGTTGATATGAATTTACCAGAATGAAGAGAACCTGGGTTCAAAAGAGGAAAAAATACTGAACAAACTGACTATGGGGGGCCGCAGCAGTTTGGCTATGTTTCCTCAGACTCCTTTTAGAAAGTAGTTGGCTTTTAGGAAATGATAAAAAGTCGAAATCTAGAAAAGAAACAAAGGTTGAAGAGAGAGTTTTCAGCTTACAAACACATAAGTAGGGCTCAGAAGTAATAAATAGAAAAAGCTTTTCACATCATGTGAAATCCTTATTATTCTAAATATCAAGAGGATCCAGAGGGCTTTCCATTAGTTTATAGAAAAGTTAGCAATTGTCTTTATACATTATATTATCCCTTGGCTTTATGACAGCATAGCTGCCATGTTTTATTTGCACATTAACAATTCACAATAATGCCACAAAGTGTATAATGAAAGGCTGTCTTCTGACCTGCTGCTCCAGGCAACTTGGTCTGGAATTGGACTTCTTCCCAGGATACAATTAAATAATGACAACAATATTTTATTATCTATTTGTGTAGTGCACGTTATGTCCACATACATTTAAAGGATAAACCAGTATTTTTGGGTTTAAAAGCTTTAGTTTCACTTTACATTGGCATGAGTAAGGGCCATAGTGTGTTCTGGACCAGTAATTCAGAAAATGCAGCATAAAATTGTTAATGTTTAGTAGAGTGTGTCTTGAAGCTACACCGAATGATTGGTTAAGAAACCCCCACCCAATAAAATATATGGTGAAACATTGAACATAAGAAATATAATGGGCCTTTACCCCTTTACACCACCAAGGTTAATGTTATGGGAAATCCAGGTCACTATGTACCAGCAAGTTTTGAAATATAGGCAATAATATATTGTGGCAAAAAATATTGCATTAAAAAAGAACATGTTATGTGTACAGCTTTTCCTTTCACGCATAAAAGGTGTATGTAGTTACATAAAATAACAAAATGTTGGTGAAGGATTGCTCCATTCAGCCTCTAGACACTTCAAAGTAAAACAAAAATGGCCGGCTACACTAGTTGATCATGTGTTCATTCATCCTATCCAATCAGATATTTCCATACACAATCACATTCAAAGCATGAAAAAGTGATTCTGCCTCATAAGAACTTTTACTTCACTTCCAATCCAAAACAGAATGGCCTCATTTAGTTTCATGCTATTTTGGGCACCATGCCCAACTTAATGAATACTCCACAAAATTGGCATCCGTGCCTTTTAAATCCTAAATGTACAAGTAAAGTAGCATCTCAGGAATGGAGCATTTCTGTGAAAAACAGAACCTAATGACAGCTTGGATTCATCAATATTTTTGATTATTTAAAGAGGAATCGGTTCATTTTCTGTGTTATTAAATGGATAGCAAGGGGGGGGGGGTTTGTCTCTATCTATGGGGTGGAATGACCGTCGTCCAAAATCCAATATACAAAGAGGGAGTGATGAAGAGGGAGTTGGGTGAGGACACGAACGCCTTTCTACAGTTGGAGTTCCTCTGTTGAAACAGAGGCTGGGGGACTTTAAAGGCCACACACTTGCAATATTTTCACCAATGCATTATTAAAATGGGTCCAAAAGTATTAAGATAAAATAATCAGTTTAATAGTACCATAGTATCAGATTCCAGGTATTAGTGATGGTTGGCGTTTACACGGCGCTGCACGTTCAGAGCATCTGCTGATGAAGAACCTCAGTCATTAGCCCAGACAGGCCACACACTAAAAGATTGTTTGGAACACCCCAAGATTTTGGTGTGTGGCCTGTCATAGTCAGTTGAATAAAAAAGGGAACTAGCCATTACATTAGCCAATAAAGTTAGCTTTGCTTGATTATTGATGATTTTTTTGTTAATATGGCCACTAAGTTCTGTTAACAATTGGTATTATAACATTTTTTAAAAAGTTTCAATAAAAACATAATCTAATAAAATAAATTAATATCACTTAAATTCCAGAGTGTATGTAACGTGAAACAAACTTCTAGTACTGCTTAAATGGATAGTAAAAGACTGGACACACTTGTTGACTTGTTTCTATCCCGAGTGTCAGTAAGATGCCAGCAATAAATATGCAGTATATTAAGTGTTGAATAAAAAATACAAATTTGTTTTTATTGTCTTTCTATCACCAGTTAATAGTGCAGTACTCCCGAGCTGGAGAATTTGGACTAGATGAAAGAAAAAGAAAGAAGTGGTTGCTGATCTTACTAGCCCTCTATAGTTTCTACTTTACAGCTTAAAGGTGCCCATATGCGGGTCAATACCCGTACAATCGGTCTTCAATTGATCGCAGCAAGGTGACGTCACCATGCTGTGCTCGATCGCGGGTCAATCGAACGGGAATCCATGTGCACTACTTTGCACATTGATTCCCGTTCGATGGGGACCCTGGTCCGGTGTTGTGATATTTTCCTAATGGAAAACATGTCACTGGCTGACAGGCAGCAATGAGACACAGGATTGCTGCAAAGGAAGGAAGGAGGCTGTGCATACCCCCTTTCCCCTGCTCTCTGCTTTGCTTGTCAGATGGACAGGGCTTTACGGACATGTGCCTTCAACGAAAAGGCATACACGGCTCGATTTTGTAATAGATTCATCAACTATTGAGCACCTTGAGCACGAAAGTTGCTCAAAACTATAACAAAATCGATCCGTGTATGGGCACCCTTAGCCTATCTTCTGTGCAACTCTGTAGTGATTGTACTGGAGATGTAGTAGGATATTGGCCCAGTGACTTACAAGCATGAGAAAGCTGTACAAATATTGTAAAAAAACATTAATATACATATCTCTAATTATAATTTTAAACCCTTTCAAATTTAAAAATCAATTTAACTAAGACTACACACAAAAGTCCTTTACTTCCCAGAAATAAGCAGATTGCACTTTGTAGGAGGAGGAGTCAGGAACATACACATTATCACAGCATACAAAGCCATTGTAACTTGCAAACAGCAGGAAACATTTATTGTAAGGTCTCAGCCTCCAGACCACCATTCATCAGCTGACCATACAAAAACAGAGCAAATTTTCGTTCCAGAAAGATATATTGACAGGAGAAATAATAAGCATATAGACTAGGGTCAGGCTGCCTGCCTCCTCCAGCTATGGGCTATGAGCTACAATTCCCACCATTTCCTTCCAGACTATAGAGGGTAGGGCATGCTGGGTGTTGTAGCTCGACAGCATCTGGAGGCCAGCAGGTTGCCCATGCCTGGTATAGACCTTTTTTTTTTTTTTAAATACTTGTTGGCAATAGAACACATCGAAGACACCTGTCTGGTACTACTAACAGGCGCAGTTGGGTTGCTGTGGAGGCGGTCTGTCTGTCAGTCTTGTGCTTTGCTTGGCTGCTGTGATGGCGGCATCCATTTCTAAGTTCTCTGACATTTTGTCACAGATGATATCCACCAGCCTCTCAAACGTCTGCTTGACATTGATGTTATCTTTGGCGCTGGTTTCAAAAAATTCAAAACCTAAAAGGAGAAGAATGCATACATGATGGTGTCATATAAAATTACTAAATCAATGTACATGAAAGCATATCTAAAGTCAATGTTTTACCCCTTAGAAAATATATTAAGAATAGTGAACACCTCTCTCCATCCATCCATCAGCTAAGGGCATAATAAGTTCTTCCAGGAGAAGACCTAGTGCAGTAGATGCACATGATCAATATGAAAAGTTAAACCATTTCCATTTTTTGTTAATAATGTTGATAATGAAAAAATCAAATACATAAAATATAATAATCTGATCTCCATGAGTAAAACAGTATGATAATTTCCCATCCCTCATCCAAATTTGGTCAAATTAATATATACTATTGCCATTTTCAGATCAAAGTATAAACCCAAGATTTTATATTGTGAAGATAATAAATATAGGTAAGGTAGATATTTCCCATTGGTACACATGTTCCAGTGATGGATATTTGGTATTCCATTGCTGCTCTTTCTATACGGTAATAATTACAGGAAATAACATCACAGATGTCACTTCCCGCATCAGGAGGTTTACCACCCCTCCCTCCTATTAGCTGGCTAACTTAGGAGGGAGGGGGAGTTACTCTGCCTCCTAAATTCCCACCCCACACATCTAAGCCAGGCACCGCTCATCACCAGGCCAATACCATCCCTACAGTGAAGCATGGTGGTAGCAGCATTGTGCTGTGGGTATCTTTTTCAGCGACAGGAACTGGAAGACTAGTCAGGATAAAGGTAAAGATGACAGATGCAACAACGTACAGATACATTCTGGATGAAAACCTGTTCCAGAGCTTCAAATCTTTAACTCAAACTGGGGCGATAGTTCATCTTTTTAGCAGAACAACTACCATAAGCTACATATCAAAGGAGTGGCTTCAGTACAACTCTGTGAATGCCCTTGAATGGCCCAGCCAGAGCCCAGACTTCAATCCGATTGAAAATCTCTGGAGACATCTTAAGGCCCCCATACACGGGTCGGATTCCGGCCGGATTCCGGGCCGATCGATTC
>CM070032.1:28941093-28952020 GCA_036250615.1 Ptychadena robeensis
GAGTGCAGGGGTCTGGAGTGTGTTATGTGCAGAGTGTGGGGGTCAGACATATATAATGTATAGAGTGCAGGGGTCTGGGGTGTGTTATGAGTGTAGGTATCAGGAGAAGTATGATGCATGGTAGAAGGGGTAGGTCCATGGCAGCCTTGGCTTGGTGTCATTCATCCCGGAAGACTGAGATAAAAAGATGTATCACTTATATTGTGATCCATATTTATTTTTTAATATAAAGCAAATATTTTAATTGTTTATCCTCAGTGAATAAAGTAAATGTAATAGTTCTGAAAAGAAACTGAAAAGACGTTTGGGAAGCTGCATCTGTCCTGCAGTTGATTTATTAACAATATTTGCGTTGTGTATGGAAATACATCTACCAGCACGGAGCGTGTTGTGATGACTGAGTTAGGATGGGAAACAGACAGATCGGCACAAAGAATACATCAGATGTTTTGTAGATTCTGAGGAAGACAAGGCCGGGTTCCCATGGAAACTGTCTCTCCCAATATCATTAGAGACAAAGATGCAGAACATTGACCTATGTATTTACTTTCTGCTACAAATATTAAATCTGATGGACTTTCTTTGAAAAGGCCTGTGAAATCCCCTTTCGTTTGACATGTCTCCTTAATTGGCTGATTTACGGAAAAAGGAGCAAGGTGGATTACTACTTATTTATATGAATATAAATATATTTCCTATCTTATAAATCTATACTTTTTATCTCAGTATTAAACCAACATGTTGATATGGTGCTCTGTGTGATGAAATGGATGCATTCTGAAGTTGTGTAAATGAGCACAGTCAAATCCTGCGACCAGAGAGTTGTGTTTATGTAGGTTGTGTACTGTAGTGAAAAAATAAATGTTCTACCAGAATATATATACAATAGTATGGCGGTTTTTCCTGGACTCCACAGGTAGCCCTGCTTGTCTCGTGGGTATTTTTGGTAGAATCTGACAGTTGCCCTCTCTCATACAGCACTATTCATCAGCTACCCCATCTAACTCTGCTACCCCATCTAACTCCATAGGTGAATCATAAACTGTGCACATGGTGATTCCTACTGGCTTTTCGTGTTCTCTTACAACCCCTCAAGTGGTCCTTTTTTCACTTTCTTTCCCTTTTATTGTCTGCTTCTTGTTCTTTCCTCTTTTTCTCCTTCCTTTCCCATTTCTTTGACCCAACCTTACAGTATATTCCAAGTGTTTCTACATTATGCCCATGATACTGAGAATACTCGAGGCTCCCTTATTCCTGTGCCAGGGACCCAGATACATCTCTGCCACAGTGAATCGCAAGAACGGTGAGCAAAAATCCCCGAACCACATGGGGGACCTAGTAAATGACAATTAGAGAGCTGGAACCAGAGTAACAAAGGCTACCATCAGTAACACACTACGCCGTCAGGGACTCAAATCCTGCAGTGTCAGGCGTGTCCCCCTGCTTAAGCCAGTACATGTTTAGGCCCATCTGAAGTTTGCTAGAGAGCATTTGGATGATCCAGAAGAGGATTGGGAAAATGTCATATGGTCAGTCGAAATTTTTGGTAAAAACTCAACTCGTCGTGTTTGGAGGAGAAAGAATGCTGAGTTGCATCCAAAGAACACTATATCTACTGTGAAGCATGGGGGTGGAAACATCATGCTTTGGGGCTGTTTTTCTGCAAAAGGACCAGGACAACTGATCAGTGTAAAGGAAAGAATGAATGGGGTCATGTATTGTGATATTTTGAATGAAAATCTCCTTCCATTAGCAAGAACATTGTCATCCTGAAAGACTCAGCCCGGTTCTACAACACGTCATCATGATAGAGTGGCATCATAAGAAGCATGTCGAGGTCCTCAACCCCACAAAAAACCTTTAGAGGGAGTTGAAAGTCCGTGTTGCCCAGGGACAGCCCTGAAACATCACTCCTCTAGAGGTGATCTGCATGAAGGAATGGCCCAAAATACCAGCAACGGTGTGTGACAACCTTGTGAAGACTTGCAGAAAACATTTGACCTCTGTCATTGCCAACAAAGGGGATATAACAGTATTGAGATGAACTTTTCCTATTGATCAAATACTTATTTACCACTATAATTTTCAAATACATTCTTTCAAAATCAGACAACGTGATTTCCTGGATTTTTTTTCTCATTCTGTCTCTCATAGTTGAGGCGACCGATGATGAAAATTACACACCTCTCTCATCTTTATAAGTGGGAGAACTTGCCCAATTGGTGGCTGACTAAATACTTTTTTGCCCACTGTAAAGGCTTTAGATTTAGAGATAAGTAATATAATAACTTTTTATTCCATTGCTCTAGGGCCTAGGTGCCCAACCTGCGGCCCGGGGGCCACATGCGGCCCTTTGGGTGTTGTTTGGTCCTCCACATGCGGCCCCCAAAACCTTACTGTTAATGTATAGGACAAATGAACTCACCTGTGAAGTGGTCACTCGCTGACCCAGGCTTTCACATTTGGTGGTCCTACATCAGTAAAATTGTCAATGTTGTTAGGGGAAACCAGGTCTACATGTGACATATGTGGATGGGGGGATGGGGGTCTGGATCGATGTTATGTGCAGCCCTTTAGTGATGCCGAGGGCCACACTTGTGGCCCCCCATATCAACTCAGTTGCCCACCACTGCTCTAGGGTCTCGGCTTCCAGCTCCTTACTCAAGGCTTTAAGTCATTAGGCTCACACAGCGGTTTGGTTCTGGTTATGTTTGGGACACCATGCTTTACACTACAAATACCTTTAAAGGCTCAATTCACATAAGCAGTCCTGTAGGAGGTATTTTAAGGACCTTTATAATAAAGCCGAAGCTGACAAAGATAAACGCATCACTTCCTAAACCTACAGTAACTTTGCAGATTTACTACATTTTACTCACTTTATGTTAATGAAGACTTGACATATGTCCAGTAGGACAAAAGATAGTCAACTCTTAGTTTTTCTTTAAGGAGGATGATGAATATTATGATTTTTATATATTATTTAGCATGGAGTTTAGTGACAATAGGATTTTGGCCTGTTTTTATTATATAAAACATGACTTTAGTAATATCAAGTTGAACTCCCTAAGTGTGACACTGTATAGATTTTCATTCGAAAAATTATAACCCCTAGCCACACTAGGGGTCCGCACACCAAGTCTTCTCTGTTCCCTGGCTGTTTGTGCGTGGCGTCATTGATGATAGGGGGGGGGGGGGGGGGGGGGGGGGGGGGGGGGGGGGGGGGGGGAGTGCAGTGCAGTGGGTGGTTTGACCAGGTAGGAAATTTAAAGTTTAAGTTTTCTGTACTGGTTTTACAAAAATAAACAAATGATACATCCAGTAAGGTTAATTGCATCTCCAAATTACCAGTTGGGTTCCTTGATAATTGAGGTTGGTAAAAAAAACTACTTCCCTCTATGTTAACTACTTCCCTCTATGTGTAATTCACTCTTTATCCTGTGAAAAACACATACCGTATATACTCGAATATAAGCCAAATTTTTCATCACCTGAAATTTTCAAAAAATGCAATTCGGCTTATATTCAGGTCAAAAAATGAAAAGGGTTGTGGAAACATTTTGAAAATTTTTTTTGCTCTAGCATATGTAGTTTTTGCATAAATTGGGTTCAAAGTCAAGTCAAATTTGAACTTATTTTGTGCAAAAACTTGATCTGCTAGAACAATACTTTTTACAATGTTCCCACATCCCTTCTCTACATCTCCAGCACTTCTAGTGATGATATCATGTTCAGCTTCGGCTTATACTCAAGTATATACAGTAATATGGAAAATGTTGACAGAAGCCACCAAAAATACATTCATAAACTTACCAGTCCTGTACTGCATTGAACGATTCTTCATTTGTGATGTCATACATTAATATAAACCCCATTGCTCCTCTGTAATATGCCGTTGTTATAGTTCGGTATCTCTCCTGTCCTGCTGTATCCTGCAATAACAAAGAGGAATTTGATTATTTCACACATTTTCTATACAAAAAAAATTATTTAAGTTTATTTCTTTAGAAAAAAATTGAAAAGGAAAAACTGATAATAGAACTGCTGATACTGGCTAATCCGATTACATTCTCATTCTCTCACAACATAAAAGAGGATGGCTAATAATTCCACTGTCCTGAGGTCCTATTCTTCTGTTATTTTGATAAATAGCTCCCTTAGTATAAAATAATTATGTGTAATCTGCAGTAATGCAAAGCAGCCAATGAGAAATAAGCTATAACCTGGAATTTGATTCTGGACTTTTTATTTTACATTTTTCTTTTTGAGGGTGCTGCAAATATAAGCATACTCCAAACATAAGCATCAGTTATAGTATTTTAAAAAGTCAATCTAAATAGTGTCCAGGCAGCTATACATAAAAAAGTAAAATATATTAGCATTAGAACACAACAGGACAGATAGACCCTTCGCCAAGAAAAGCTGACACCCCTAAAAGAATCGCACTCGAGAGCTCACCAGACCCAAAACAAGCTGGTGCATCAGGGGATATGTCAGCAGCCCCAGGTTTGTAGAGCTGGTGTCAGTCTCCACTGTGCATTTAATCCCTGTGCTTGACGTATATCAAAGGCAGGGATGTTGACGCACCCATTGAAAGTCAATGGATGAGTCTACACATCCGTTGGTGTGATCCGTCAGCTTGCGTCGCTTTAAAATCAACGCAGGACACTGCCTGACCTTAACGCAATGTAAGCCAATGCAAGTATGGGACGCATCCATAGAAAATGAATTGAGTCAGTTGAAACGCAGTGGTATGCGTTGTTTGATGTGTTGATCAATCCGTTCATGGTAAAAAACCAACACAAGAAAAAACGGATCCGTCACAAACGCATCCCTGACAGATCCCTAACGCATGCGTTGCATTTATTGGATCCGTTAAAGCAGCGCATCCTTAACACCTATTGGAGTCTAAGCCTTATGATGATATTTCCGAATTATATCATGATCAGATTGGAATAAGTGTTAAACTGTTTTTGCAAGGTTAAATAGAGATTGTTGTTCGTTACCTGGTGCATCCTTTAGAGCAAAACTAAGATTAAAAAATGAATATGATAAGATCTTCCTCTCTTCCTTTGACAGGAACAATAGTCTTACCAGGAAGTGAGGGTAAGGCTGGCCATACACGGGTCGATACCCGTGCAATCGATGAACCCTCAAGCACAGCATGAGGTCTAGGGAGTCTAGCCTTTTATCTACAGTAAAAGAAACTCACTCTAGCATTCATTGGACTGTGGGGTTCTCGTATATTTGAAAGGTCCGGTTCCCATGCTGTAAGTTAATGGGTTAATTATCTTTTCCAGTCTATTTAATTGCTAATAGACTTTCCGGAGTGGGTTGGTTACACTGGAAGGATGTTGGCAGGAAATGGAGGTGCATAATGAGATTACATAGCCATATGTTCCAAAAAATAGGGAAGCCAAACCTGTGATCTTTGATTGAGTAAGTACTTAAACTTGACAATCACAGAGGTTTATGTAGGTATATAGGCTACAAAATATCCTACTCCTATATTACCCATACATCACCTAGGGGGCTGGATGGGTTTTATCCCTCTGTATACTACCCAGTTAGGGTACCATTCTTGAAGAACCTGACCACTTACATGGGGTTAGGGCAGTCTGTAATCCCCCCTCCCCAGCTTTGGTGGTTTGGCAATCTATCGGTCGTTTGTCCGGTCCTCTTTTCTGGCCCCTAAACCATCTTTCCCCCTTCTGCCTATATCTAGGTCACTCCTACAGGGGCAATAGGACGCCCTGGTTGGGCCAGGCTTGGCCACCCGACCTAGGATACGTCTCTTTGGGACACACTGAGGCCACCTCTGGGCACCGCCTTTGTGGGTTTTTTTCCCCCCCTCCCCTGCCCGTCCCCATCTTCTTGGAGGGTCGCCCTGATGACCATTAAACCATTTGGAAGGTGACCTGATAACCACATATGAATAACAACTGCACCCATCTGTGAGTATGATAAATTCCTAATAACTATCCATTTTCATGCAAAGTATGGAATCTGCATAACTCTGTTCATTATGGTGGCATATACAATCTGTTTATGATGTTAAATATGCATAGAGGGATCCAACGTTGAAATATGTATATCGAGACTGCCCTATTATCCATAACCGTTGAAATATATATACGTAGACTGCCTTATGATCCATAACTCTATCAATACCATCTGTCATATTTTAATTGGAATGTACTTATATTTTAGAAATAAGTCCTCCCTGAGGAAGCCATCAAGGCGAAACATGTTGGAGGCAATCGCAATCTAAAGATGAATCGGTGACAGTTGTTTATGTGTATGATATGGTGGGGTATAAACCCTGGAAACTGTGTCTTCCACTGTACTTGTATGGCAAATATTTTATTGATTGTTATCACTTTATTTATATACTAAGCACTTTATTCACGATGTATGTATGTACTTCCGGTCCTTTTGCACAGACTGAATAAAGACCTCATTATCAGGAGGGACTCCCCCTGATAAGCTTTATATCTGCTATCTAGAAAATAAGGGATGGTGCACCTGACTACCAATTAGGCACCCATAGCATTGTATTTTATATGACTATCTATATGCAGCAATTGACTACAGACACCAGAATCCTCTATTTTGTTTTTCCTGAAGAGTCATGTCATTTACAAAAAGAAAAATGGCTCTAATGGTGCTCCAGGGGTGCAAACACCCTTCACACTCCTGAAACATTTGGGCCACAGAGAGGGCTCCAAGTGCCATCACTGGTATATACAGTCATACTGTACTGTATATTCCAGTGTATCCTAGTCTTTATATGATGTATCTAGTTTATATATGGATTTCTCATCTTCCTATTTCTGTGTTTGGCTGCAGCCAGTCAGCAGCAGCAGCTCTACATCACAATAGAGATGGTGAGCACGTTCATCTTCTCTACACAAGTTGTCAGTCAAACTAAATGGCTTCCGGAGATTAGAGGCATTGAAGTAACATTTAAACAGCAAAGTCCATGAGCACACGAGCAAACACAAAGCTGGGGGCCGTAGTCATATACTGAGCTGACTTCAGACTCACATACCCCATCTGTATTAGGGCTTGTTTCCACTTATGCGGTTTGCCGCTGATGGATGTGGTACTATCCGCGCGGCTGTGGCCGCTACCAACCGCAGCCATAGCCATCCATTGGCCACTTTGGCGGCCGTGCGCGGATGGCCCCCTACCACGTTTTTGTGCAGATGCTGTGCCCGACCGCATCCCTGGACAAGGGGCATGCCCAAAATCTGCATATACATACATATGCAAATTAGGCTTTATGTCTGTGAAGGTTCTCATTCACCATAGTTTATATAATTATATATATATATATATATACCGTATATATATATGTATATATATATATGCCTGGTGATCTGCACTGAGGTGACACCATATTACTGCTAGAGGAGGGGTGACACCAAACATCCCAACCAATGTCAGTTTTTATTTTGTGCAGATACTTTAGGGTTTAAGGACTTCTGTTGCAGCAAAATGACTCCCATCCCATCCCAATCCATGAGGACTTTTCTAACCCTTCGAATCATGTATTCTATCAGGGAGGACCCTGCACTACATAGCAGTGATATATACCTTCCAATCACTATGCATTCTATCAGGGAGGACCTGGCACTACATAACAGTGATATATTTCTTCCAATCACTATGTATTCTATCAGGGGGGACCAGGCACTACATAACAGTGATATATTCCTTCCAATCACTGTGTATTCTATCAGGGAGGACTCGGCACTACATAGTTGTTTGTAGATCTAATGTAAATTGTATGGAGTGATCTAAATGTGTATGGGGGGCTTTAAATAAAAGAAACTAACCATAGATGGGCGCCTCAATTCAAGCCTTCCTTTTTTTCACAGGGATCCTATGAAAAAACTGAAGTAGAGGAAAACAAGACATTCATGGGCTGTAGTGACAATAAACATGTCCAATTGAAACCTGAACAATTTAGCTTTTGTTTTAGGCACTTCCATGACTGAGACCTAATAATCACCATGTACTTACCCAAACTATACACAACTTGAACATAACCCAACAAATTACTCCTGATGAGCCCATCTCATTTACACCCCGAACCAAGCAGACTTGGTTCTATCAAAGGACAACCACTGACAGCGATAAACTGCGATGAATGAGAAGACCAGAAATACATTCACTGAACACAGGAAATAGAGCCAGCATCTCATTGCTGCAATCAGCATAATCACCGAAGCCAGACAGGAAGGAATGGAACTCTCGGGGACATTTGATTGGATGCTCACTGATGAGTCATTTCTGCTGATTGTCTGGATTACCCACTTATGATTTGAATTGTTTGCAGTAAGGTAATTCACAGGTGTTGGCAAGTGCTTCCAACTCTTAGGAAATTTGTCACAAGCTCAATCTATATAAATATACAACACTTATATTATGCCATATACTGAAATTAGTATTGTGAGAGAACCAAACTGATGTGCGCTACTTTACCATAGCATATATATTCGATTATAAGTGTAATCATCTGGAAAAAATTATTTGGCATATACTTAAAGCTGGCCATACATCTATAAGACAGAGAAATCTAAACGTGTATGGAGACCCCATGTAGTGTAGTAGTTCATGTAGTGAAATTGATTTGCTGGAGCAATTAACTCACAAATCAGCTACCGTAGTTGAAATTTCACAACCATGACATCCCAAAAACAAAAAGCACATTTGCTGTGTCTCACCCTAGGCTTATACACAAGGTTTTTTTTTAGGTAATATGATGTACCTTGGTTTATATATGATCATCCTTATGCTCGAGTATATATGGTATATTTAAAGATAAATATAATGTTTTACTATTTCAAAGTGTGGATGTGTGCTCTCTGTGTATCGCTAGGGTAATTTCCCTTCACTTCCTGCTTTGCGACCTCAAAAAGGAGTAAAATTATAGGTTTTCATTGGAAAAAACTGTAGCTAGCTGAAATGTTTACACATATCTATCATATAAAGCTTCTCATAAAACCCCAAGAGTTAATACATTTTCAATATACTGGAGAACTGGCCAATATGGAAAGGGACCTTGTATTCAAAAATCTAAGTAAAGAAATGATCAGAAAGAAATTATGTCATGTTCAGTTTTTGTTGTTCTCCCAATTAGAGGTGGTTTATATACTTGCAGAAAAAAATGTACGTCTTGAGCATTTGCATGTAAACTCACCCTGAGCTACATTTAGAGATACTCACCTATCCTTGGCGATGGAGATGGAGCCCAAAGATCTTCTCCTTGTCCGCTTTTTCAGTGGCATTGATGACGTCGAAGAGGCGAAGGGTGTTATGTAGGCATTTGTTCAGCACATCACCAGCATCATCGATGACACCAGGGATGTAAAGGGGGGAGGGAGGGTGCTGAAGCTTGCTGAAGGTCATTTGTGTCTATAGGGTTCTGCCCTACTTTTTATATTATAAAAGTTTTTAAGGGGGTGAGGTTTAGGGAGTGAGGGAGTTGTTTTACATGACAGCTGTAAATACTTTATACTTTTAGGATTTTTTTGGAAAAAATTACTTTTTATAGAGGTTGTCCAAGTTCAAGCACAGAGCCCTTGAGGTGTTGAGAGAGTGCAGGTATATAGACACTGAAAGCTTTAGATTTGGCTTCCTGTTTGACAACATTCAAAAGAATATTGTCAACAAAAAGAGCCCTTTCACTTTCTTTGATATTTCAATTCCTTTTATATTGCTGCGCTGACATACATAATAGCCAGAGGATCCTAGGCAAAGATGAAAAGCACTGGAGACAGTGGGCATCCCTGACATGATCCTTTCCCCATACACAGGCAGAATACTGCCTGATCTTTCAGCTGATCTGCTCCAAATCGGGTCCGCCCAACTGGTCAGATCGAGCAGGATCCTTCCGCATGTCGGATCGCACAGTGATCTGACATGTCAGTAGATTCAAGGCACACAAAGGGTGCTGGCCGATCCTCTGAGGGGCCGGCTGCAGCGTCATCCCTCAACCATCGAGAGAGAATCTGCCTGTTGTGGGGGATCAGCTCCAAACGGTTGCTCTCAAAGCATCATTCCACACGATTGTTTATCTTTTAGGGCTCCTGCCCATGTTTATTTGCACACAAATAAGTTCAAAACAAAGGATTACACAGGGGTAAAGATCAATCCAAATAAAAAAGTCCCAAAAATGCCACACCACCTGGCTTCGCAACTTTCAACTCAAATTGACGTCCTTGGCTTCTTGGCAGCAACAGGCCTTGGCCTCACATGCTCTTTGAGCCCCCTCTAGCAGCTGCCCCTGTAACCACAGGCCTAGGCCCCACACTCTTTGTGTGCCCCCTGTCTCCACTCGGTCAGAAGCATTGTCTCCAACTACATTGGGAGCTGACACTATGGTCTGAGCTCCTTTTGTGGAGACACACCTTAACCATCTAGTGGACCCTGGGGGAATAGAGAGGCCCACCCAATTCCATCCTCTCTATCCCAGAGTCCGGGAGCCCTTTAAGAAAACAAAACTAAAACAAAACACATTCAGCAACCTAAAGTTGCTGGGCAATAATCATTCACGGACTCCTTCCAGGAACCACCCAACAGTCTAATTTCACAGGGACAGATGACCAATCTGTCACACTGTGTATGGGTCCCTAAAGTCAAAGTATATAACAGTATCCAATGGTTATGTATAAAGTTCTGTGACCCAAGACAAAAATGATGAGAGAACCTTTCTGATAATGGCAGCATGCTGATTGGGAACAAAGCTAATTCACTCCTATTGTACTTAACAAGGTTTTCACATTTTTATTCAAGTATAAATATGGTCTGTAATGAGAATAAATCTGCAGGTCCTTATCTGGACATTATTTGCCTTACGCAAGAATGCCCAGAGCCGGATAGGAGGAGGCGGGAGGGCAGCATGACCCAGGTGATGGGC
>CM070032.1:28952120-28963957 GCA_036250615.1 Ptychadena robeensis
TTCCAGATTATAATAACTGCAATGAAAGCATTAAGCCTGAATACTTGTGTATACTTTATGTTCTGTTACACTTGCAAGTCAATAAAATATAGATGTGATATTTGCTATGTTACAAACCTATGGTATCTACTCAAGTATCAGATGAATTGTATAGAACCCAAAATACCCATAAATAATATTTATGCTTCCAGCACCAGGTGAGAAGCCAGCATCCCAAAATAAATCAATATAAGGAAATTCCCGGGGTATTGAGGGACAACTCTAACCCCGAGCCAAAATGTCCTCTGACTGAGCTGATGCTAGGGGACTTGAAAGGCTTCGAAAGTGCAAGGTTAAGGGTAAGTGCAAGAGTAAGTCATTCAAATCATAAATAAAAGAAATAGTCGAGTTTAATGTCCATGAAAACAAGGTAATATTTCAATCTTGGTATTGATGGTACTGTTGCCTAGTGGATCATCAGACCCTGTTTTCATCACCTTATCCAAGAAGATGGTGGAGTTGAAGATGACATATGGTAAGAAAAACTGATTGTTGGGTCATCCATACCATCGATACCAAGACTGAAATATTACCTTGTTTTCATTGACATTCAACACGACTTCTTTTATGATTTGAATGATTTACGGATTAACCTTGTACTTTCGAAGCCTTTAAAGTCCCCTAGCCTCTGCTCAGTCAGAGCACATTTTGGCTCGGGGTTAAAGTGGTCCCTCAATATCCCGGGAATTTCCTTTATACAGAACCCAAAATATGTTAAAAAAATTAAATTCAGCTTATACTTGGGTCAAGAGTAGAAAAAAGCTTGATATGTAGAGAAGGGTTGTAGGAACACTTGAAAAAAATATAAATCCAAAAGTTCAAAGTTGAGTCGACTTTAACAAATTTGATTTGAATTGAATTGTATTTATGCAAAGAAGTACATGCGCTAGAGCGATACGTTTTTTTTGTATTGTTCCCACAACCCTTCTCTACATCTCCAGCAATTTGGATGCTGTAAAAAAAAGTGCACAGATAGGGGTGCCTTGTATGTCCAAAGATTTCTTTCTTCTTTCTGGTCTTTTAAATTCTCCTCTTGAACCATGAAGACCAGCAGCTTCTACCTAACTCTATAGTCCATGGTGCAGTGCTGAATGAAGTGAAAGAATATGGAGGAGCTAGGAAAAGAGATAGTCAAAGCTGATTGGAAACCCCTATCATCACCAAAATCGATAACGATATAGAGAAGGGTTGTGCAAACACTACAAAAACACTACAAAAAAGAAAGTATTGCATACATTTAGTTTAAAGTCAATGCGGACTTGCTAACTCGTAGATCCCCCCCCCCCCTTATTATCAGCTGAAGGGAAATCCGCAATTGAAAAAAAAATTCTGACAGCAGGAGGGGAGTTTTTTCTGATATCATCCCTCCCATTGTTTGCCGTAGCCCGAGGCACAATGTCATGCTGTCACAAGGGCACTTGGGACATCTATCCCAGTTGCCCTAGTGGCTATATGATGTTACGGCCGCCCAGATATAGCCCCACAATATAACAAGATTGACGGATGCAGTGCTGGGAGAGAGATGACGAGTATCTCTCTTCCAGCATCAGATGCACACCTCTCATCAACCAAATTGCAACCCCCCAGCTCTGTTGGGGGGGCGGACCCAAGTAGCATGCCCTAGGCAGTTGGCTTTTAACAGCAGTTATCAAAGTGTAGCACGTGTAAACAAGCCCTAAGAAGAGAGATATGTAGCTTTATTTGCGTCTGTAAGATATGCTGCCATCTTGTTGTTTCCTGATATCTATATCTGCTTTCTAATTGGGGTCTGTGCTGTTAAAAGGAGATCTCATAAGATGTGACTCTCTTTGGGGAATCGGACAGAAAATAAACATGTTTGCAAACTATCAAATCATATAACTACCCTAATCCTAAAACTTCCAGAAACCTTTCGAAGCCCTATTCAAAGTCCTTATTCCGGCTCATTGCCGGTAAAGCTTTTGACTTACAAAGAATGAGGGATGGAAAAGGAAAGAAGTTACACCACAGTCATGAACACATTTTGTTTGTGTCCAGTAAAGATAAGAATTCTTTGCACTTGTTCTGATTTGGATCTTTGGACGTTATGGCCTAAATAAATTTTTTTATCTACAAAAAAAGTAATTTGGACGTAGGACTGGCTAGGCAGTGGTAAGACAAGTAAAGTGATAAGGAACAAGACTTAACGGTATTAAATAAAGGTATGGCGAGAAGAAAAACCTATTGTCATGGTAACATTAATCTCCCAGGAGCAGAAGAAGCTTTAGTGGGGGGAGGGGGGGGGGTGACCTATATGCAACCTTGTAAACCAGAAACCATTTTCCATGACATCATAATCCAAAAATAAGATGGGACATTGCAGGTGCTCCTGTTTAAAATTCCCTCCTCCCCCTTCCAGGTTAGACCTTTAATAGAGGGCAAATGATGTGAGTAGTGTTAAGCTTGAATATATTCGAATTGCGAATATATTCAGCAAATACCGGCTATCCGAGAATCTGCAAATTTCATGAACATGGCGGTGGATATTTGCAATTTCACATGTTCACGATATTCTGCATTGGGATGCTTATGGGCATGGATGGAGAAGATATTTTCGTAATGCGCTCACAATTGTGAATATTCGCAAAGATAGAATGAATATTAGTAAAATTATTCACGAAATATTGTGAATTCGAGTATTGCCAATGCCGCTCATCACTACAATTAAGTGGAGGACCAAGATCTAACACTAGTTATGTGATTGTTATATTTTAAAAAGCTTCTGTTTCAATTTTTTTAGTACATCCAAAGTTCTTTCATATCTAGAAAAATCTGTCATTCTATATGTTTAATGTGTAACTGCAGGCAGATTTAATTGAAACATTAAATATTATATCTTCATGAATGGAATCATTAGGTGACAAAGCAGCAATTATTAATTTCTTATTATGACTTGGTATCGTCTCTAGGTGACTCAGCACTGTGGCTATACTGAATTGTTATATGTTGACAAGGAATTTAAGAACAAATAAGACTAAAGGTAGCCATACACGGTTTGATATTTCCGTTCATGTGATAAAAAAAATCAATCTGTTAGCGTAGATCGAATGGGAATCGATAGCGAACAGAATATCTATCAAAAAGTAATCAGACATGTCAGTAAATTTCTCACATGATCAATGCCACCAGAACATTAATCCCCCGCAAATGGGCCACCTCCGGGACCCCATCTATTAACGAGTGGATCAGTCAAATTATATTTGTACATGAAATGGAGCAGTTACTGTATAGTAAAAGGGATCAACTGAAGGCCTTCAATAAGATGTGGCTGAAATGGCATCTCTTTGAAACTTCCGTTGAGCATAATAGTTACCTCATGACATGATATTACAGGTTAATGTTCCATGTGCCTTCTGTATACAATAATTGTTTCTGCATATTGTGATACTGTTATTCTAATGCATAGACTCCTATCCATGGCCCCCCTTGTTTGTTTGTTCCTTTTTTTTCTGTACCCCTCCATCCCACTGACCCTCCCCCCAACCCAAAGGGCCCCCATACACGGGTCGGATTCCGGCCGGATTCCGGGCCGATCGATTCCGGGCGCGTGCACGTGAATCGATCGTGCCGGAATCGTGTGCAGCCCACCTTGTCCGTCCGATCACGTCCGATCGTTCGGGGGCCCAGAATCGGATCCGTCAGAGAACCAACATGTTGGTCTTTTTGATCCGATTCTGCACAGATCAGGGGGAGTTGCCATTTGTGAGGTGGAATCGGAGGTGGAATCGGACACAGAATCGTCCCGGAATCGTGCCGGAATCCGTTGGACAAGGTGGTATGCAGCGATGGATACTCTTAATTGGCCGATTGATCACACCTGCGATTCCCGGCAGAATCGCAGGAATTGATCGGATGATGAATCGATTGGACATGGAATCCGACACGTGTATGGCTAGCTTTTGAGTTTATGGTTCATCTTGAATGATATGTTTGTACTATGTATCCTATATGATGACCGACTGTATTTGTTTTCTATCTTTAATAAAACGTTTATTGAAAAAAAAAAGAAAACGGAAGGAAAAAATGTCAGAAAATTTCAGTGAATCGTTCATGCATCTGACAGGTTTTCTAGGTATTTCAAGAGATTAGTATTCGGTTGTACTATGGAGCATGTGCACAGAACTCCGGTAAATTGATCAGTTGTAATTCGATCACACAGTATAGCGGTACAATCAATCGATGTTAGACTGACAGTCCATATTTAAAGCGCACAAAACGACAGGCCAGACCTTTCCGCGCCTGGTACGGCCGGAGGAAGAATTAGCTTAACTAGAGACTGGGAAGAGACAACCGATCTCTATTACTATACCGGGCAAAGTTATAGGTTTAGGAACAAGGAACTGTGCGTTCATGTCACTGCATCTTTTTTAGTAAAGTTCCAGTTCAAATTCTCTGCCAACAGGTGGGGAATTTAAAGTTCTTTTAAAAGTCCAATCCACCTGTTAGTGGACAAACGCGGCCGATGTTCGGCCATCACTATAATAACGTTGTCATTTATTGTTCAGTCAGAGTCAGGGGTTATTAAGTGATCTATTGTATCTGTATTGTTTAACTGCACAAAAAAAGTTAATGCCACTAAACTAGCTGGGCTGGTTATATTTCAGAAACGGATAAAGAGAAAAACAATCTGACAGTCTTCATACACTGTCTAAACTACAGGGGATTACAGCTATCCCTCAAATTCAGAAAAAAAGAAATAGTTTTTCAAACATTGCAATTATGAAATCGATTTTTACAGCTCAATCAACCCATGTATGGCCAGCATAAGATAGCATGGAGAACCCAAAGTTAGAACATCCCATGTATTTCCAATATAAATGAATTTATATAACCATTAGCTGGTAGAAACCTGAAGCCCGATCTACAGATTTGACTTAAACATTTAAAAAATGTATTGATACATGGAACGTGCTCATTGTTAATGTTTGACTTCAAGCTATTTAATGGGTATGGTGTTGGTAACCATTGACACAAGTATACCAAGAGTATAGGTAGGTCTCCTATCAAGGGCCACATTCTGGTGGCCCCGTTTTAGTAGACAGGTTGAAGTATCCGATACACTAAATAATGGGTTAAATTTTGCCTTTTCTGTCACGGTAATGTCTCCCTTAGCTACGTTTATGATGGGTGCTATTAAAAGTGTGAAGAACTGTAAAATTGCTCTAATCTAATTGCATATTTCGATCACCATGGTGCCATGAAGCCTGGGACAGGTGATAATTGTTTGACGTGCATTGCTGAAGGTGTGAATTGTTGTCAAATCAGCAGAATAGAGCTCCTAATGTAAATATACCATGACCCAAATAGATGGCACATGACATTTCTCTCTATCTTCAGGCTCCAGGGTTCTGCTTACCACAGCTACTGTATGTATTAATCAGGCTGTGTCACCAATACATTAGGGTGTAGATACAACACAATATAATACACACAGGTACAGGTTATGACACAAGAGGAGTAGAGGACCCTGTCCGATCAGGTTTACAATGTAATATCTATCATCTGTTAACTGACAGAAGACAGAATAAATACATAGAAGTTTTGTCTAGACCAATTTTAACAGAATTAGATTTTGCATGTGGTGATAGGGAATGTTAATTTAGAATTCTTGTTTAGCAGATATAAATAAATGTTCTTTTATCAGCATCAAATGTATTTTGTTCCGAGGAATACCAGGTATTAAGATATACTAAACTTCAGGGGCGTTTATAGCATTTGGGGGGCCCCTGCTAATCTAGCATGAAATTTACATTCATTATTTTTACATGCGGTGTCAATAATTAGAAACATTATTATGAGCAAAGGAAAATCATTCTTTACCTAGATTGTTTAAAAAACCTAAGGCATAGATAACTGTAGAATATTTTTCATGGTACACAAAAATAGTATATACAGA
Source organism: Ptychadena robeensis (assembly GCA_036250615.1). Taxonomy (NCBI): domain Eukaryota; kingdom Metazoa; phylum Chordata; class Amphibia; order Anura; family Ptychadenidae; genus Ptychadena; species Ptychadena robeensis. The sequence continues at coordinate 28,958,074 of CM070032.1, forward strand.
AATCTATCTAGGTTTATGAATGTAATTTATTCAAAGCAGAACTCAACCCATTGCGGTGGATGGACTTAAAGTGCACCTAAAATTTAACCCCCCCCCAACCAACATGTAAGTACTTACCTCTGAGCTGACACAAAATCAAAAATATACTACCTACTCTGCTCTGGGGCAGCTGCCATATTTAATTCTCTCTAGATGCCTTCCGGGGCTAATGAACTGCAATAATGTATATGACCACTAGAGGCCTCTAGATAATAATTTATAAAGGAGAAAACATAGCTCTGTAGGCTTGTAAGAGAATGTGACCTGATTTATACTTCCCGACAATTTTATAAACTAATCTTCTGTATAATCGGGTGTTTGACAATGAGGGCGTGAGGGTCTCTAAAGGGATAACCAATCTACAGGTCAGATACCCCAATCTCTGCTGCGGTCTTTACCTATAGACAAGCCCCCGCTTGAAATGGAGGCACGATACGCCTCCCTGACTTCGGTTGCCCCCAGGACTTGACGCACAATTGCAAACCAACCATCTACTGAAATTAAACAACATGTCTGATTACTTTACGACCGATTTTCTGTTTGATAGTGATCACTTAATATCGATCGTACCAGGTGGGCAGGAAACAATTCCCACTTGATCAACATCAACGGATCGATTTTTTGGTCGATCAAATGGAAATATTGACCGGTGAATAGCTACCTTAACTCAAGTCTTGAATAAGAGGGCACCGCCTAAAATGTTCAAGAATATACAAAGGCAGCACATGTGTCTTTTTCAATGTTCTGTCAGTCTTTTCACCCAGCATCAGGTTCAAGGAGAGTGGTCAAAATCAGTCCTCTCACACACAAGGTCTGGCTTCCAGATACATGATGGACCTTGGAAATGTGGCGCATGCCACCCAAAGCTCAGCCGGCTTCTGGACCTTTTATAGATAAAACAGTCTGTTTTAGTTATTTATCCTGGAGCCCCTCGCCATCTTAAGGTGAGAGACCCAGAGGACACATTTACACCACTCACAATTCTCCTAGCCACGGCCTCTCTACATGTATAGCCTTAGATGAAAACTATATGGTATTATAACAAAAGTGTTCAGCACGAGAAAGGTCATTGTAATTGTTTAGTTTTTTTTAATTCTATTCTAGGAGTATAGGCTGTAATTTTCAGCCAAGTGTTTTGAAGAGACATCCGCAACAAAAGGATAAACTTTGAGTCTGACCTTTACCAAGAGGAATAGAAATGTTACTATGGCAACTGATTTAGAAAGTTCCCACCAACCGCTAAGCTCCACAGTGGTAATGATACCATAAATGTAATATGCCTCTCTTCTATCAGATACATGAAAATATATAATGGACGGTTCATGGAAGCAAATATTCACCTTTTATATTATTTTTAAATATAGAACAGCAGCCAAAATGCAGGGTCAGAACTTTCCTGGTTCTTCGTGACGTACCTATTGGGGGAAATTTCTGTTGACTTTAAGTCTCAGTAGTACAAAAGATGTAAAGAGAGGAAGGTGGTAATACAAATTAATATCTATCCCTTAACTCCACCTTGTTCAGCAATTCCATGTGTCTGCTGCAAGCATCTCTCCACACTCAAGACCCAATAGTACCCGTCACAAAGAAAAAAAGTTAGGAGTAAAGCCCCCCATACACCACTAGATCACTCCATACAATTCCAATTAGATCTACCAACAACTGTGTAGTGCTGGGTCCTCCCTGATAGAATACATAGTGATTGGAAGGTATATATCACTGCCATGTAGTGCCGGGTCTTCCCTTAAAGAAAACATAGTGATTGGAAGGTATATATCACTGCCATGTAGTGCCGGGTCCTCCCTGATAGAATACATAGTGATTGGAAGGTGTATATCACTGCCATGTAGTGCCGGGTCCTCCCTGATAGAATACATAGTGATTGGAAGGTTAAGAAAAATCCTCATATTACATGGTTTGATAGAACAAAAGTTGATTGTACATAAATTGTTTGGTAAGATTGTAAGGTGTATGTGGGCCTCAACTTCTCGAAGTACATAATTGTGTTGAAATTTAAATTGTGTTACAATTAGTTAAAGTTTTACTGACAGACTTTAACCTCCCTAGCGCTCTTGCAAGGTTCAGATTTCTGTACCAAAAGCACCATAGACTTAAATTAATTTTTTTTTTATTGTTGTAGGCCTGTAACTTCCCAAAATATGTCCTTACAAGGGTCTAATAGACATCCTGAATATAATAATAAATAAATAATATAACACACAATTATGTGAAAAAAATACATAAAAAAATTAATTAGTAAAATATTATCTGAATGATAAAATCTCTAAAATACTTATTTTGTATGAAAGATTTCAAAACAGTATGTATTCATATTTATGTTTTGTTTATAATAAAATTATAATTACAATCGGAAATGTGTTTTGTTTTTTTTACTTTTAATTGTATAATGAACACACCAGGGGAGGGTCAACTTCAAAGGACCACATCTAGGGAACCACACTCTATGGAGAAAACTGTTCTGGTGCAATTTACATTTTTACATTACTCCTTACAGGCAAGTTTTTTTTTTGTTGCATTCCTCCCTATTATGAACACTTCTAGTACCATTCATGAAGTGATACATTTATGATGGTAGATACGGTTTAAGTCAGCTATGTTTTCTTTTCCAAGTCTCTCTGCACCTAACAAAAGTGGACCTGCATCTGCCATTGTGCTGCATCATTAGAAAAGAACAGGGTCAATCCTAAAGCTGGCCATAGACGTACCGATCTATGGCTGGCTTTTAGCAGACTCCTCACAGCGTGGTGACGTTACCACCACGCTGTGTCAGCTACAGAACGGACAGGAATTCCATGTGTTCCACTAACAGACGCGATTCCTGTCAGACTGTAGCTAATTAACTTGGAGGGGTTAATTTGCTACAATTAATTTCCCCTTCGAGTTAACAGACTGCAGCACAGGATCAGAGGATCGGACAGAAAAAGAACCAGCAGGACGGATCCATGTGCGATCCGACCTGCCGGCTCTTTTGGTCGGATCCTTAAGGTGGGCTCCCCTATAGTTGTGGCCGACCGACCTTTATGTGCTGGGCGGGAGCACGCATGGCGTTCGGTCGCCCACAACTATGGCCAGGAATCGGCCCATCTATGGGGGGCTTTATTTACCAATTACAGGTAAGGTTTCTTGTGAGGGACATGTTACTTTCCTGTTCAGAAGTTCAGCTTCCTATGTGACCTCTGATCTGCTCACTGGACTAAAGCCAGCATGAGCTCTGTCCAGTGCACAGTATATGTGAGACAAGAAGCAACAGTGATACAGACTGTGAAAATTGTAATGTCCCCTTATACTTGTCAGTGTAACTGAGGAAATGCTCCCTTTGGTGTCCTCCACTGCTAAAGCTCCCCCTGCCAACTCCCGATGAGCCCAAGGTTTCCACAGGGACACCAGTTGACGAAGACTACCCTACCCATTTCCAAATCCAATGAAATTCTAATGAAACATTTGAAAATGTGCTATTCATGGTGGGCCATGCATACTATAAAGGTTCGATCGTAGCTCATATTGTGTAATTATTCCCATGTCTGCTGCATTCTAAACATACGAAATGATAGGGAATCTACTTCACTGCCATTTTTCATGTAACAGTGTCACATGACCAGGCGGTCATCTGGCAACATTATATATCAATGACCTTGATTAAAAATGTAAAAATATTGACATTGTGAGATGGGTAACCGATACTGGTGTTATGTAATCCAGTGACATCTTGTTTTTCTTTCAACCCGACCGTGTAATTATCTGGAAATACAATATGGAGGCCCTTGGAAAACTTGAAAAATGAATCATATTTGGTTATATTTTAAAGTGTGACCAGTAAGGCAGCCTGGGAAAGATTGAATTTACCTTTCCCATTAGGCTGATTACTAAAGAGTGTGGTAGGTGTAGTGCAGTGAAGGGAAGCCATGCCAACTTTAACATCCAGTCACCAGCAAGAAAAATACTTTAAACAAAAAACTATTCTCCTGCACATAATTGATGTCTGTGTTTACTTTCGTGCAACTAACATTTTAGGGAATTAGCACATTAACTTCCAAACAGTACTGAGTGTTTAAGTATTGAGCACAGACAGCTTTAACTTACATGCAATGATGATGCACTCATGTTCATCCAAACCATGATGTGGCATATCCGGCCTATGCACCGGAGAAAACGCCTTATTTCTGTTTATGTATGGCCTCCGAAGCCTAGTCTTTGATTACCAGGGGCACTGTGGGGTTTTAATATCATTAGGGGCTGAATGGTCATTTGCTTTTTAGACAGATAGGCCTATTTGGTGGATGGAAAAAGGGAAGACTGAACTTCAGAGGTTCCTACTCACACATGGTCATGTGTTTGTAGGTAAAAGGGATTTTTAAGGCAACAAGATGTTTACAAAGTAACAAAACAGTAATAAAAGTAAAAGTCCATTTTTAATCAGGTCCTGGTTCGTAAACGAAATGTTCATACACGTGAATCCATAATGTAACAATTGCTCCTCAACGCGTTTCACGATTAACTTGCTTCGTCAGGAGTATATAGCAACTGGTAATTAGTACTGAGGGGATGAGGAAAAGAGAGAGTATTAGTCTAGTGGGTATATTAGTCGTTAGGGTAGGAACTCTATTGGTTCATAGGGGACCTTTGTGGTTCCCATGAGATGAGGAGGTCACTGAGTAGTCATTCTAACATGAGCCTTTGACACTGGCAAATTAAAGAAGGATTTTTAAATGTAGAATTCCAAACTAAATCAGGGGCTAGGTGTAGTAAATGTATATGGTGCTGGGGTACATGGTAAGGAGGAGCAGGCACTGGAGGTTCCCACAAAGGAGGCAGCAAATAATCAATGATTTACCTTCTGATGTGTTATACAAGAGAAAGCATTGTGGATGTTAGGGCTGAGAAATAGACCCAGACAGGACGACAGGACGACTGTCCACAATTTGTGGGTGGCTTACCCCCAGTTCAGGGAGAAATACCGCAAAATGGCGGTAAGAGCGTTCTTACCATGTGCCAAAAAGATGCAGGCAGGACACTTTCCACTCCAATGAATGGATCTGCGTACAACCAGACCGATTTTTTATTCATTTACTTTGGTAAACATAATCACTTGATGGTTTGGGTCGGTCTTGTTGTACGCAGATCACCACAGCATTTATGCAGTTAAATTCTGTCTGTCACTCCGTTTCCCACTAGTGTCGGTGCAGTAGGGACACCATCTTGAGAAATCATGTCTTTCCACTCTATATTGATCTATGGACATTAGTAACCCCTGAGGGTCGGTGTCCACTTTTATGTCGATTTGGTAATTCAATATGACTGATCCACTTGTGTTGGCTGTTTGTTTTATGTAAGTTTGGCCGATGAAATTACATATCGTACCCCTAAAGCCCCCCATAGACAGGCCGATTCCCGGCCATAGTTGCAGCCGACCAACCGGCGTGCTCGATCCCGCCGAGCACATAAAGGTTGGTCGGCCGCAACTATAAGGGAGCTCGCCTTGAGATCACACACATTCCGTCCTGCTGGTTCTTTTTCTGAACGATCCTGCTGCAGGCTGTTAACTCGGAGGGGGAGGAGACTAACAGTCTGACAGGAATCGCATGTGTTAGTGGAAAACACGGGATTCCTGCCCTCTCTGTAGCCGACTCTGACTCTGAGTCTGCTAAAAGTCGGACATAGATCGGACATAAATACTGTTTTGAAATCTTTCATACTAAATAAGTATTCAAGATATTTTAGCATTCAAATGATACATTTTATAATTATAATAATTGTGTGTTTCAAACATTATTATACAGGGAGTGCAGAATTATTAGGCAAATGAGTATTTTGACCACATCATCCT
>CM070032.1:28964057-28982259 GCA_036250615.1 Ptychadena robeensis
CTTAAAATAGGTGGCGGAACTCCGTTCCAGTGCGTTCCCCCAGAAAAAAAGCCCTGGTTGAGATAAGGGACTTGTGTGGGCCCCTCAAATTCAAAACTTATATCGTTATCATTACTTACCTAAAAGTGCACTTCATCAGACACTAGGTATTGCAAAGTAGGAGCTGGTTTGTTTTAGAACAGCATAGTTAAGAAAATACTATTGGAAGACAAATATTGTATGTACTTGAGTATAAGCCAACCCGAATATAAGCCGAGGTACCTAAATTTATCTACAAAATATAAAAAAAATATAAGCCGGGGGTGGGGAATGTAAAGTCAGATAGTGAAGATTTCTAAATGAGCAAAATATAGAGAAAGCACCATTGCCCCTAGGAATGCCAACTCCTCCATGCATTACGCCTGGCAGTGTGAGTGGGTGCACTACCATGACCAGGTTCTTTTGGATGCTCGGTGTACCCCCGTCCTTATGGCTTTACACAATGAGCGTTCCTCATACACTCCACATAAACGATTGTCCACTCTTCCTCATAGGGGATATTTACAAGGTTTACTAGCAGGGCAGGTTATTTACAGGCATTCTCCATCACCCAATGTAGGGATAGGGTATACAGCTTAAGAGACAAACAAATGCCTAACCAGCCTGCTGGGAGTGACCCGAGGTTGCCACAGCTTTCACCCAGATGTGGTCAGTCCTGGAGGGGAGGCTTGATCCTGATGAAGGCCTCAACTCGGCTCCGGAGACTCACAGCAATCCACACAGGATGCAGGAAACACAGAATGGCCCAGAATGTTCTGTAGAACACCATTATATAGCCTAAGGTCAAGGAGTGGCCAGTATCAGTAAATGGGCAGAAACAGATTAGATACATTGAGAAATGGGAGGGCTTTGGCTGGGCCTCCTGTGACTCAGCAGCAGGTTCTTGACACATTACCATAATTTACAGACATCAACAACATTTTTACAGACATGAACCATTTCATGGCCAGACCAATCTATATACACTTTAAGTGAATTTCCACTTCACTACACGCCTATGCATTGTACTAAGACTCATTGGCATCCAACAGACTTTGTGTGTCATGTGATGCCTTTTTCGCAGCTACACACTGATTCACTGTGCCAGTCCCTATATCACTGCTATAACTAGTAGTGGCATAAGTGTTAGCTGAAGGAATCAGAGTATGCAGAAAGGGTCCAAGTACCAGGCAACGCTGAAACTCAAGGCACTTCAGAAACAAGCATCTTCAGAATGGAGAAGAGAATTGTTGCGCTGACAACCAACAGTTAAGTAAAATACTTTTTTTTAGAGAGAGCATAATTTCTATTACTTTCCAATGCCCTGTCCTATATCTTTAAGACATACTATTACTAAATGTCCCCATTTAACTTGCCGCTGCAGCAAAAGTATAGGAAGTTCAAAAATGTTACATTCCTCAATAGCCTGCTCAATAATACTATCAGTTAATGCACACATCATTTGTAGAGACTTGTATTCACTGCCCACAGCATGCAGCGCGGGTGATAAATGTTAAGTATGTGCCAGTTTGTTATCAGGCATGGGCAGCGGGCAGCACAGTACTCTGCTGGAAGTGAATGGCATTAAAAACTTCTGAATCAATTAGAGAGATAAGAGCAGATACAATAGTGTCAGACTTCGGGGAGAAGGCCAGTGTGCATACTAATTATACAGACAAGTGCTGATCATACTGTACACCTAGTTTACTCAAGCAGAGTTATGTGAAATATGATGAATGGTAACAAGGCAACAACAGAATATTGGAATCACTATATTGTTTATTTTAAAATATTTGATATTAGGAAAATAAATATGTACACTCTGTGGATTAAGGAACACATTTTAGGGTAAAGGTGGTTTCCAGGGACGTTATACACTTGAAGTCAAAGGAAAAAACATCACATTTAAAATCTGATACATTTAGTGGTTTTTAATTTGACTTAAAGTCTACACTGTCCCTGAAAACCCCCTTTACCCCCAAAATAGTTCTCTTCGCTATTTTGTTAACCTTGCATTAGCAAGGTGGGGGGCTGGATCTGTCCAGGAGGGATTAATGATATCACAGCTCTGTAGTGTACATTTGGGTTTGGTTCTGTGGATTTGATTTGATCATCAGAATCTTGCTGGTGGATACTTTGGCACTTGGGTAACTGCTGATCACTGACCTTGGAGAAAGGAGACGAGGTAGTCAACTAGTTTTTCTAGATTCGTCAGTCTATATGAGAATACGCCTGCAGAAACTTTTATGTTACCTCGTTTACAAATCTATAGACATTAATAGTCGCTGAGTTGCCCAACCCCCCTCCTGCTTAGGAGCCATATCAACTTCTGTTCTTCTATGAAAGACTTTTCACAGCATTTTGTTGTGCTATGGCATTGATTTGGAAGAGCATTTGTGAGGTCAGGCTATGGTTATGTATATAACTCTCCATCTCCATTCCAGTTCATCCCAATGGTCTTCAGAAGGGTTGAGGTCGGTGCTTTAAGCAGGCCAGTCCAAGATTTTCCGCACAAAACTCACTCAACATGTCACGAGCTTGAGTTGTGAACTTGGCACAGTATGCTGGAACAAATATGGGCATTCCTAAAACTGTTCTTACGAAGATGAAGGCATGAAATTGTCTAATATGTGTCAGAATCCCAAATTATTAAGATGCCCATTCACTGGAGCTAAAGGGCCTAGGGCCGCACCTATTTTAAAGGGGAGATCTGTTGTATACCATTAGCTTATTATTAACATTATTGCCCATGCCTGTAACATATAGAACCACTTACCCGTAATTGTCAGATGCCATGGAATGCAAGTTAACAGGACAAGGTCAGGTCCACTTTTATTGTCCTGCATTCATCACTTAGGGCTCATTTACATGTGTGGATTGTCACTGTCCAGAAAACGAGCAATAACCACAACCACCACTTCTAGCAGGCTTGACATGAGGCGTTTGCCAAACGCTTTTTTAACACTTTTGCCCTATAGAACTGTCATGGGGGTGTTATTTAAATGCCCCTGAGCGCCTGCCCACATTTGCAGGAGCTCACAGACAGGAGCGTCCAGTTGGATGCAACCCAGAAAGCGACTGTGCAAACTTAGCTTTAAGCTTTATTTACATGGTCAGGCTGCTGTCAGTCAGCGAGCACCTGCAAACTTGTCCAGGCGCTTGGGGGCCATTTAGATAATGGCAGGTATATATTGGGGCGGATGCCCAAAAACCAACCAGTGATTGCCTCATGTTGTTTTTGCCGGCAGGTGCGCTAATTGCTTGTTTACCATCCGGTGAAAAAAACCCAAAACACCAGCCCTTAGTGTCCAGTAACCTCCCTAGCATTACTAGTAGTATTCACAGGAGTGGCTCCGGGTGGATCTTCCTATCAATAGTACCATGGGAGGTTCCAAGGTGGGGGTCTGGGTGGGTAATTTAAAAAGATTTAATTGTAATTTAGTGAGCCAGATAATAAATAAATAAATAAATATATAAAAAAGTTAATTCCACCAGAGAGGTTAGGCCACACTATTCTTGTAAGGATACTAGCAGGCATAATAGCAGAACTCCTCTGGAGTCTCCCTTTAGATTTGATGCAATGCATGTGGGTGCTGCCAACCCAGATTATGTCAGGGGTGAATAATACTAATAAGGACATGTTTTCTGTCTGATTAATTCCACCCGCAACAGCAGTCAGCTGGCGACAGATAGTTATCTCATGTCTGAAGAAGCCTTTAAGAATGCTAATTAATTGCTGAGGATAAGGAGAACTGATATCAGCTAATGTCAGATGTGATGCGTAGCTCAAAGCATGAAATAAACAATTCTAAATTAATTTACCAAATTCAACCCATTCCCCTCCATTTACTGTAAAGCTGGGAACACACAGCTCAATAAAGGAGCTGTTCGAGGTTCCCGACTCTGTGGTCCCCATGCAAAGCAATGGGCATTGACCTTGGTTTACAGTCATGTCCGATATCCCTGTTTTTGAGCGGTCCTGCTCGAATACAGGGATGGCCGCATTAGATGTGGGCCAGATAGATGGCCGTGAGCATCCACGGTGCTCGAAGCGGCCATCGAACTGGCCCATATCTATACGTGTTCCCTGCTTTACTCCAACCACCAACCATTGTTTACTATTTCAGATCGAAAGATCTATAACCCAGTATAGTCCCAGTATACTGCTGGGACAGTGGGACACAAATTGCAGTCAATGCTGCTTAATATTGATAGAAACTGTTTACCACGGAATTCTCTGCTGATAGAAAAGGGAACATTTTTTTACCTCAAATAATAGTCTCCAATGCCTCCACTACCTTCCTTCTTCTGAACATTTCTGTTACCTACCTACCTACCTACCACTTTTTTCCCTCCCTCCCACTTTTTTCCCTCCCTCTTATCTCATTATTATCACTATCCTCCTTCAAACATTATCTCCTCTCTCTCCTGGCCTCATTACTCTGCTCTATAACTCCTGCCCCCCCCCCCCAGACATGGGCTAAACTGCCTCATATGGCCAAATGGGAGGCACGTGCCTTGGTGCCTCTTTAGATGCTCCAGAATGGGACTCAATAGTGTTGCACACCTCCTCCTGTTCCCGTAACGTACTTGCTGTTGCAAATTCTTATAAAGTGTTTATGCAGTGCTATTTGACCCCTGACAGACTCTCCAAGTTTGTGCATACAGTTTCCCAATTACTTTCGCTGTGTTCGTTGTACACTCCTCTAGTGATGAGCGACTATGCAATATTTGAATTCGCGTAATTTTGCAAATATCCGCCATAATATTCGATTCCATATTCGTAATCTCAAATATCCGCACTTAAGACATGAATTGCGATCTGAAAATTGCAATTGCGATCACATATGCGCAATGCATGCAAGTCAATGGAGCTCGGATATTCGACTGGTAGAATATCTGTCATTTCCTTTTTAAAAAATTGCATTGCGATTATATAATCGCGATTCCATTCATTGCAATGGATCGCGATGATAAAATTGCGATTATGAAATCGCAATAAAATCGCGAAAAATCGTGATCGCGGCGGATATGCGATGATATATTCGCGAATATTCGCCAAATGGCGAAATAGCGATTTACGAGCTAAATATTCGAAAATCTAATATTCGAGCTCAACACTACTCTCCTCCATATCTGGAGGACTTGTCCTTGGGTCCAGCGGTTGTGGATCCTCGTAGACAATCCCCGGGATTCCTGAGAAGCTCTACTTCACCGGAGGATATCATCTGTTTTTAAAACAAAAGACCTCTTAGCATCTTTTATTTTTATGGCCACCAGGCAGACTATAGCTAAAGCCTGGGAACAGCCCGCTTTGTGCCTTTGGGAAGTAAAGCAACGTGTTACGAGCATGATGGTTAATGAAAAGTTGACTGCCATTCTTGTTGACAAGCACTCTTGGTTCCTAAAAACTTGGTCACCTTGGATCGCATACCTTTGCTCATCATGCTTTTTCCCTTTAGTCTTTTTAAATTACTTGTCCTGTGGTGGAAATCTTTCCCTCCATCTACTCCTTCTTTTCTCTTTCCTCTTTTTCCCTATCTCTCTTTCCTGTTTCTTTTCTGTGTCTTTTTGTTATTTGGTGGTTTCTATGCTACATTCCTTTTGCTAGATTTACTTGTTGCCATTTATATGTTAGTATAGTAGTTTGTTTTCTTGTATTTGAAAAATTCCAATAAAAATGTATTGAAATAATAAAAATGCCTTGAAATTCTGTAGCTTTTACTGGCTTTGTCAGAGAGATTCCTCTACTTCCTGTCTGGAAGAAGATAACCATACCAGGACAGGAAATGAAAAAAGTTCTTTATGTGTTTGAAGTAGCAGAGTTATATCTTGTACCAGTCACAACACACCAGCAGAAAGGAAAAGAGCCTAAGGGACAGGGTTTGGCCAAAACTGGCAACACGCATATTAAAGGATAATTGCACCTCTGCACTGAATTCATTGCATTACACTTAATCAATCTGACTAAAGCCTGCCATACACCCTTTGTGTGCCAGCCATTATGTTCAATGAAGACGCCGGTCTTCATTGAAGTTAATGGCATCGGCCGGCCAGAGAACATCGGTCATGTCCGTTCTCTGGCCGGCCAAGCTGTGGGGATCTGTCGCCCCATGTGGGCACACGCCGATTGGTGGCCGATTCTGCCGCAGACCGATGGCGCGAGTGCGCACACCCGTTGGTCAGCGGCAAAATCTGCGCTAATCGGCGTGTGTATGCCAGGCATTATTGGAATAGTTATCAGTTTAGGACAAGGAGAAGCTAATTAGTTATATTAAGGGAAATGAAAACAGGTATTGGAAGTTCAGCATTATCAGCACCACAATAAAGAATGGTTCCTGAATAGTTTAATGGCAACTTTACAAATGCTGTGTGATGAATCCGCAATAAGAAAAAGACTGACACTGACAAAAAATGAAATTCTGTCACTCTAATGACACTGAAAACACTAAAAGGAATAACATTATTTGGAATCTTTCCACCAACGCGATCAATAAATAGCGGAACCCAATACAGCCAGGCTGAATATCTTAGTTAAAGCCACAAGTTGTTCCTTTCCTTAGGGTCTGGGTAGAGTACTTTAGATGGAGTACTTTGGTTTTTCTGAATAAAGCCTAAGCCAAGCACACATGCCTCAACTTTCCTGCAGATTGAGGAATGGGCCCCCATTGCGCATGATTGGGCTCAAATCTGTTTCAAAATTGAGCCGTGTATGCCCAGGTTAAGAATAAGCTGGTTTTATCTTTAGGTATAGTGGGAAGTTGAATTTATATAAAAAGGCCTAAAGAATAAAAAACCTTTAACATAATAGGTAGCGTATCTAGGGTAGCACATCAAGGGTGGTCAAGACTAGTGTTGAGCGAGAATATTCAAAATTCAAATATATTTAACGAATATCCGCCATTCGAGAATTTGCAATATTTTGCGAATGTTCTTTCAGATATTCGCAATGGCGGATATTCGTCATATTATGCTTCAACATTGTTTACCGGCATACATCGCACATATTTGTGCGCATTGCGAGAGGATATGCGCAATACACACAGTGCTTGTATTGACTGAGCTGTAAAGCTGCATTACGAATCATTGCGAATCATTGTGAACAGGCGCACGCGATGGCAGGCAATAGAATACAGTCAAATCGAATTTTACAAATTTCTAATGTTCCTTTGAATATTCACGAAATTATGCAAATTCTAATATACCATATGCCGCTCAACTAGTCAAGACAAGAAAGATGGAGAGAACTGTTCATATCACTTATCTCCGCAACACCAAAAGGCATGAAGAGCATTCCATTAGTGTGCCATTGCAGAGTAAACCCCCCAAAGTGGTGGTTAGTTACTGCTCCCACCACATCTGCCAGTTATCAACCTCCCAAATAATTATATAAATATATAAATATTTCCCTCAACCTTGTTATTATTGTTGCACTTGTTGGTCATTGCTCTCTCCCCATCTTTGAAGACATGTCCTGGCCTGATCCACCCCCCCCCCCCCCCCCCCCCCCCCCCCTTCCCCCCCCAAAAATACATACCTACTCCAACTACTTCTTCCTCACAATGTCAGTCATAGCCTTTGCATGTTACCAGCTGTGGCTCCTCTAGAACCCCTCTGCGCTAACACCAGTGTCATCCATAATGGTATCTAATTTCAGGGGCAAAGACTGCCGCCTTCTTCCCCCAGTCATGGCAGCATGCATGGACTGCTTAAATCTCCTTTTACCTTACCTTTAATCATCTATAAACCCGAAGAACAGAGATTGGAAGTGTGAATACTTTTGATTGAATTGTCAACCTTGTGCAAATGCTTATGGATAAACAGATTGATCACAGAAGGAGAGTAATTGTGATTGAATAGAAGTTGATTGAGAACATGAACAACCTCCTGTCATTTTGGATTATTGATGTTTTTTTAATTCCAATCATAAATCAAATTAAAAGGAAAGTCAAGTCATCAGATGTCCATTTATGGAGTATAAGAGTAGCAAGAAATTGTCTAACAAATTCCCAGGTACATTGATTTAAAACAAATACTATATGTGTTCTAAACTCCTGGTAGTGTCAGAAGTTCTAACACAAATCAAGACAATATATTGGGATCGGCATCTTTTTTACGGCAGAATTTGAACTACAAATCATTTTACTAAACCCTTTACCGTCCTGTTTATCTCTGTCATTTTCAATCTGTCACAGTTGGCCTCAGCGCATCACAATCCCAACACTGTGTGACTAAGCCGTCTGAAACATAATTTAGATCTCTACCTGTTTGGGAAGAAAAAGTTGCGGCGGAAAGTAGAAGAAATCATCATAAGCTCAAACTGTTAGCCCATAGTGAATAACAATTCAAGTCTGCACTCCGCATTTTTACATAGTGTAGACTTTGCCTAAGAGAGCTTTTCCCAAGCCTTGACTGCATTGGCCATTTTAGATGTGTGCATGACATTGACACATTTGCATTGCATTTTGTGTAACTGACATTAATATGTCCAATGCAGTCGTATGGGGGAAAAAAATGTGAGAGGTGTGCTTTTGACTTGTCTAGCGCATTTAAATGTAGTTTTACAGGCAACGTGTTATGAGGCCTTGATGTCAATGTGGTATTCCGCATTAATATTGACATTATGCATTTATGTGTATTTTTACAGCAGTGGAGACTTAAAGTCCCCACACATGTATCGAGTGGGGACCGACAGATGAGCTGTGGAGAGCAACGTGATGACTTCATTACACCGGTCCCCATTTAAACTAATGGCATTGGCCAGAGATTTACGGACATGTCCGGATCTGTCGCCCTATGTGGGCGCCCGTGAGCTGCAGCCGATTTTGCCAAGAGTGTGCACGCAGATCGATCGGTTGCAAAATCTGCCGTGGCTGGTTACGTGTGTGGGTACCCTTAGGAGAGATTAAAAATGTGTAAGTGTACTATAGAATATAGAGTCTGACTTCAATGACAGCTCAGAGTCTGCTGGGGCTGGAGACTTCACATTTATTATGGTGGTATACAAACAGTAGACTTGAGGCTTCATGGACGTCTATTTAAGGGATGCATTTATATTGACTTTTAAAAATTCTTATTGCTGCTTAAGCCTAGATATGATTGGTCCTCACTTTTGCAATTCATGGGCGTCCTCCGGTTTTGCAGACACTCGAGACAGGCCGGAAAAAAAAAAGATAACTATACACCTGTTGATTTTTCCCATTCAATTGAGTGGTGAGATAGATTGATCAGGAATCAATTCCAGCCCACCTGGTACGATTGACGATCTAATCAAATTTGAAGAAGAGATTGTACAGAAGACAATCAGACATGTTGGGTTTTGTTTGTCGATCGCTCAGTGACCGAGGTATTGTTAGTGGTGACCCTCAATCAATTCCTGTTCGATCGGGCCATATTTGCATAATCTACAAGCAGTTCAGATACAACCATCATTACATAGTTTCCGATCTAATAAATTTTTTTGAGCCAGCGATAATTAGGGGTAAAAATCAACAAGAAATCTGTTATCCAAGGTGGTGTGCAAAGTGATTTATCGTCAATTACACATTTGCATGTTCCAATCAAATCTGGATCCGATCGCAAAAGAATCAACAAGTAGAACAAAGCTGTTATCAAGAAAGAGAAGGAATTATCTGGAAGAGCTGTGGATGTCTGCTTGTACTTCCAGACACTGCAATACATAGAAGGTTATTATTGTAAAGTGCTTCTGACAGCTTGAGCCATCGTAGAGCTGTCATACGATTTCCTGTTTCAGTGAATTGCAGTAAAACTGTCAATATTCCCTATTGTATGCATTCATTATTAAATCCAAGCTGTAGGAGGCTATTTTAAGAAGCAGCAAATCATCAACTTATGTATTAATAAAAGCAATGTCATATCTACTTCTATATAGAATGCATTTACCCTTCCAGCATAGGGCCTCCACAACCAGTTCCATCACTCATGGGCAGGGAATGTCAGACAGTTTACAGCATATGGACCCCATAACATTAGCGGATCCCCTCCCCCACCCCATCTGTCTTCTTCCACATCTAAAGCTTATAGGGATACTCAAGTCTGCTATATATATCTATATCAGAGGTGTATTCAACTGTGGATAAAAAGCCAGAACGTATCATAGCTGAAGCCCCCCATACACCTTTAGATCACTCCATCCAATTTCCTTTAGATCTACCAACAACTATGTAGTATAGTGTCCTTCCTGATATAATAGATAGTGATAGGAAGGATAAGAAAGCTCCTCATATTACATGGTTTTGGTAGAAGAAGTTGATTGTATAGAAATTGTATGGTAAGATTGTAAAGGTAGACATACATGGTTCAATTTGCAACAAATCGATCATCAATTCGATCGAAGTATTCGACCATTGAATCGTATATCGATTGTAATTGAATTGAATGACACACCACATTGAGTGTTCGATTTTAATCATTTCCATTACTGCAACAGCAGCCTCAAGATAACCTAACATATGCAGAGTAATCATAGTGGTGTGACTACAGTCTAAGTGACGACTTAACGGACCGGGGTTTATTACTTGGGCGGGAATATGTAGTTTCTCTATGCAGTCTCCGCTGCAACATACTTTCACTACGATCAAATCCAAGCACACTACCTATTATGACAACTTTGTTTTTATGGGTAAACATTTCCATTACTGTAACAGCAGCCTCAATGTAACTTAACCTATGCAGAGTAATCATAGTGCTCTGACTACAGTCAAAAAAAGCATACATACAAACATCCTATTCTGCCTAGAACAGTATGCTAATTGATTGGATCTAATCACAATTGGTTGGGATAAGGAACAGTATTTAATTTACACTCGATGTGGTAGCAATCAATACCAATTTTCCAACTGGTCCGATCAAATTACATGTCATGTCATTATATGTCCTTCAACCAAAATCTGATGCCTATTAGAGAGACTTGGATGTAATTTATTTCTTATCCATCAAATTTAGGAGACAATCCTCATGCCTATGGAAACCATCAATGCTTATGATGACAGATGAAAATGGCTTTGCTAAATACGTTAAACTTCGTACTTTATAGAAATGTAGGTGGGATATGCCAGAGATGGGAAAGTTCCAAGCTCTACCTACATTTCCATAAGCAACATGCATGCTTGCCCAATTTACATGCGACCACTCATGCCTAAATTCATAATAATAACTGGAAACAAAAACTTCAAGTAGTTTGATTGTGTATCTGACCATTCTGTAATGCCAAAGGCCACCTCTACCTGTAAGACTGAATTTCTTAATTCAGATTGTTTTATTGTTGCTGTGCTGACTGTACTGACCTATTAATCATTAACTAAATCCCTGGACATAAGCCCTGCAGGCGAATAGACTGCACACATAAAATAAACATGCTTAGCCTTATCACCCATCTGCTTTCACTAGCACTGCTAGGTACATACATTTACAGCTCACCGATACAAGTGATAAAAGCTAGCATCTGCTCCCTGTAGTAAAAAGGACATTTGTGGTCCAGTGATTTGTTGGCAGGAAAGGCGATAAATCAGCTTCATGAATACAAAAAGTGTCTGCTAGGAAAAGTAGGGACTAGACACTCTAAAGCAGAGTACACACATGAAGATATGGGCCAGATCGATGGCGGTGCATGCTCATGGCCATCTATCTGGCCCATATCATATGCGGCAATCACAGTTTTCAAGCGGGGAAAACTGGGATATTGGACAAATATCGAGTCATCTGTTCTCTGCTTAAAGCCCTCCATACATCTTTGGATCACTCCATACAATTTCCTTTAAATCTACCAACAACTATGTAGTTCCGGGTCCTCCCTGATAGAATACATAGTGATTGGAAGGTTTAGAAAGGCCCTCATATTACATGGTTTTGGTAGAAGAAAAGTTGATTGTACAAAAATTGTGTGGTAAAATAGTAAGATGTATGGGGACCTTAAGGGACACCAGACAGTGCTCAGCCCATGGGCTCGATTATCTATTTCCAATCTATAGAACTCAGAAATCTTCAATACCTATGGCCAATTACTGCTAACCATCTTTTTTTCTCTCATCATTATGGCCAATAATTTACTGGCCTGTCCAGTAGGATTAAAACTTGTTTCTAATGTTATTGATTGAATTGATTGATTAAATAAACTGATATATAAATCTGGAAAAAGTGGCAAACTTGCCTATCGAAGACATTCAATGTTTTTGAACATCTCTAGCCTCTGTGCTAGGCTTGGTCATAGCGCCAGTATGCTTTGAACAAAAATAGCAAACTTTTCTAGGTTTAGATAAAGAATGTATAAGGTAGATTAAGTCATGGGCATTAATTATGTCCCTGTCTCTTTTATGGGATGGGTCTGCTGGACTGAATATTAAAGAAACCCAACATGTTTTTTAAATTAGAATTAACGAGGGAAACATTAAATAGGGGACTCTGGTCTGATGGCTTAAAAGAGCTCTCCCTTTGAGTGGATGTCGGGGGCTGTGATATAATTCCCCACAATAATTCAAAATTATGAATTATAAACATAAACATTTTTGGCTGAGTAGTGAAGAAGTAGGATGGTAGCCCATAGAAGAAGGGATGGGGATGAGGGTAGAAAATCTTTCACTGACCCCCATTGACAAAAATGACTCCCCTATTGCATAGGTACAAATTACAATAAGGCTTGTACATCAATATATAATATATGTATATACACACACACATATATATATACATACTGTGACACAAGGCAAACAATATATATGTAAAATATACTCAGCATGTATATAGATAAATATATGTTTATGTTCATTTTTATTGTTGATAGGTCATTTTTACTTGGTCATTTGAATTGTAGTTCACAAGTCAACAAAGCCCGGGCCCCCCAGATATACTATTACCCTTTAGGTATTAGGGTCATAAAATATATTATTATTCCCAAATACCTTTCAAAAATGTATTTGATCTTTTTATTATTAATTTACGAGCAAGTATTTTCTCTGTGAGAGAAGATAGTATACAGATACACCAAGATCTATAGTACTGGAGATATGAGCACTAAAGCCCTCCATACATGCATGATTCTCAATGGCGTCATCAAGCTGCAGAAGTGCATCCTTTGTGTGCCGACTGTCCTTGGTCCCTATCCAAAGTAATGTGATGGGCCCAAGAAAAATGGACAAGGGCATTGGCAATTTGGGCCACATGGATAGCAAACTTTTCCATGGATCTATGTGTGTATAGGGGGCTTAAGACTTTTATTTACTTTCACCTCTTGTAAGATTTCAGCATTTAATTGAGAATGGGGTAAGGCTGTGGGTAACTGCTATGGATGCTTTATAAGATGAACACATGATAAATCAGCATCCCAGCCATTTATTGTATAGGGATGTCAATGTAATACAACACAGTTGCTGAAGAAAATATATGATATATGACCTATGACAATAGCTCACGGAAGTGTAATCACATAGGGGTATGTAATATTATAGAGAAAAATGATTCGCAGACAATCATGAAGTATTGATGACACACAAAGCAGTTATCTTTAACTGTAACTGGAAGAACATTAAATGTGAGATCCTAATGGGGAGCGACAAAGTCACAGATACAAAGTCATTCCATGTAAATGGTATTCTGCAACTATGGAATATAGAAGGGGTTCGAAATGCCTAATCAAATCCTACCAAGAGATCAGAGAGTTTACATAATTTATGTCGGTATATACAGTATCTCACAAAAGTGAGTACACCCCCAGAAATTGTGATAAATAGTTTTTTAATATCTTTTCATGAGACAATACCTGTCTACCCTCCTGTTTTGTTGGCTGGTTAACGGCAGTTGGTATGGTATTGATAGTGGTTGGGTATTGGTTCACTCCGAACAAACTAGCTCAGACTATGATAGGGAGATAAGATTGTGAGCTCCAGAGGGTCATTGCTTGATGTGTTCTGTAATGTCCTGCTGAAGATATCAGCACTATATACAGTAAATGCACGATAATCTCTTCATTAGAACAGTCAAGTATTCTATATTGTTTTGAGTTTGCACTGTATTCACAGCAATTTGTGTGAAAATATCATGGGAAAAACGTGACATACAAAGTAAAAAATGTGTTAGTGGAATCTTCAGGTCTTTGGGTACATTTTGCATAAAATAGTCAAATTATTCACTGAAACCTGTGAATGAGAAGCCAAGCTAGAAGGCATGTGGCAGATTGCTGGTGTCAAGACAAAAGGTGTTAATTAGGAGCAAAGACAAATTTATCATCTATTTATTTCTTGACCTACTTTTCCTCCAGCATGTTCAACTGGATAAGCTGTACACATCTGGGCTGCCATTACAACACAACATTAGGGGTGTTCCCTGGACGGATTGCTGGCTTTTGCCCGATAGACCTGTCATGGGGGCATTATATAAAAACCCAGGAGCACCCAGTAGTATTCAGAGCTTCTGACAGCAGCCCAGGAAATAATAGGCAGTCTACACCATGATAAGGCAAAAAAAAACCACCCCATGTAAAGCAATGGGTTATGCGGCGCCTGTACAAACAGGCGTGTCATAGCCTGTAATGTGCTGCTTCATGGCAATGACAACGCAAGGCCCCAGCTGCCAATGCTGCCTCACTCTCTGTTGCTAGCAATGACCTGCTTTGCATCCTTTAGAAGTCAATGGACACGTCAACGTGGTGCGAAATTGTTTTTTTATCTTAATAGGGCACATTAACGCCAATGCGGTGCTTAATGCTCCCTAAACTGCGGAATTACCAAGGGAAATGTGCAGGTTGGGCGTTATGGATGCATCATGATGAAACGACCATGGAGTGTAGACAGGACCTTAATGAGATGCCAAAATAATATATTGCAATGCAAATTGCATGCAGACTCCAGTTGACATGATCAAACTCTGCAGCTTCTCGGTTTGATTGGCTCAGATTCAGTCTATATGTAATTTTCATGGTAATGTTCAAATTCGTCCAGTTTTTTTCATTGTTGACCATCAATGCAATGTTTATATGTTTTTTATTAAACCATCCAATACAACATCAATGAAAGGGTGTCCATGTTGATCCAAAAAGCTTTCAATGACAAAATATTTTTCCTAAAATTAAGCTAATTATCACAACTACTAATTATCACAATACTGGAACAGGAAATTGTTCCCATCTATGATTAAATAGACAATGAATGAGAGACTTGGTGTTATAAGAACCGGAATAGTGGTATAAAGTGATTGCCAGTATTCCCAGCTTCAAGTAAATGACTGAAATGATTGGTCCAGAGGGCAATAGCTTCCCGTATGGCCACCATAAAAACTTAATCTGAATTTGTCTTCAGTGCTTTGAATATAAATCATAAACATGATAAATAGATGGCAATGGCACCCGCCATCCTTATCTGCGGTTCTGTTTTTAATGTTTCCGTCTTATACGTGTCAGGGAACAGGTGTGCTCTCTGCAATAACAAGTTATGTTTAACAAAGATTAGCCAGGCGGCAGCAGACAAAATGTAATTAAAAATTCAGAGATTTTACAGATGCATATAATTAGATTTAAACAGCACTTAAAGGGAGAAATAGATACAGATTCAGTTGTGCTGTTTGGTCGACTAATTATTTAAAATGAATGACAGCCTCGGACAAACAATGAACTGACAGCAAGTGCAACTTAAAGTGGATACAAAATAAGACAATAATGTATTTAAATTTTATTTTTTATTTGCTACTAGTTCAGGTTTTTGAATTTTACTGTGCATATAATTCTTTAAATGAACTGTACAGCAGCAGACTGTAAGATGGAGGGCTAGGACTGGAAGCTGGTCAACTGCTCTGCATGCCAATTCAAATAAAGATTGAGTTGTGAGATGGCCAATCTCCGGGGACTTTGAAGGGTACAAAGTACGGTAAGTCAGAATTCAAATTGAATAAAATCATCACATACAAAATATAAAAACAATTCAGTGCCTACATATAATACATACAACAGTCATTCACATGAGCATTCAACCCTAGTACATAGATTGCATATATGGTTATATTGACCAATACCACGATGAACCCCCTTTGTTGACACATTGTGCCCCTAAAGGTTACTTACTGCTGGGTGGCACACAAGTATTGAGGTCCTCCACCTGTGTATACAAAGTTGCCTCTGGTACCCTCCAGGAGGTTCTACCCTTCCTTGGGCCCCAGTTTTGGAGCATTTCAAATATAGCTTTAAAGGGGGGGGGGGCAGGGTGAGAGCGACAAGAGTGGGCAGGCACAAGTGCATAATCAAGGGGAACTTCTCTGTCTCACCTTAAATTAAGTGTGGGTGAAGGAGCCCCAATCGAGGGGGCACATCAGCGTAACTGTGTGGGCCTAGCCCCCCATGGCCCATCCATAGAGCCAACCCTGAGGGGAGGGGGGTAGCATGCCTTTCCATGTAAATAAGCAGAAACTGGACTGAACTGGGGTTGAATGCTATGTGTTCTATGTATTATATGTATGCATTGAATGTATTTTATTTTTTTTAATAAAATGTGATGGCTTTATTTAATGTAATGTCTGGCTAACTGTGTACCCTACAAAGTCCCTGCAGATTGGCCATCTCACAACCTGATTATAATGATGAGTGCAGTCCTATGATAGTTTTAGTCTTGGGATGGTGGTACATTGGAATCTTCTGTGAGCACCTTTTATTCTATTTCTTCTCCTATCTGGATATGATGGAACTAGCCTGACTACAACAGAATATATTAAAAGGCATGCACATGCACAAATTGATACCTTCATTGTGGTACTAAAACGGAAATTGGCTATAGATGACAACCTCTGAGACAAATGATTTGCCACTTTTAATTAAATAAAAGCAACATAGTATTCCACCTATACATTACTCATGATTTCCGGCTGCTTCCATAAGATATATAGGATGGGATAAAGCTTGTGTGAGCTATAGAGACCTGTGATATTGAACCTAATGCCTTAATTAAACAAGCTTTTAACTTACATCAGGAATAGAATTCTATAGCAAAAGAAGAACAAGGCCTGCCAAGCTTTGCAGAGGTTATATAAAGGTTTAACACCATCATTTGAAGTATCCTAATCTAATAAATCCACCAGGATAAAAGCAAGAACCGCATTGACTATTGATGGGAGTTAACACTATGATAACAAAAGTTACATAGAAAGGGCAACTTTTAACTTTTGCCCCCACCATGGTTCTATGTTACAATATGTGGCCATGGGGTGTATGTGGATTAGCTGTGACTGGAGGGACAATACACTTAGAGTTGGTATCCCAGTCCAGTCTTCTTATAACCAATCTCATCCATGGAACCAGCATACATTTTATATTGTTACAATTTTAATTAATATGTAGTCACAAGCTAAAAATATCTTACAAAAGTTAAAGAGTGGATATAGTGTTTCAAATTAAACTTGTTAAACTTGTTGGAATATCCAAAGAACATCAGCTAGTAGATGACATGGTAAGCTGCCTGGAGTTTGTTTCCTTTTTTATATCACTGATGCCACTGATCCTTAATTGCCTGTTCACACACACTTCATCGAATAAAGTATTTGTAGACCAGGGTATATTACACCTACTGATATTTTTGTCCATTCATACACAATTAAGATTGGGAAGTCAGGCCTGGCTCCCAGTCTGTTCCAATTTATCCCAAAGGTGTTTGCTTGAGGTCAGGACATTACATTTACCCAACTAAGTGTCAGTGAACCTTGTTTTGTGCCGTGGAGCACAGTTATGGTTGTAGAGAAAAATTGTAAAAGCATAGAAATATTGGTGGTCAAGCAGGTAATGTTCTATAACAGTCATGGGCAAAGTACTGGCCGCAGGCCATGTCTGGCCGGTTTGGTTTCTTAACTTACCTGGCGGTTTCCCAGTACCGTGTCGTTTTAAACAATATAGTGTGGGCAATAAAGCAATAGTATTCTGCTGTGTTTTCCCGCCCTCTCTTCTCCCCTGTACACATCCTTGGCATCATCGATGATGCTGGGGATGTGGGATGGGAAATCCACTTAACATGGAGGCCAATGGTACTGTAGCGTGGCTTAACATCACATTGCTTAATTGTCAACAGGGTGTGTTGCCCAGCATGAACATCCTTAACACCGTGGATATGTTTTTGTTTCTGTTCTTGGTCCATCTCCACTAGTGATGGCGCGAACCCGGAATTTGATGTTTGCGAACGGCGAACCCGAACCTCCGCAA
>CM070032.1:28997967-29016987 GCA_036250615.1 Ptychadena robeensis
TTTTTTCTTCAATCAACTGCCGATTTGATTTTTTTTTTTTCGATGTCGCTGTTGAACATCATTCATTCATTTATCGAATGTAACATTAGGGCTTGTTTCCACTTTTGCGTGGCCGCAAGCGTGTTCGAATGCGGATGCGGCTTAGGGTGCGGTTGTAAACGTTGCGTGCAGCGTTTTGAAACGTATCCGCGTCCCAACCGCATCCGCATCCCAAAAACGCATCCATAAGAAACTATTGGATGCATTTCAAAATGCGCACAAAAGAATTGTGTCGCAAAAACGCGCGAAAACTATGCCATGCGTTCTCGCGCAGACGCGCATGTGGTTTTAGCCACGCGGTTACAACCGCACGAGAACGCAAAAGTAGAAACAAGCCCTTAGATTTTTTGTTCTTTCATCAGCGATATCAAATAAAAATACATTTGAAATTACAAGGACAGATACAAATTTACAACATGTTCGATCACCTTTCAAACTATTTTTTGTTCGAGGTCGAACAAAATGTATCCATCGAACAAATTGGCCATTCTATATCAATAGAAGATTCATGGGATGATGCTCCATCCTAAACTGGAGTACATATTCACCTCTAATTTCCCAGGATTAAGTGTGTAGTGTATGTGTCAGAATATATACAGTATGCACACACATATATATATATATATCATTTTTCTCTCTAATGTTTGATTTTGTTTTGCTCTAACATGGGGAGTGGTTTTCTGAAAGATAAGTACCACAATGTATCCTATCCTGTACTGTCTAGGGAAACACATTAGGTAAAGCCCCCCCATACACGTCTAGATTTTCTGTTCAATCAACTTGATGAAAAAAGATACATTTTTGGGGTCAGGGAAATTGGCGATTGATTGATATGTTTGCCAACTGTAGTAACAGATATGTGATCAACTTTTTGGAAAGTGTAAAGCAGGGTACAGACGGCTCGATATTCGAGCTGTCCGATGTACCCTGCAGCAGTGTGATGATGTCATCACGCTGCTGTCAGATATCTGCAGAGCTGGGGAGACGGCTCTGCTCTCTCCCCGGCTCGGCTGAAGCTTTGCTTGGAGATCAGCGGTCTCTAGGCAAAGCATCAGACATCGGCCGTAATTACGGTCATGTCCGATAAAGCTGTTTTCGAGCGGGATTGATTTGGGATTGATTCAATCCCGCTCGAAAACATCGGTGGGAGCAGATTATATGGGTCAGATAGATGGCTGTGAGCGCGCACGGCTCTCGAAACGGCCATCTATTTCACCCATATCCCCACGTCTGTCTGCTTAATCAATTTCAATACAACCAATTAAAATTTACCAGCATGTCCAATACTTTTTCAATCAATTTTTTTCCCAATTTTAATTGGTTAAGGTTGATCTAACCATGTGGGCTGCCATAGATTTTCAATCAATCCCCCAAAAAATGTATTGAATTAAATTGATTGGATGAAAAATCTAGACGTGTATGGGGGCCTTAACAATACAACAATCTATGTGATATTAGAGATTTCTTGAATACAGAAGAGTTATGCCCCCCATACATACACAGATTTTAGCATCCGACAGACTAAAAACTATCAATTTATTTCAATCGTACAATCAGAGATTGATTGATGGAAATTTGAATATACTCCACATGGAATAACCAATTTTTGATCGATTTTTTTATTTTCGATAATTTTTTTTATTTTTGATCGTCCATGAAATTGATCGTTTAATCGGGCGATTATTTTTTTCAATCGGAAGTTCTGTGTGGAGAGGGCATGGTCATTTGATGACAATGAAGTATTAGTATGCAAATGATCAAGAACAATCAAAATTCGTCTGTTACTAAATAATTTGTACTCAGTTTGTACTCAACCGATCAAAATTTTCCGACATGTCCGATCATGTTTTGATCGTTTTTTTTTCACAATTACGATCAAATTTTGTTGATCGGACCATGTGGGTATGCACCAATTTTCAGTCGACCGATCTAAAAATTTATCGTTTTTAATCGGTCGGCAGCTAATATCTGTGCATGTATGGGGGCCATTAGACCCTGACGGCATCCATTGCCAATAATCCTGTTTTTCTTTGTCGCTGTGTCCAGGGTGGAAGCTACAACTGTCAGTGGTTCACAGAATTATGGTTCTGAAATACTACGAAGCGGTGATCTTCCTGCCACCCAAGCAAGGGTTACAGTCACAGAGGTAATGGCATCATTACAAAGTGCAGCAATGTGCCATTTCATTTTTAAGATAAGGAGATACTAATTGCTGAATTTACATTATTACCATAATAAAATATTAAGATTTATTTCTGAATTAAATCTGTCTTTAAATTAAAAGCATTAGGATCTGTTTTATGCATCGGGAAGCAATATATTTGGGTTTGCTCAAGTCTAGTGTAAAGGATATGCATACCGAGATCTGATGGCTACAGCTTTAAGGCTGCCATACACACCACGACAGGTGCAGACAGACCTACTCCGATATGCACCGGAGTGCAAACGTGATGCACCCTGGTGCATTATGGGGCCCCTTCAGTCGGCCAGCACCCTTTGTGTGCCGGCCATTAGCTTCAATGAAGACGCCGGTCTTTATTGAAGCTAATGTCATCGGCTTCCGTCGGCCAAAGATTATTGGACATGTCCGTTCTCTGGCCGGCCGAGCTGTCCCTGCCGCCCCATGTGGACACATGCCGATTAGCGGCCGATTTTTCCGCTGTCGCCGTCGGTCAGGTGAAAAATCGGCCGCTTATCGGCATGTGTATGGCAAGCATTAGGCTATGGCTTCACTATGCCTCAGATGGCTGCCTGGATATCAACGTGACGGAGACTTGGACCAACGGATCGGGATCTCTGATGGGCTGTGTAGACAGCCCTGTCATAGCCCCATTGCTGTGTGGAGCCCTAGCCTTAGGCTATGTTTTCACAGCGTCAAAATACCTGTTTGATGTACACATGGATGGATGTTGACGCATCCCCTTATATTTACTGACCCTGTACCCACTAACGTGCGCTGACTAACACATGTATTGTATTGAATCCATTACCAGACTGTTTTTCCTCACTGTGGAAACCTAGCCGTTTGTTTAGAACCAATGGCACAATTTTTTTCTGTTTCTGCCCAGAGACTTCTGTGATTTTGTATACAAAGCCCAGAAATGATTAAACACAATCTATGTGGGGGGCATTGAATTCTAAATTATCTGATGAGGGTGCCTACAATCTATGTGGGGGGCATTGAATTCTAATTTATCTGAATAGGGTGTCTTTATATAGAATCTGTCTGGGGACCATGATGAGTGTTGGGTATTTTCTTTGACCTGAATTGTGGTGAAGCACTGTGTGGCCGCCCACCTTAAATCATGCCATAAATGGGCCCAGAGATCGATATGAAAAATTACGGAAATGTCCGTTAAGCTGACCCTAGACGTCTTGATTTTTCGTACAATTTCTGACCGATCAATCGTTGCATGCAAAAAGTGTGTGATCGATGAGATATTGCATGAAAAATCAATTGTGCAGGGACATGTCTGTAAGTTTTAGTCTAACAATTGGGAATCAAGAGACGTTATTAGAGACATGCAATCATTTCTATTGGTGGACCCATGCAGGCCTTATCCGACTTCCATTATTTCCGATCGCATGTTTTTGTGTGGCTGATTGGATCCCAGATAAATTGGAGCCCAACATTTAAATGCATAAGGCTATAGGAGGCAGGTCCAGGAAGAACTGAAGAAATTGGAATGTATTAGAAATCTAGACTATGGGCTGTTTGCAAATTTTTTTAAAATAGCTGAAAGCAGCTTAAAGTGCATCATAAAATGTCAAAAAAAAAAACGCAGAAAGTGCCAGATAACAAGCTGCCAGTGACAAATTCTCAATGCATGTTGACACACGAAACAATAAATAATAGACCCCATGCAAAAATAGACATCATTCTCCGCTCTACTCCAGTATCTGCTTTATTGTTGAGAGACTTTGAAGACACTTTGGGGAATGTTGATCTCCTGCTCCTCCGCCAGTCTCCTACATCATTGCTGTTTCTTGCAGTGATGTTGGAGTCAGAGAAAAGAACATGTGGCGGGGTACCAGGTGACCAACAGTACCAGAAGTGTGATTTTTGGGGGGATCTGAAAAAGGCTTTTACTAATCACTAAAGTAGAGATTCTAGTGATGATATCTTCTTTACAAGAGCTTTTACCTTTTACTATTAATTATTATAGTTACAGTTTATTATTCTAGTGACAATCACTTTAATTAAATTACTGGTTGTCGTTTCTACTTAATGGCTAAAATAATCCTCTTACAGTAAATTCAGTTTATAGAAAACTGATCAATTACCCTAATTTTTGCCCTAAAAGACACTCTGGCTGATAAGAAGCACCATCAACCACAGCGTCTGTTTTTAGGCAAAAAAATACATTAAATAAAGTCAGATTCTGCCAATCGTAGCTCTGTGCTCTGACTGACAGAGCAGGAGTTTAAAGAGACAGGGAATCTGTCAGTTTTCCCATAACTGCTCTGATATACACATCTCTAGCAGAGATCTCTCTGCTAGTGATTTGTGTGTATGTAGAGCCCGAGCTAAGGCTGACATACAAAGTTCCGGGCTGACAAGCACATACAGTTGTCCCCTCTGTCCTGCTTGGCCGGAACAGACTTACACATAATCTGCCCGGCTGGCAAGCTTGCCGGCTGTGTGGGTTAATGTCCCACGTGGTTGGTGGCTGGAAGCATAGCACTACATCCATTGGCTAAAAATAGGCGGAGAAACAGAAGTTACGCTGGGTACACACGGCTGAAGAAAAAGATTAGAGCAACATCGGGTGCCGTGCGCGCTCACAGCACCCAATGTTGCTCTAATTTATTACAAAATTTGAGCCATCCATGGATCTGTTGATCCTGCTTTAAGGAATTTGACCAAACAGGGTTCCAACATGTTGGAAAACCTTGGTCGAAATCCATTACTTTGAATGGGTAATGCATTCAAAGTAACAGCCGGGCTGCCAGCTGAGCTGCACACAGGCTGTGATGCTGTGGGAGTGTGAAGGGGGCATGACCAGCATGTCTCTGTGCCAACAAGGGAGTGTGCAGGTTGGCTGTCTCTGCTTCTCCGGCTGGGGAGAAGCAGAGACCCGGGGGACCAAAGGAAAACAGAACGGGAATTGATGGGCCCATGTGGTGCACATTGATTATTGTTCGATTGACCCGCGATCAATCACAGTGTGGTGACGTCAACACGCTGTAATTGATCGCGGGTCGATTGCACGATCTACCCGTGTGTACCCAGCTTGACACTGAGTAAATACCCAGGAGGATAAATAGTACAGAGTATACTGACTATATCTATAGCCAGCATACTGCAGGGTAATTCTTTCATTCTCAATTAATATTCAACATCTATTTTAGGAAGAGAATCAGAGCCCTGTGACATTGAACTCCCCCAAGCCACCATAATACGCAGCAGCGTTTCATAAATCCAGACATCACAAATAGCCGAACAATTTACAATTCAGACACTGAAATAGCTGGACGTCTTTATGGCTATTTGTTGTTCAACAAAAATCTATCTGTCTGAGTGTCCCCAGTAGTAATTGTGATTCTTATCATCCCTACTCTTTATGAGACCTGCATTACCTGATGAAATATGAGCAATAGCTGCATGCATTATTTATTCCCTTATGAAAGGCGCTATTGAATCTAATCTGAGAAGATGATTTATGGATTCCTCCGCTTTGTTTAACACTGAGCGTTCATGTTTATGTGCTCTTTGTGATGAGTTTTTGTGTCCTCGTAACAACTGGGAGATAAAACAACACAAATTTTATAGGGGATAAATCCAATAACTCACCCAGATTTGCAGTTTAATTCTTTTTTCATTTTTGAAGACGGTCTTAACCTTGAAATCAATCCCAACCGTGCTCACGAATGCAGATGTGAACGAGTCATCGGCATAGCGGAACAAGAAAGATGTTTTGCCGACACTGCTGTTTCCAATAATGAGAAGCTTGAACATGTAATCAAAGTTCTGATCGGAAGATTCTTTCTGTCCATATCTGGAATCCTGTACAGAGGCCATCTAGAAGAGACAGACATGGAGATTGAATGTAGTCTTCTAATACCCACAGATAATGGACAACGTTGTCTTCATATGTGTGTTTTGAACTTTGTTACAGAGATCCTGAAAGGTAGTATTATGGATCTTATATGTGTTTACAACTTGACATTAAATATCATGAACAATATGTAGAATGATGATCTCAAGCTCACTGCATGATCCCAACTTACCCAACTGTTCAACAACGCTTCTTCTCATATTCCTATCCCTAATGGTATCTATACCTCTATCTGGATCCAGAACCTACACCCGTCCACCTTCATAACATGTCATGCGTATCACAAGAACAACACCTACCTGATTCAACAAACGTTAACATTTGAAAACATGCCCATTGGATATAATGTGAACCTGTTAGCATGTGTTAACATGTTGCTTAATGTGTGTTAAAATGCATAGGTGTAAACCTAGCATTATGTATGTCTCTATGTATATGCCAGCCAATGAAGTTAGGGGGCAGGACAGAGGTTGCTAGGAGAAGTGCTAGTTGTCATGTGGTAGCACCACCTCCCTCT
Source organism: Ptychadena robeensis (assembly GCA_036250615.1). Taxonomy (NCBI): domain Eukaryota; kingdom Metazoa; phylum Chordata; class Amphibia; order Anura; family Ptychadenidae; genus Ptychadena; species Ptychadena robeensis. Next base: position 29,004,583 of record CM070032.1, read on the forward strand.
CCCTTCGTGCAGGCTGTGAGAGGGAGCAAGGGCTGCCAGCTCAGTCTGACAGAGCAGCCAAGCCAATTGGCCAGGTCTCCCTAGCTGCTTGGGCCCTGACGGCGGCCCGAGCAGCTAGGGGGACCGGATGTACACACCCTAAGTGCTGGCACACAAAGGGTGCCATTTTGACATGATGTCATCGACCGAAAAATCGAGCCACAATGTGTATGGGGGGGGCTTAAGAATTATTAGTACCTCCCACCATCCCTTTATATTTGTGTTTGATTGATATCTATATTTTGCTTTCTTGAGTCCGATAGGGCAGATGATTTAGGGATGTTATAATGACTTTTATTTACCTGACACTGGCACAGTATTTATTTAGGTGTTCATGTTGTTGTTTTTTCTATATTATTTGATAAGTGTTTGGTTTGTTCAGTCAATTGTTGTGGCCTTGGCTATTTCAACATTAACAGCCAGTAAATATTTATTGAACAAGGCCTTCTTCTATTATTTAACCATATGTCTACTTCAGACAAACAAAAGCCCCCCCCCCCCCCGACACAGGCCCTACCTAAGGCTGGTAATGTTGATTAGCTTCATCTATGACTACCAAAGTCTAAATATAGATACAAACCCAAAGAACAATACTGTCTTATACTAAGATTTTTCATTCCTATTATGTTTAATCCGCTCTGATTGAATGTATACAGCCCCATTTTCATTATTGCAGGCAGTGTATCTTGTATAGTTATATAAAGCTCCTTTTCTATCTCAAAGAGTCTGATCTGCAGTACTGCCCAGTAATTTTATATTTATTGTGTAATTACATTAATCAGCCATTACTGCCAAGCCAACCCAGCCAAGATGCCGAAGTTGTCTGCAGTCTGCTGTCAGCAAAAGTTTTCTGTCCACAATTCTCAGCTGAGGAGGAAATCAGAAGAGTGGTTTTATAGTTCACCCGCATATTGGTAACTTAGGGCAAGCCAACAAGGACATTATAATTGAGCCGCCATAGTGAGGGACCGGACTGTAAGCCTGGAACAGCCGCCCAGCCTAGGTGTCCCTATTCCTTGCATCCTTGGCGTCATTGATGATGCCAGGGACATTGCAATCTTTTTAAATGTAATATAGTAGATCTATTTTCTATTCCTATATCAAATTTATTTTAAAAATATATAAAAAAAATTATTGTGCCAAATTAAAATTAAATAACATACCTGATTTTTTTCCCCCCAAAAAATGTAGAGAACAGGCAAAGGGGAGACAGAGCATTTTTTTCACCAAGGTGACAATGGGCCATATTTAAAAGCTTACCAGGCCCAATCTGGCCCCTGGGCCTAAGTTTTCCTATGTCTAAACTAGACCTTGGAGCTCATTGGAACTCTAGGAAGGTGAACCTCATTCATTCTAAATAATCTTATAGAACTGAGGGATACTGTCCAGTTTTTACCAGATTAAAAATTCCATATTTATCCATTGTAACGTCAATTTGCAGATCATTGGACTAAAAATAATTGTAATTTTTTTCTTTAAATAAATATTCTTATTGAGGTGTTTAACTATAACACAGAGATCACAGTGCCCCGCATTAGTGACTTATCTGATGAAGACAGGCAGGATCTTTGATGAGGCACAATCTAGGATCAGCATACACTAGGACTTAAGCTAGCCATACATGTTCCGATTCCATGGCCGATCGATCACCCATCCGATCGATTCCGCGATGCCAGAGGGAATCGGATGTCCGATCGATCGCCCAATTAAGCCTGTCCCTACCACCTTGGGCCACCGATTCCTGGACGATTCCGTGCCCGATCGATCACTTCACACATGGCAACTCCCCCTGATGTGTGCTGAATCGGATCAGAAAGACCAACATGTTGGTTCTCTGGCAGATCCGATTCTGGGCCCCCGATCGATCGGACGTGATCGATTGGGCAAGGTGGGCTTCACGCGATTCTGGGACGATCGATTAGCGTGCACGCACCCGGAATCGATCGTCCCGGAATCCCTTGGGAATCGGACCTGTGTATGGGGGCCTTTAGATGCTGGCTCTGAGATGTCACTGACATTACCATTATTGTGCCATTACATGGCAGGGGTCTTAAGGGCCTAATAAATATAACTGCACATCCACATGCCAATCATCTGTCAATGTTCATATATATCAGGAAATGAGAACAAGTTTCCCCCATGTAAACATATCGCATGGCTCCAAGGTATGTCCTGTGTGACCAGCCATGGTACAGGCTCCCTCCAGGACATGTCTGTCACTCTTACAATACAAGCTCAAATGCAAGAATATTTTCTTTTTAAACAGAACTTTATTTGAAGCTGATCTCTGGGCTAAAATCAAACTGAATCTCAGACTATGAAATGCTTACTGAATTCCCCATCCTAATCAGTCTGGTTTTTGAAATCCCTAAATGTATATCTAAAAAAATACTTTACTAAGATCAGGATGGTATGTCTAGGGGTTGCAACCATGATCAGATTTTGATGGTGTCAGGGCCCATTCACACTATGCATTTTATAGGCATGCGTTTCTGCATACATACAAAAACGCATGCGTTTTTCACATTACATCTGCGTTTGCGTTTTGCATTTGCAATTTTTCAGGGGTGGACAGTGAACAAGTATGAGCAGTCTAATCCCAAGTCCACCCAGCCTGGGTGGAAAATATAAACATTGATATATTGATTTATAAAAAGTCATAATCATACTGGTTATCAGGGAGGTAAAAAACAAAACATATATAAAACAAATGAGGCTTTGGATAGTAAATATATGCAAAATGCGTCCTCTAGCAGGAAATCTTTATAATCTTCCTCTAGGTTTTATCTCCATTTATTGCTGGGAATAAGCGGAGGGGAGCCAGAGTGTCTTGACACCAAGGGCCGGATTAAAATACTAAAGGGCCAGATATGGCCCCCGGGCATTGGTTTGCCCATGCCTGTTTTAGGTTGATTTACATTATTTAGAGGCTTATTCACACCAGAAGCATTGGGAAGCCATACTTCCCAACACAAATACATTTCACATACTATTGCTAGCTATCTGTTGAAGTAGCATCTGAACATTGCATTAGTCTGCACCACGGAAAAATGGAGACATATTATATTCTTTTGCACAAAACCAGAATTCAATAAAAACTGCATATTAATACAGGGTGAAATGTAAATGCTTGTTTGTTTTCTATGTGATATTTTCACATGTATGAAGTGTAATGGTTCTGATCATCAGATACCATCAACAAAAGTGAGAGGTAAATTCATAGCTGCCACCAGAACAAGAAAATAATGAACTATTCCAGTGGACTTGTTATTATGAGTACCTAAAGGAACTATCCCTCAAATGGCAAGATAGCCTCTTACTTTGTGAGCGCTTGTGTGACAAGAAGTAAAAATACTTCAGATAGCAAAAAAGAAGATTAGCATAAGAGCCTAGCATCTACTGGGCATTTTAGATGCGCTGGCTTTAACATTATTTTAATGTGTTTTGTCCCCCTGTTTTTCACACATCCTATGGTCAACATGTGAGCAACGCTGATTTTGTTTGATTTCAGGTCAAATGTGCCTGTGGTGGCGAACATAAGAAATTAATGTTTGCAGTAGCTTGACACAGTGGAGACTAGGCCTAACTCTTGCAAGAAAGTTTCCTCTTTAAATAGAATTTAAATTGCATTGGACCGTTCAGTTATAAACAGCTTGACTTAAGGCCAACTTGAGTTACAACCAAAGTTTTAGTTTTGACTTACACCCAGAATTACAGCAATGGCCAAAACCTGTTTTCACTTGCATGATTGTAAACCAAGACCTGGGATATCAGTAAAACATTTATAATCTGCATTCTGATCTCAGATATGCATATTTGAGGACTTTATTTCAGATGATGCATCAAAATGCCCCCAAAATAGCTAGAAAAGACAGAAGGAAGAAAGAAGGAAGGAGGTCAAGAAAACATAGAAAGATGTTAAGAATCATAATTGAAAAGAAGATGGAAATTGTAAAGAATAATGAGAACAGAGATCATGTGATGATGACCTTACTAATTCCCTGTTTCCCCGAAAATAAGGCCCCCCTACATTTTTGCCTCATGCTGAAATATAAGGCATCCCCCGAAAATAAGGCACCCCGAAGATACGGTTCTGTAACTTTGGGTGGGGGGATCAGAGGGGGCAATCAAAATGACACAGGAGGATCAGAAGGGGTTACTAAAATGGTAACACTCCCTCTGAGTCTCCTGTGCCATTTTGATTCCCCCCTTGGATCCCCCTCTGTCATTTTAAATGATCCCCCCACCCTGATACCCCAGCGCCGTATTCTCCTTCATGGAAAAAAGAGACATCCCCCGAAAATAAGACATAGGACATCTTTGAAGGCAAAAATTTATATAAGATACTGTCTTATTTTCGGGGAAACACGGTAAGTACAGAATGTAATAATAGACCATTTCTTCAATCTAGAAAAGTCTACAGACTCTTCCAAGAGAGAGGACAGCAGAGAGGCGAATACCTGATGTTCTTATGAATGGTGTGACACAAGGGGTCCATATCTGTGGAAGTAATGCTGTTTGGCTGTACCAATCGATATGAGCTCCCCCATCTATGTCGCACCATCCATACCAAAGTTCATGTGACCTGTCCCGAATGACATTGTGTGCTACAGGGGGAGCAGATCTCAACCGAGGCATGGAGAGCGGGGGAGCATGGATACTGTGGCCGACATAGTTGAGAGATTTGTGGCCACTGCTCCTCAAGGGTCCTGGGGAGCATATCTCAAATGATACCGGGGGGTCATGGACACAGCATCCACCCTAGGTGACAGCTTCACGGGTACTGCTTTGGATGACTGCCGGTCGATATCAGTTCCCCCTGGAAGTGCTCCCCCCGTTGGTCATTCTGTGCTACAGGGGGAGCAGATTTCGATGGGACACCGGCCCTCCGGTCCAGTTTAAGAACCCATTGTGGCCCTCGAGTCAAATGTTTGCCCACCCCTGCTCTATATCTTGATATCCTTTGGATTTTCTCAAAAGGACAATCACAGATCATAAATCTACCTAGTGGAGACCAAGAGATCAACTAAAACCTCCCAGAAGTCTAGTTTTTAAACAACTTAGATGAAGCTGTTTTCTAATCAATGATAATGTTGGCATTTCCACTTTTGGAAGGCACATTTTATTCAGGCTGGTTCTCTATATCTGGCCTAATGTATGAGAACGCAGCACCCGTTACTTGTTTTCCAAGGGCAACGTGTGAACTTTCATGTGAGCTGGACGCTTAATTTCACATTCATGCCCCATAGCCTATGTACATGAATACAAACATCCTCATTATGCACTGTACACTCCAATATTCCTTTCACCAAAGTGTCTGTGTAAGCAAACCCAATCCACTTGTATTGTCCAATGAATGCTTAAATAATAGAGGCAATGCATGAACTAATTCCTACTAAATACAGACATTTTCAGCAATATGATGCAGGCAGTAACAGTAGTAATAGAATATTGAACCTTGATGAGGAAAAAAAAGATGTGGAAATCTAACCCATTATTTTGGGGAACCTAATATGACACATTGATGACCTTGAGAAATATAGATATGTCTTCCTCCAAAATTTTGGGTCTTTTGGGTCAAGGTAACCATACACTATATAATACTTTTTATACATTACATTTAATAAAAAAATAGTAATGAAGTGTTGAATGGGAACCCCTTTTGTTTGCAAAGATCAATAAACTACAGTGCAACCATGTGATCCTTGACATTTACTATAAGAACATAGTTCTATCAAATCTTATTCTGTATAACATTAAAGTGCTTCCCATTGTTTATAAATTGTGCACACTGGGAACCCAGGTAGACCACCAATATCATAGATATTAATCATTTACTGGTGCTACACCAATTGGCCAGTGTATGGGCACCATTATGTTCCCATCCCTTGTATATTCGCTCCATGGACTGGCACTCTGATGTAACAAAGATGGACCATGCCTGTGTAATGTGTGTCATCACCAAGGGTGCGTGACACACATTACACAGGCATGACAATGTAGAGAAACCGTTGTCACCCCATTACAAAAGTTTTTGTATTTGTATATCTAAAGCCAAAAATAGTTTAAGATCTCTGTGAATAAGTCCCAATATAGTGGGATGAAACTTGTCAGAGGTTAATGTGACCCCCAAAGGTACTTGAATCATTTTGTTGTGCATATGTCAGTGAACCAAGAATAAAGCATTGTGGAAATCTTATGCGGTGTGTGGAACCTTTTGTAGATATGAATTGAATGAGCCTGGGAGATGGGGCGTTGACTTTTCCTCAAGTTCACCACCATTACTGCTTAACCAGAGCCAGAGAGGGAGCCTGTGTGGGAATAGTTGGCTAACACGGGTCTCATCCTACGTCATGCGTTCAAGAACAATTTGATAGTTTACTGTATAGCCATAAAGTGGCTGTATCAGTACAGCTTCTACCACAGGACTAACCAGCTCCTGTTCTTGAGGAATGGGATCTATGCACATTTTTAGTATCTCTAAAGCCCCCCCCATACACCTTACAATCTTACCATACAATTTCTGTACAATCAACTGTACAACCACCAAAACCATGTGATATGAGAACCTTTCTTAACCTTCCAATCACTATGTATTCTATCAGGGAGGACTTGGCACTACATAGTTGTTGGTAGATCTAAAGGAAATAGTATAGAGTGATCTAAAGGTGTATGGGGGTGGGTTTACACGTGTAGATTTTTTTCATTCGATCAACGAAGAACAAGCGATTTTTTGGTTGATTGAACAAAAATCTAGAATGGCCAATTTGATGGATACTTTTTGTTGACCTCGAACAAAAAATTGTTAAAAAAGGTTATCGAACATGTTAGGCCCTTTGTCACCTTTTGAAAAGATGCTCCCCTCTGCATGTTCTCTGCAATGAGGGTGCATCATGCCTGAAGATGTTGAAACGTTGCTTCGGGGGACGATTCAGAAGCGTAATCATGACACTTGGGGCGCATCCTCATGTTGACAACAGACAGCTGCTAGGAATTATCTCTGCTCATTGCAATTAATGTTTTTTTAAGGTGAAGGAAATTTTAAAAGATAACAACGTCCCTGTTACACATTGCCTTTTACACATCACCGCCATCATAAATGATACTGGTGAGGCATGGAAATGGCACACCTATGGCAGGTCGGCTATTACAGGCTCTTGGTCTGGCCACTTTATCAAATTTAAGAAGCCAATGTGGCCGACAAGTCTAGGCTAGACTTTGAGTTCATCAATATTTTTTTAGACCCTCTGCCAGCCAATAGGTCCAGACTTTGTGAAGGTAACATTTGTTTGCTTGTGTCAAGCTAATAGCTAAGGTGTTCTTATCCTTTTAAGCTGGATATGCGTATATATGTTTATAAATATACAACTGGAACATGAAGCTTCTATTAATAGAGAACACATGCTTAGGTAGTGAATTCATTTATTCGCTGCGCTCTCATCTTTCTCTCCTTCCGCCCAGGACATACCATTTGGTCTGCGAAACACAATCAGGAAGGTTAATGGTGAGACTGAAATGAAATCTGCTGTGCAGCACACAGCCGTATCCAGCCACATTGTTACCAATGATAACAGAACACATCGGCCTCCCATAGGGCTTCCGTGACTTTGGCAGCAGAGAGGACGGCAACAAGACGGAAGCTGAACTAGAGATTACCCAGCTTCCATTACATTGGAGGACTGATGTGATTCCTCCCGCAGCTTGACAGACAAGATAAGGAAACTAAAACTAGGAATAGAACGGCAACTGCGTCATTTATAGTCAGGCAGTCTAATCCATTCATTACACAATAATATAATAAAATATAATGTAATAGCATATGATTAGAAACTAGCATATTACAATGGTTCTATACTACAAGGACGCCAATGTGGACATCTAGACAGCTTCAGGAAGGCCAGGCCAACGGCAATGCATGAACCTCTCTGTTAACGCAAAAGTACATCAGGATGTCGAAAATAGTCACAGCGATTTATAAGTAGATCACTCATTACATATATAGATATGGCCATTTGCGGTTTCATATATAGCATTTGTATTTTAGGTCAAAGTCCTATAGCGTTGAGTGTTCATGAGTGTCCTCCTAAATTTGGTTCCTAAATAGTTATAACCATCAGTTTGCCAATGCTTAAAATCAAATAAAAAAAATCTAATAAAAAAAATCGAGGTCAACAGATTTCAATGGAGCAAGAAGAGTGGTTGGGTAGTCAATAACCAAGGATTGGTACACTGGTGATTACTAGGAAGGAACAAGTAGCAATAAGCAGTAAGAGCGAGATACTAGCAGGAAGCACAATAATCTGGCAATGAGGCAGATCAAGGACATGGCTTTTTTAAGTAAGTACATGGGAGGAGCCAGGAGTTCAGGGTTAATTTAAGAGCTGAATAACAAACTTTCTTGTACAACAAATCCGACAAGGTACCAAATCAGAAGTGTAGAGAAGGCTCAGCAGAGAGAGCTGTAGCCAGACACCGAAGCATCTCTGGGTTCGGATCCTGACACAATGTTTGTCCTGGGGGTAAAATTTGGGAAAGCACCAACCTGTGTACTGGGTGCAGGGTACAGTGAAAAAAAACAATGTTTGCACTGGGGATTAAATGCAGGGAAGACCCACCTGTGTACATGATACATTGGGAAGACCAATGTTTTTTCTGTGGGTAAAAACTCATGGAACATGAGTGTTCATGAGTGCCCTCCTAAAATTGGTTCCTAAATGGTTATAACAGTGGAGTATTCTAATGGAAACGCTCAAATAGGCAGTGGTTAAGCTTTCAAAGTGGGTGAAGCTCCTGTATGGTCTAATAGTTCTATCTATTATGTGTGAGGAGGGGGGGGGAAAATGGCTGAGGATGTGTGTGAGGAGGAGGGGGGGGGTGTAAAATGATGAGGGATGTGTGTGCAGGAGGGGATTCAAAATGGCTGGAAGGATGTGTGGAGGGGCGCGGGTGTAAATCGCACTGAGGGATTGTGGTGTGAGGCAGGGGGAGAGGCTGCAACAAGGCTGCCAGACGAGGAGAAGGAGGGGGGGCCCTCCTGCCTCACCAAATGGCTGCAGCCTATGCGGTGCGGCAGGGGGGGGGGGTGTCCCCATCAATGCAAGGGATCTGTGTGTGCGGCAGGGGAGGTTGTACAATGGCTGGAGGGCATTGTGTGAGAAGGGGGGGAGTTTACAAATGGCTGGAGGGCACATTAGTCCACTACTGGAGGGATTGGTGTGAGGAGGGCGGGTTTGTAAAATGGCTGGAGGGATTGTGTGTGAGGATGGGGGTTGTACAAATACGAGATAGAGGGGGAAGTGTGTGTGGAGGGGGGGGTTGTACCAAATGGCTGCAGGATTGTGTTGCAGATGGGGTTGTAAACCTACGCCTCGGGGGACGTTGTGGTGAGGGGGGGTGTAAACATGGCAGAATGGGGGGCGTGCCTTGTGTGCGGGCGGGGGATTGTCCCCCCTGGTTTTTGTTTTTCGTCTCGTGCTCCGTCTATCGCCTCGTTCAGTTTCTCTCTAATCTTCTACGGCAGCCGCTCTCACTCGGGGCCCAGTCGGAGGTTGAAGTAGCCAAGTGTGTGGGTCCAGAAGTGCACGGTCAGACGGTGGACCAAGCAATTGGCTGCAAAACACAGGGGAAGGTGTCGTTGGCTTAGTCCAGCGTTAACTGTCCCCCCCCCCCCACATCTGAGGGACATGAACTGTCCCCCTGTTTACAAAGTTTGGGGACCCTGTCTAAATGGACATTATATTGTCCTAAAAAACAGGCCAGCCTTAGGCTTTGTTTTCCATTGCGTTGGGGACCCCTCGTAACAACGTAACGTAACAGATGACTTAACTGCTCGTCGAGGTCTGTCTTCATTGGCGCTGAGTCCATCCGCCGGTGTAAGGCTGAACTAGGCGAGTACGTTCACCTTTACACCGGGCGGATGTGAAACATAAACCCATCCTGCCGTCAGGTCTGCTCTATGGATCACGTCGGGACCCGCTAAGCGTATACTCTTAGCGTAGGGTCCCGATGTACAAATGGAACAAGCCCGCACGTAGTCAAGTCGTTCAGCATCAGCCTTTACAAAAAAAAACCGGGGATTTGTATCCAGATCAATCCTCCGGCAGGCAAAGTCCTGTTAGATACTGGAACCCTGCTAAGCGTATACGCTTAGCGTAGGGGTCCCAACGTATAATGGAAACAAGCCCTTAGTGTTTCCTTATTTCATGTGGCTTCTTACAGGGGAGGGACCACCTCATTGGTTGCTAAGACAATAAGGCTCAGAAGACATCAAGGTTCATTTACCCATAGCAAGCTCAGTATTTCTCTAAAAAGTTACTTTGCTTCATCCCCAATAATCATCAATCAGCTTCTCAGAGTACAATCTCTGGGCCTCATCAGCATGATCGTCTGAAATAAGAACTGTCTGTATTCATGAACATTAACCACATGCATTCTGTCTATGATAATGTAGACGGTCTTTGAATTTGATTAGATGCTTTGAGACAACGACAGCATCTGTAACTTCAGACATTTTTTGTAAATGAGCCCATTATAATAAAAGCTTTATTTATCAACAGTGTGAAGGGAAGTGATGCGAGCTAGACAAAGCCGCTATCTAGAGTCAGCATAGCTATTCTAATAGACGGTCGATTCTGCTTGGCGCCCGATGGTTCATGTTTAATCTAGACTGCGGCTTAATAATGCAATTCAATAGTAATGTGCATTGTAGAGCAATCTTCACCAACCAATCGGATTTTAAGCTGGGCTGGAGAAGTACATTAAAATTGTCTACATGTAGAAATAATCTAAACTTAGCATTCAAGTAACAAAAAGTTTGTCTTCTGACGTATTAAATAATTGTATCATTAGTATGAGTATATTTTATTACAAAGATTATGTGTTCAGGACAGGGGACATCAGTCTGGTGAAAAGATTAGATGTGGTTGTCACTCCATAGGATGTGTTAATGTATTTTAAGTACACATTATCATAGGTGGGACATTGATAAATGAATACCAAAATAGAAAGCTTACACTGGAGAAATGCAGGGAAGCCCCACCAGTGCACTGGGGGCAGGCTACAATGGGAAGACCAATGTATGGGGAGGAGATAAAATGTAGGGAAGCACCAACCCATGTACTGGGGGCAGGATACAATGGAAAAACCAATTTATGGGAAAGTGGTAAAATGTAGGTTAGAACCAACTTGTGTACTTGGGGCTTTAAACAATGGGAAGAACAATGTTTGCACCAGGGGGTAAAATTTGGGAAAGCTACAACATGTTTACTGAGGGCAGGATACAATGGGAAATCAAATATGTGGGGTGGGGGTAAAATGTAGAGAACCACCAACCTGTGTGCCCGGGATACAATACAATTATAGGAAGACTAATGTGTGGGGTGGGGGTAAAATGTAGGGAAGTACCAACCTTGGTACTCATGTATGATTGAGAAGAACAATGTGCTGGGGGTAAAATTTGGGGGGAGAACAAACCTGTGTACTGTGGGCACAATTCAATGGGAAGAACAATGTTTGTGCTAGGAGTAAAATCCAGGAAAACACCAACCCATGTACTAGAGCAGGGTACAGTGGGAAGACCAATGTATAGGATTGGGTAAAATTTGGGGAAGCACCAACCTGTGTACTGTGCTATGATACAATGGGAAGACCAATGTATTGGGAGGACATAAAATGTAGGGAAGCACCAACCCATGTACTGGGGGCAGGATACAATGTATAAAAATGTAGGCTAACACCAACCTGTGTACTTGGGGCACAAAACAAGAATAATGTTTGTGCCAGAGGGTAAAATTTGGGAAAGCACAAACCTGTTTACTGAGGGCAGTATACAATAGAAAATCCAATATGTGTGGTGGGGGTAAAATGTAGAGAAGCACCAACCGGTGTACTCAGGGTACAATACAATGGGAAGACAATGTCTGTGCCAGGGGGTAAAATGTAGGTAAATACCAAGAATTTAGGGAATAACCAACATGTGTACTGGGGGCAAGATACCATGGGAAGACCAATGTTTATGTTGGGGGTAAAATGTAGGGAAGCAACAATCTGTGAACTCGGGGTAAGATACAAGGGGAAGGCAAATGCTTGCACTGGGGAAAAATCCAGGGAAACACCAACCTGTGTACTGGTGGCAGGATACAATGGGAAGACTAATGTTTATGCTGGGGTAAGATCAAGGGAAACACCAACCTGTGTACTGGGGGCAGGATACAATGGGAAGACTTATGTTTATGCTGGGGTAAGATCAAGGGAAACACCAACCTGTGTACTGGTGGCAGGATACAATGGGAAGACTTATGTTTATTCTCGGGTAAGATCAAGGGAAACACCAACCTGTGTACTGGGGGCAGGATACAATGGGAAGAC
>CM070032.1:29017087-29032789 GCA_036250615.1 Ptychadena robeensis
CATGGGAAGACCAATGTTTATGTTGGGGGTAAAATGTAGGGAAGCAACAATCTGTGAACTAGGGGCACAATAGTGGGAAGACAATTGTATGTGGTGGGGGAAATAGGTAGGGAAGCACCAACCTATGCACTAGGACACTGTTGAAGACAAATGAAAGGAATATGAGTGTGTGTACTAGGGATACATTTTTAGGCTTCCTTTGAGGTCCATGGGTATGACAAATTAGCAGAAGCAAAACGTAAATGTTACTTTTAGTGTACTGATTACTCATCATGTGATTGCTCTCTTAAATACCCTCCCTGAATAAAGAGCTTACATACAAAGTATATTCACTGATTGCAACCTATCAGATTTCAGTTGGCTGATGACAGATGACTGATGCCTAGGGCATTGGTAATGAGCATCTGGTGTGGAGGTGAGCGTACCTACCACAAACCACATAATATAGTATGGCTGTATACACATACAAGCACTATAATTGTATTGGTTTTACCTGATGCATTGATATAGTTTAATTATAAATGACACAAAAAAACAGGGAAAGTGAAGACAGCAAATACAATATTATACCATACACCTTCATAGAGGAACCTGTACCAGCACAATGAATGAAAGGTGTGAAATATGGTATAGCAGGATCCATTCAAGCATTAATATGCAATATAAGGTATCAGAGCAAAATCCGTTCAAGCAGTACAAAGATGAGAGGTGCAATGTGTACCCTGACTCCAGCATTTACTATAACCAGGCAGGCTGCAGAGAATGGGCATCCAATTATCAGTAAACGTCTGACCCCTGCAATTCTGGGTAGCAATTAAAAGCAATTCAATTAAAGGGTTAATCAATAGCATTTAATACATTCCGATAGTTTACAGGCAATGTACTCTGTGTACTTAGGACTTATAGAAAACCATTGTTATTTCCTAATGCATACATTGTAAAAAACCAGAGCTATATTACAGGCTTCACTTTCAGCAATATATGAGGAAATCAAATATATATACAAATATATAGAGAGAGATATATAAATATATATATATATAGAGAGAGAGAGAGAGATATCTTGCAATGTCGCCCCTACAATTAAACTATGGAATACATAATTGGCAATATTAACAAATGATAATGACATCAGAGATTTTGTAACATTGTTTTTATAATTCTCTGACCATCAGTTGTTAATTGCACACATTCTGCATAAAGCTTAAATGGGAAGGGAATTATTAAATGATGACTTCTATTATCCAACGTTAAACTCTCCCCTGTCTCCTATAATTTATAATTATCAGCAGTGATGTTGGAAGTGATCACAGAAAGTTCATCGGTTTATGGATATTATGTATCAATGATTTAGGCGTTATCGGAAGATGGAGAGTTCCAGGGGGGTCACAATTCCAGCATTTCTTAGGGGAGTCTGGCTGTACGACGGTTAATTGGGTGAACTCCAATGTGTGGATTAATTTACAAGCTTCAGAGCACCCGCTAATCATATGTACAGATTGTTGAGCACATTGCTGTCTGTAATCGACTGTTATTTTTTAATCCTTAGAAAAACAAAGAGCCAGCGTTTTGTAAAGCGTTCTAAAATGAGTAAGTAGACTACCCTACCCTGCCGGACAGTGTCTGCTCCCCTCAGTGAGGACTCTCCTTGGATTTGGCTAGCCTGCTCCTCCACTGGTCTAGTGTTGTGTAGTCATGGAAAGGCTTCATTCATACATTGTCTCACTGACCTGCATGGGAGCCTCTTGTCTCATTGCTGCCTGTGGCCTCTTCTTCTCAGGCTGGATGAGAGCTGAAGGCTTTGGTTGTATCTTCCCAGCTGATGGATCCCACAGAAGCAGCAGCAGCAGCTCTGTGCTTCCTGACCTAAGATCAGCACCAGGAGCTGTCCACTCCTCTCATGTACTGCCTTGCCTGCCCAGCCTCCTCTGGGTCTTGTAGTCCTGCAGCTGCTTATTCAACCCTACCTATGCTATAGCATATGGAGCACATAGACTACAACTCCCACAATGCAGCAGTCTACAGCTTCCATCTGACAGCTTTTTTTTCCCTACAACAGTGTAACCTAAAACAGAAAAGTAACAGGGATCCCTAGGATGCTATTGAGATGGGGAAATGCTACATATGTTTCTTATGCTTTGACATAATAATCTTTTAGCCACAGCAGGAATTAACTCTTCAGGGATCCTCATCTTGGATATTTAGTATCTATATAGCAGTAACATATAACACAGCTATTTACAGAGTCCATGATCATGTTACTGTCTCTCAGAGGAGCTTACAATCTAAAGTCCTAGTCCCCAACAAAATAAACACAGCCAAATGTGCTTGGGTCAGCTTTGTGAATCAAGCCTATTTTATTCCCTGCATGCATGTTTATATTCAAGTGACTTATCTTCCCATATAGGTCCATAGAATGGTGCCCGGCTGATTTGCTGGTACAGGTTGGGCTGCCCCAGAGAAGCTTACAATCTAATGTCCTAGTCGCCAGCATAATAAACACTTGGGTGCTTGGGTAAGCTTTGTGAATTTAGCCTATTTCATTTCCTGCATACATGTTTATATACAAGAGACTTACCATCCCATATAGGTCCATAAAATAGTGCCCTGCTCATGTGCTGGTACAAGTAAGGCTGGCCTAGAGGAGCTTACAATTTAAAGTCCCAGTCGCCAACATAATAAACACACCCAAATGTGCTTGGGTTAGCTTTGTGAATCGAGCCTATTTTATTCCCTGCATGTATGGTCATATACAAGTGACTTACCTTCCCATAAAGGTCCATAGAATGGTGCCCGGCTGATGTGCTGGTACAGGTTGGGCTGGTTTGATGTCCTGTTGATGTGGCTTCTCCGGCTGGTGATGTGAGGTGGCGTCTGTTGGATGTCAGCTCATCCAGCAGCTGGAGGAGAGTATTCTCTGTACATCACACACCAGGACAGGGAGGACAAAGCAGTGCTGAGCTCAACAGCAACCTCAGGAAGTGTCTGGTTACAGGGTAAACACAGTACTAGTTAATTAGCTGTAGGCTTCTCTTAGCAGGGAACCTGCTCCAGATGGATGTCCTCTAGACATAGGCATAGACATAGGAGATATGCCTTCAACCTACCCCCTTGCAACTGGTTATCTGGGAAAAAAATATTATAAAAAAGATAATAGTAGTATAAAAATCTGGTCGTAAGTGTAGACTACAAGCCCATAAATGACATGGAGGGAAAGCATCCTTACAAGCCAACAATAAATGAAGGTAAAGAAGGAGTTAACACTACACAGGAGAAAAGGCAAGCCAATAGCACTGATGTTACAAATGTTTGTGCAATTACCATGGTAAGATGCGTTAAAAGGAAAAGTCACTGAAACATGCATGCATTCAATTTAATATCATTTAGGTATTACATTATTTAGAAGTATAGTCATGTATCTAAAGCATTTTTCTTTTGGTTGAATTGTTAGGTTACCTGTCAGGTTGCTCACTGATCTCCTTGCTGGAGAGGAAGCTGTACCCGATTACCTGCAGTAGAAGGATGTCTGTGCTCTTACCATGTTTATTCTGTGGTTCCTGCTGATCTTTGTGTGATCGCTGCGTGCTTACGCAACAATCGCCGAACAATCGCACATCGATCGTTTGGGGAATCGATGCATACCACCTTGGGGAATCGATCCCAGGCCAATAATTTACATGGGGACCCTCAGTAATGGTGATCGCACAGGAAAATACTGACATGTCGGATCCCTGTTTGATGAATTTTTTTTTTGGAGTAGGATCGATCGCTCAAGACGGGCTGTGTTTAATTTCTGAACAAACGATCGCCGCGAACGCGCACTGAGCTCCATCGTTCGGGAATCGATGAAAGATCGAACTGTGTATGGCCGGCTTATTTCTTCTGTTGCTTTTTTCACCATCACCCCATCAGATATCTGATCTCTATAAAGCGTCAGCTCTAGCAGCTTACAACATTCATACAAAGACATAAAGTCGTAGAAAATAGGTCAGGAAGCCTGATGACAAATCATTGGTTGGACACATCAATTTATTAAACATATCATGAACATATATTTTTATCTCACTCTTCATCTCCTGCAGCACAACTGTATTTTAAAACAAGCTAAGTTGACCTTTCTCTAATTACTGACTTAATTTGTATCTGTTGCAGCAGCACCCAAAAAATTATTTTATGGGCTACAAAAGGAGTAGGCAAACTTTTAACTTATGGGCCGCAACGGGTTTTTAAATTTGACAGAGGGGCAGGATAATGAACAAGTCTAGACTGTCCGATCCCAAGTGCTCCTAGCCTAGGTGGAATATGTAAACATTGATAAATACATTTAAAAAGTAATAATCATACTGTTTACTAGGAATGGTTAAAAAAGAAAAAATATTCATAAAAAATTGATATTTATAAAAATGGCTTTGGATAGTAAATGTAAGCCAACTACAGCAACTAGCAGCAGGCATTTATCATCATCCTCTAGGCATTGTCGCCACTTATTGCAGAGAATGAGCAGAAGGGAGCCAGAGTGTCTTGACATGAAGGTGACAAAGGGCAGAATAAAATACTAAAGGGCTGGATATGGCCCCGGCCTTAGTTTGCCCACGCCTCGGCTAGAACTTTCCTTCGGCTCTGCTCTAGTTCGTATGGAGTCCATTTTTAAATTTCATTGACATATTAGCATTTCATCATAGAAGAAGTTTCAGTATGATTCATCTGACACAATGGAACTCATCATTAATCAACATTATGTATTGGAAGGCTTACGTCCAAATTTCCACTATGAGTAATATTTTCCAGGTCTGGCAGAACCTTCATTTAAATTTAGACCATTGTATCCCAACCAAAGATCTAAATATAGAGTCATACTTCCCATGCTGTTTTGGTGATCCAGGTGATTCGGTAACGATTTGGAAACATGACTTGGAAGATGAAATATGAAAATTAGAATTCAGCGATGCTCTACTATTGCTTATGGAATCAGATTTCAATTTCAAATGTCTTCTGTATGAACTGGTTTTAAAACAAAGCATTAGCTGGTAGAATAAGTAATAAACCCATGATAGAGTCTGTGATATACAGTTCTACGCACTAGCTTGGCGGTCTTTTAATATTGACATTTAAATATGGATGTAACATTCTTGTTCTATTCAGTGGTAGTCAACAATAAATTGCACCTTGACCAATGTTTAAGTACTTTTTCACTTCCAAAATAAAATCCAAAATACCCAACAGGGATGTATTTCCTCTTTGATGGGGTCCCTGGAAGTCTTATGGCCCCCATACATACACAGATATTAGTGGGCGACAGATTAAAACCGATCAATTTTTTGATCGGTCGACTGAAAATTGGTGCATGCCCACATGGTCCGATCAACTAAATTTGATCGTAATTGTGAAAAAAAAACGATCAAAACATGATCGGACATGTCGGAAAATTTTGATCGCTTGAGTACAAATTGAGTACAAATTATTGTGTAACCGACGGATTTTGATCGTTCTTGATCATTTGCATACTAATACTTCATTGTCATCAAATGACCATGCCCTCTGTACACAGCACTTCCGATTTAAAAAATAATCGCCCGATTAATTGCACAATTAAAAATTTAAAAAGTTCGACCAAAAATTAAAAATCTATCAAAAATTGGTTATTCCATGTGGAGTATATTCTATTTTCCATCAATTAATCTCCGATTGTACGATTGAAATAAATTGATCGTTTTTAGTCTGTCGGAAGCTAAAATCTGTGTATGTATAGGGGGCATTACCTGATCACAACCAAACAGTTCTAGATTGAAAAAACACATTTGTTATAGTTACCCTTTATCTAGTAAAAGCTAAGGCTATCGTAACAAAACAGAAATGAATACATTTGGCAACGATATTTCCATGATCTTCACTCTTTAACCCTCTTATGTGATGGAGAGAATATTGGGAAATAAAAATAAGTATTCAAATATATTCAATAAATATAGTACCTCCCCCCACCCAGAAACATTGTAAACAGGACCTCCAGCTTGTTCAACCAATGCTCCCCAAATATATCTGGTAGATCTTCTTCTCCTTCTTCCCAGACCTCTGGTGCTCCCATTACCTTACCGTGTAATTAGGGTCCACACAGAGGCAATGAACTTTTTATTAACATTATTATTTAGCATTTATCATTTATACTTAATTTCATGATTAAAAGTCTAACATCATCGTTGGTGGCATCAACATTTTTACTTTTATACTACTCACATCTTGGAGAAAGAACTCTTAAAAAGTTTAAAGGCCTATACTTTCCTGGGAAGGGCAACACAAATTCTGGCTGCAATGTAATTTTTGATCTTCCCATGCATCATCTCTAAATGCCTGTAAACACCAAGATAATAACCAGCTGAGATAATCTATTGTGGTTGACTAAGTTAACAATACAATCAACTGAAATTTAGCAACAATATTTCATTCATAACGACCTAAATTGGCAGTGTGTACATAGTTGAACTTTTCAGATCACTGCTTTCTTTGATAGTGTGACTCCACCACTTGCAATGTAGGAAACTCTTTTCATACTATACTTTTTAGTATTTGTCAACTGTGGAAACACTTTCACTGTTGACAATATATTGGAAATATAATCTAAAAAATGGCCAAAATACCTGATAACCAATGAAAATCAGTTTTTTGAAGGAAGGCCTTAACAGTTTGTATTGTCTACTTCCTTTCTTGTGACAAAATATAGATATGTCTTTAATAATCTGGTGTTCAATATAAAGAGTGATGGGTTTTGCTACAGACGGTCCCCAGGTTGTATTCCCCAGATGCAGGGTAAGGCATAATCTGAAGAAGGTGCCAAGAGTCATAAACTGGGATACTTCAAGTCCATAGACTAACTCTGGTCCAGATTTGTATGGGGACAAAAAAGACCACGTCTCAGCTGGTCTCTCCTCCAACGCTCGAGGGCTGTGGGAGGCCTGGGTATCCCAGACCTGAGAAGATACCACCAGGCAACTCACCTGAATAGATTAAAAGATTGGTGTCTCCAAGCTGTGGGTCCTTATTGAAAATGGGAGGTCTCCAATTCCCTTGTCAAGCTGTGTTTGGCTGTCCGCTGCTGCCCCTCCTAAGTTGTTTGCATCGCATCCCCTGGTCGAGGCCAACTTTCGAGTCTTTTGCTCGACACGAAACAGATCGAGTCTTACATCCTTTCCGGGTCCCATGACTCCCATTTGCGGAATCCTGAGTTTCCCCCCGGTAACCTGTGGGAATTTCAGAAACTATGGGCAAATCCCTCCACTTTGAAGATGCGCGATTTTTTTGTTAAAGGGGATTTTGTTCAGAGTTCTGACCTGGCTGGACGATCCTCGGCAGGATCTATACCCTGGTGGTCATACCTTCAGTTACGACATTGGTTGGCCCGTCATCCGAAGCGGACGGACTGCCTACGTCCACTGACGGAGTTTGAATCGATCTGTGCAGGCAAGGGACCGTCTAGACATATCATCTCTTTGTTCTACAAAATCTTAGAACCGGCCTCTCATCCTAGGGTTGATGCCATTAAAGTCAGATGGTCCAGTACACTGGGGGTCGGACTGCAACCAAAGCAATGGTATTTGGTATGGCTCACAGCGCATAAGAGTACCTTCAGTGCTCGTCAGCAGGAGACCAACTACAAGATACTAACCTTTTGGTATCGTACTCCTGCTCTCCTGCATTCGTTCTCTCCCTCGACTTCCTCACTTTGCTGGCGATGCACCCACTCAACTGGAACCCTTTTACAAATTTTTTGGTCTTGCCCCCTTGTAGAAACCTTCTGGCGAGAGGTTCATAGGTTGATGTCGCATATCCTAGGCAAGGACCCCCCATTCACCCCCGAGTATTTCCTCCTACACTTTAAAACTCAGATGAACAACAAATTGTTTAAGACCCTAGAACGCCACATGATCAATGCCGCCAGAACAGTAATACCCCGCAAATGGGCCACCACCGCGACCCCATCTATTAACGAGTGGATCAGTCAAATGAAATTTGTTCATGAAATGGAACTGTTACTGTATAGTAAAAGGGATCAACTGAAGGCCTTCAATAAGATGTGGCTGAAATGGCATCTCTTTGAAACTTCCGTTGAGTATAGTAGATGCCTCGGGACATGAAAATGTAGGGTATTGCTCCATGTGCCTTCTAATATTTCTTTCTACATAGTATGGTCTGTTATTATACTGCATAGTTTCCTAACCATGGTCCTCCCTTTTTGTTAGTTCCTATTTCTGTGCCCCTATTTCCCACTGACACTCCCCCCCCCCCCTCAACCCTTTGTATTTATGGTTCATCTTGTATGATATGCTTGTACTATGTATTCCATATGATGACCGACTGTATTTGTATTTGTTTTCTATTTTTTTTTTTTATAAAATGTTTATTGGAAAAAAAATAAAAATTAACTGGGAAGTCAATAATAAACAAGGACCTGGAGGTGAGAACATTCTTGCTGAGTTGCCAGAGGCCTTTAAAACTATGTGTTTGCATGCATTTATGCATATATATAATTTACATTACATCTGCGTTTGCATTTGCGTTTGCATTTGCGTTTTTGCTAACCAATGAAAATTTGTTTTTTGAAGGAAGACCTTAAAAATGTGTATTGTCTACTTCCTTTCTCGTGACCAAATATAGATATGTCTTTATTAATCTATATATGTTATTAGACTGGGCATACACGGGTAGATTCCCATCAGACAGATGCCACTGTTTCGTCGATATCGAGGCACAGCACTTCTGTGTAATCGATGTCGCCCAATATTTTGCATGACGACCCTTGGTTTTCCAACATGTAGGTTCCTGCATTGGTTGATTCCCCTCAAAGACTGGATGGCTCAAATATTGTAATAGATTTGAGCACAATCAAGCTTGGTGAACGCATACGTGCTTGATTGTGCTTGAATCTATTGCAAAATCCAGCAGTGTATGCCCAGCTTTAGATGTATACATGGCTATCTCTACTACCTCAACAAGTCTCATTCAAACACTAAACGAGCAAATGTCAGCAGCACAGAGACTCAGCGTTAATGATACAATTCATGTTAGATTTATGACCTATCAATGATGTATTTAAATCAAGGCTTCAGTCTTCATTGTGAGCATGAATCAAGGAAAAGACATCGCCCAAATAAATAACTGTTCTACTGTAATTCTTCTGAATGCTTTCTATATCAATCCTAACTATAAGCTAATTTATTTTAATTACCTAATGTGAAAGATCAGAATGGATGTGTCCCTATTCATTTTACAAAATGTCTGATATCATTTATATCAGCATTTTATGAGACAGCCTGTAAGCAGGCAACAGCCATAGTGTGAGTCTTCTAAGCCCTACAACTTCATTTTAGACCAAATGGGGTGATATGTAGTTTCCTACAGCAATCATAGGGGAAGGCGGGTCTGACGCAACATGTGATTTTGTTGAAGAAAATTCCCCAAATGATCATGTCCTGGCAGGTAAAATCAAACCAGTCCCCTACTGATCTATCCAAAGTGTGATAAAATATATTGGCTGTACTTGGAGTTTGGTTATGAAAAGCATAAAACAGATCTCTATTGGTCTGCCTAATTTCTGCTCCTAAGAACCTTATATACACCAAGAACTCATATCAATGAATGAGGCCCAACATATATATTGTTCTTGTTTGCTTAGTGCTTACAAAATGGTACAAGTAAAGCTGACACCTTTGGAGTTAGAAAATTGTAAAAAAAGTTGACACCAGAGCAAGTGTGATACACCTGGTGATACCAATGATATCATGGTGTGGTCCAGTGGGTGTGGACTGCACAGTTGGCAAAGGCACTATAGCACCCCACAAAGAGTGATGGGCTTTGCTGCAGACGGTCCCCAGGTTGTAGTCCCCAGACGCACTTGTGCAAATTGTTAGCTGACGAGTTACTGAGTCAAAGTGCCAAGGGTTGAGGGATAGGGATAATCTGAAGGACAAGCCATGAGTCATAAACTGGGAAGTCAATCATAAACAAGGAACCTGGAGGTGAGGACATTCTTGCTGAGTTGCCTGAGGGCCCTTTCACACTATATGCATTTTTTGTAGGCATGTGTTTCTGCATATATACAAAAACACATGAGTTCTCCACATTACATCTGTGCTTGTGTTTTCGAACAAATGCATACAGCAGGGCGTTTTAAAAAATTTAATGGTAACATTGGTGGTCTATGTAAAAATGTGCTCAGTAAAAAAGTATGTGCCGTACAAAAACACACATGCTTTTTTACATGCAACGCATATAGTGTGAAAGGGGCCTGAGACTTTGTTAACCTGCTGGGAGTTATGCCCAAAGCCAGTACAGGCACAGTTTAATCTCGGGCGCAATCACCGGCTCTCCATGAGCCTGCATCATTTTTGCATATAGCTGCAGGCTCACAGAGCTTTTCCAACCAAGAGTCTTTGGCGTCATTGGTTACACGGAAGAATGTTTCCCCCTTACACACTGCCGGCATCTATTTGACACTGGCGGTGTGGAGAGAGTCAGCGGGGAATCACAGCAGAGTCCAGTCTACTCTGCTGGGGTTGCCCTGGCAGTGGCCTATAATGCCCAGGAGGTTAAATAGTGCAGAAGGGTGGAGTAGAGAGGGAGCACTCCTGCTGGACACTTAACCCTCTGAGGCAGGAAAAGTGTAAGGAAGCAGAGCTGTATACAGACACAGAAGCAGCACACACAGATCTCCTTGCCCTGCGGGATCTGTGACACTTTTCCCATGAATGGATATCTGAAATGGATATTTACATGATTTATTATATGAACATTTCCTAACATTTACTTTACTAACTTTAACACATCAGCCATTGATTTCACTCAGTCAGACAGTTACAAAATTTCCGACGTGAGAAACATAAGCAGAAAGAAGAGTTTCACTTATGGCTTTATAGAAATGTAGAATTACAGACTATACAGTAATATGCTGTAAGCAAGCTACATTCTCAAATCATAAAAAAACGTATTGCTTTATTCCAGTGTTATAATGCAATAAAAATATAATTGGATTTCGCTGGTTAAGGATCCTTAAACTGGTCTGATACATCATGAAACACATTACATAAAGTTGTTATGTTGGTAAATTCCAAGTAAATTGCCTTTCATAATTTGGGCTAGAGGTTTGTAGCCTGTTACCAGGAAAATTTAATTTTAAAAGTAGCTTTAGGTCCTAAGTAAAGCTTAATAGCAAAAACCAAAAGGCAATATCCTCGATACACATTCTATATTATTATAATTTTTTTAATGAATTACAAATGGAATGGTTGAACATGAACGTAAGCAATAAAAGTCAAGATAACACTGTGTGTTACATGTTCATTATAGTTCCTCTTTCAATAAAATTGTCTAGGAACTAAGCAAGAAGCACAATCTGCAGTAGTCATAGTAACCAATCAGAATCCATTTGACATTGGACTTCAGAATGTAAGGTTAAAAACATGAAAACAACTTGTTTATTCAGAACCTGAATCTTTAGTTGGTCCAAAGCAGGTTGTCAGTCTTGGGTCTGCAAACACAAAGAGGTACATTGTGAGTTAGGGGTGACTAGATTTAGTTTGGGTGAGGGGAGTTCCTCTGAACTTCTTTGTGTAAATGTAACCTCAAGCCTTTGAGCCTTAAAAAGTAAAGTAAAAGTCTCAAACACCACCTGGATCCTCATGTGCTACAAATATACAATATGAAAAATATACCTAAATGTTTTTAAAAACAGCTGAGAAATCACATATATATAACTATTCACAGCCTTTGCTCAATGCCCATTAGACACCAGTTACAGCCTCAAGTCTTTTTGAACATGATGCCACAAGCCTGGCACACCTATCCTTGGCCAGTTTAACCCCTTTCTCTTTGCAGCACCTCTCAAGCTCCATCAGGTTGAATTAGAAGCGCCGGTACAGTCCTTTTAAGATCTCCCAAAAGATGTTCAATCGGATTCAAGTCTGGGCTCTAGTTGGGCCACTCACAGAGTTGTCCTGATGTTCTTTGATATCTTGGCTGCATGCTTACGGTCGTTGTCCTGCTGAAAGATGAACCATCACCCCGGTCTGAGTTTAGGAGCGCTCTGTAGCAGGTTTTCATCCATGATGTCTCTGTACATTGCTGCAGTCATTGGTCCCTTTATCCAGACTAGTCTCCCAGTTTTTGCCACTGAAAAATATCTATATTTTCCTGCCACTAAAAAATGGTTTTGGTGGATGGATGGTCCATGGATGGTATTGGCCTAGTGATGAGCAGTGCCTGGTTTCCTCCAAATGTGCCATCTGGCATTCAGACCAAGAAATTTTGTTTCTCTTGCCTTTTGCCAACTTCTGTCTGGCCACTTTACCATACAGCCCTGATTGGTGGGTTGCTGCAGAGATGGTTGTCCTTCTGGTAAGTTCTCCTCTCTACAGTTTTGCCATATTTTCATTATGGAGTGTTGTGAGAAGAATTTTTAAGAAAAAGAGCTTTTACCTATAAACTGCATATAAATAGGACTATTATTCCAGCAGAGAAGGTCATTTAAAATTGACCATTAATCCTAATCAATTAATCCTAATTAGAGTCCTTTAACGAAAACTCAATTTCACTGCTAAGTCAATGTTACATATCTAATTGGTACACAAGCTTTTTTTGTCATTAAAGTTTTTAGAATCACCTTTTACTGTTAGCATTCAACTACGTTTTTTAGGTATCAGTTTTGTCAAACTCAAACACAGAGGGGCCAAAATGTAAATACCTGGACTAGGTCACAGGCCAAGCGTAATACTTTTAACACACGTGACAGCAAATGTCAAATAAAAGAGATGCTTACAGTACATCTGGAAGTTATTTACACTTTTTTTCACGTTATGTTACAGCCTTTTTCCAAAATGGATTAAATACATTTTTGATGCAACCCACTTCAAATTTGGTGCTTTTTTTTTTCTGTAAAAATCCGATGGAATTTAATATCACTTTCTGCTGCTAATGTAAAGCAGGGTACAGACGGCTCAATATATGAGCCGCTCGAGGTTCCCTGCAGCAGCCTGATGACGTCATCGCACTGCTGTCAGGTATCGGAGGAGCTGGAGACACACTGCTACCCAGCTTAAGTCTTTATCATTTGCTGGTTCCAAGGAGGACTCTCATTAAGATAAGGAATTCTCATTTCACTAAGTGAATGCATAAGCCAAGTTTATTTTTGATAATCAGCCACAAATTCTTGATAATCAGATATTTGCTCGGATTTTAACCCTTACAAATCTTTCAAAATGAATGAGACTTTGCTTTACTGAATCAGATAATGTTTTTGAACGGTCAACCAAATAAGCATTTGAGAAACTGCAACGATTAGAGAACAGCTTCATATAACATTCTTTATTCCTTAGAACACATAGAATTATTTTCTTTCAAATTTCAGTCCCTAAACGTCCTGAGTTTCGTGTGCAGACAGCTCCTTGCTCATAGTGGCACCCAAATGGCTATTTAAAGCCATGCCTCAGAGCCTAGGCATTCTAAGGGCTTAGCAATCAGAACATAGGTTAGTCCTATGGGCTATTTGCTATTATTTCCTGTGTGTGAGTTGACACTCAAAGGAGAAACAGCTTACCTTTTTTACACTTGTCTTTTTTCCAGGTTTTCCAGGTGCTAAGATTACTTGAATTAATTTCGGATATTGTGAGGGTGCTGAATTCATAAATCCTACTTTGTTGTGTGTGATAACTTGTGATTGCCGAACTTCTAAAGTTCCAAAAAAGTCCGACGTCACGTCAAATTCCTGCAGTGACGTCACATTTGTTACCTGGAACATAGTTCCTGGTTCCTACTGTCGGATGTAATGTCCCTTCTGGTTTTTGGAGCTGGCTTTTCACTAGAAGACCGGCTTATCTACCGGGTCTTCTAGTGAAAAGATTCTTACTGCTGCTGATCCTGCCGGAGGACAGAGACCAGAAGTCCTGGGCTTCACATATGGTTTGCTAAACAAGTGTGGAGCACCTATGAGAGTGGACAAAATGTTAACTAATGCCTGGCATACACATGCCGATAAGCGGACGATTTGTCACCTGACCAACGGGCGTGCGCGCTCGCGCCGTCGGTCAACGGAAAAATCGTCCGCTTATCGGCGTGTGCCCACATGGGGCGACAGATCCCTGTCGCCCCACAGCTCGGCCGGCCAGAGAACGGACATGTCCGATATTCTCTGGCCGATGCAAGCCGATGCCATTAGCTTCAATGAAGACCGGCGACACAAAGGGTGCTGGCCGACTGAAGCAGCCCCATAATGCCCCAGGATGCAAACGTGATGACGCCATCACGTTTGCATTCCGGTGCATATCGGAGCATGTCTGTCGGCACCCATCTGTGGGTGTATGGCAGGCATAACTGATCCTTAAATATTTTAGAAACTAGAGCCAATCTGGCAAAACTAAATTAATATTCTCAACCAGCACCATAATACCAGAAACTGTTCAGACATTGTTGGCACCAGAATATCGCACTGCTATGGCTATTTATATTGCTTTTTACCTTATACAGTTAGATATGCTCTCCTAAATCCTCTATTCAAGTCCCTTGCCAGTGCTGTCTCTTGCTAATCCACTTCTTGCTAATCTACCATGGCACAAGGCTCTATCCAGTCCCTTATGTCCACGCTATTGACTCTTCCTTTTCTCTATGAGATAAATCTGCTGCTAAGTAAAAAATAATAAAAATAATAATATTTATACAACAGTAGTTGTTAGTTACAACAGTAACAGTGGACCTATTACTTGCTTTTCTTCTTTGTATAATCGCTACTAGAAGGGCCCATAATAGGGCAGAATGCACCAAAAAGAAACTCCAAAACTTCCTTGTAATGAATAATAGTGATGGCTGAACTTCGGCCAAGTTCGTCCGTGAACGGGCGACATGGACTTTAAGAGAAGTCCGACGTCCACCACATCCAGCTATCGCAACCAGGAATTATGCATTGCAGGTACGGTATGTGTTCCAGGTACGGTTTTTCAGATTCAAATTCCCCGCCTAGAGGTAAACATGCATGTTCGATGTTCGCGGACAAACTGTCCGCCTTGCGGGCAAATCGGCCATCACTAATAATTCAATAAGAATGTTCCTTGCAGCCCCTCCTCTCTCCCTGTCTGTAATAATACAGTGCCGCAGTGGTTAGGAAGAGCCAACACTCTTTAAGAGCAGTAACAGCTGTAAAGTTCCTCATTGTGGCTCTATATCCAAATACACATAAAAGATCTTTCCCAAAGAAAACCATAATATGGTGCCCTCGTTGGCCACTCACAATACTGCATTGAATTAACCCTTGGACCCCTGGCAGATGAACATGGAATCTCTCATACGATTTCAAGGAACATACATATACTTACGTTTTAGAATTGTGAAGCGCTATGCCACTATCATACCAGCTTTAAGGTAAGTCAAATTTAATTTTATATATATTTTAATAGATTTTGGATGTAAATCTGCTTTAAGTAGAAATTGGGTTAGAGGTCTTTTATTAGCAGTAGTTAGTGGGGTTTAGAATTAAGTGTAAAAGGGGGGATAATATCATGCTGGAGTTCAAATTGTGAAGGAAACTGCTACCTGGTGATCAGGTACGCAAATGTCTATTTTATTGCGTTATTACTGATAAGATTTGTACTCATTTCTTGCGAGGTATCTGACTTAAGCTAGCCATACATGGTTCAATTGACATCAAATCGATCATCAATTCGATCAAAG
>CM070032.1:29054789-29067348 GCA_036250615.1 Ptychadena robeensis
ACCACCCATTTGTATTGTTCAGATTCCATATAATGACTTAAAGTCCAAAATAAACACGCCTACAATTACTGCATGCATTTACAATTATTTATTTTTACAACCACACTTGACCCCCCCCCCCATGAATCATCCCTCCCCCCATTCTGGCCATGTTTACAAAAACCAAACCCCCCCTACAACCCCCACCCCCCCAACCCCCAAACCTTACCACCCCCCCCCCCCCACACACACAACTTTAGACCCCTCCCATGAATCATTCCCTCCCACATTCTTCCATTTTACAAACCCCCCCCCCACACACAACCATCTTGACCCCCCCATATTCCATTCCCTCCCGCCATTCTGCCAGGGTTTCAAACCCACCCACACACACACTTAACCCCCCCATGAATCATTCCCCCCTCCCCCTTCTAACCATGGTTACAACCCCCCCCCCCCCACAGCAGTTTGACCCCACTCCTTGATCATTCCCTCCCCGCCATTCCTGTCTGCCATGTTAAAAAGTTATTTTCTATGGGTCCAAACACAAGCTCTGGCCATCCCAAACAAAGCCCGGATTCGCCCCTGAGGGCTGGAGTTTTACAGTCGCAGCTTTGGTGGAAGAAAAATTTTTAATCCGGACCTCTTCAACTTTTAATTCAATACCCCTGCTCTACTCAAACAAAAGACCAACTGAGGAAAAGTTCTGGCTTCTTTTATAGTTAGGGTTGGGAGTTATATCGTTTTTGTCAATCTACGAACTACCACCTTGTGTCTTTTTATTTAATTTTATATATTTTTAACCACTAGCTTGGTTATTATTCATTACCAAGGCTTGCGGCCTATGGACTGTTTTTGTTCTTGTAATAAATTCAAATTGTATTTTTTTACACATGCACCTTGTGACTGATATAAATAATTGAAGCCCTTAAAGTCCCCTTGCCCCTGATCCTTCAGGGGGAACTCTTGATCTGGGTCTGTGGGCCTAGGCTCACTCTGACGGTGATATATTTTTTGTATAAAATATAAATAGGAAAGGAAGCAGACATTTCTGATCTGTGGAGATGACCTATGTAATTATTAGATGTTGCTGATCTGTGGAGATGACCTATGTAAGAAGATGATGCTGATCTGTGGAGGTGACTTATGTAGGCAGCGAATGCTGACTTGTGGAGGTGACCCATATATAGGCAGCCATTGCTAATCCGTGGAGATGACCCATGTAGGCAGCCATTGCTAATCTGTGGAGATGATCTATTAAGGCAGCCATTACTAATCCGTGGCGATGACCTATGTAGGCAGTCATTGCTAATACGTGGAGATGACCAGTGTAGGCAGCCATTGCTAATCTGTGGAGATCATCTATGTAGGCAGCTGTTGCTGATCTATGGAGATGACTTATGTAGGCAGCCAATGCTGACTTGTGGAGGTGGCCCATGTAGGCAGCCATTGCTAATCCTTGGAGGGGACCTATGTAGGCAGCCATTGGTGATCTGTGGACGTGACCTATTTAGGCAGCCATTGCTGAACATTGTGGGTGGCCTAAAAAGGGAGTAATTACTGACCTCCTTCACAAAATAGTTAACTGGATATAATGCTGACCCATTAGCTTCAATACATTTTGGTCCACTGACCATGACTAGGGATGCAAATCTGAATAGTTGCAACTCCTTATGTGCGAATTAGTTGTTGGGTCAAAGTACTTTGAGGCTCAAAGTACAGATATTAGGATTTACAGAATTGGAAGTCCACAATGACAGGCTGACTTGTTTCTGTTGGTCATCTTACAGGTTTGAAAGTTAATTGTAGAAGACAGGTTGGTAAGAATGCTTCTCTGCAGAAGAGACATCATAATGGTAGACTTACCTGATTTTAAATTGTATTTTTTTTTATGGTAAATTCATTACTGAGTTGATGCGGTGCCAACTGTGAATCCACAAAATCCAACATCAAGAACATGACAAATGCTGAAAATTTCAGGTGTACAACAACCCCTCCATTGTGCAAAACAACTGGTCGCTGTAGGTGGAATCTTATTGTCAAATAAAATAATAATTTACAGTTTTTTCTTTTTTAAGGTTCATAGTAATATTCATGTGAGGTTCAACCAATGTAGTATTTTTGAATGGGCATTAATGAGTTGAAAACCTGAATTAGATTTTCTTACGGCGGGTGACACCGGAGCAGCGATGACACCAGTGATTCATGGGTGTGGACCCACTAAACCAACTTGCACAGTTGGCAGTGGTGTAATCCGGGGGAACAGAGTCTAAAGGCCCCCATACACGGGTCCGTTTCCCAGACAATCGATTCCGGGTGCGTGCACGGGAAACGATCGTCCCGGAATCGCGTGAAGCCCACCTTGTCCGTCCGATCACGTCCGATCGTTCGGGGGCTCAGAATCGGATCGGACAGAGAACCAACATGTTGGTCTTTCTGATCCGATTCAGCACACATCAGGGGGAGTTGCCATTTGTGGAGTAAGCGATCGGACACGGAATCGTCCAGGAATCCGTGGGACAAGGTGGTATGTAGCGATCGGACAGACTTAATTGGCCGATCGATCGGACCTCCGATTCCCACTGAGATCGCCGGAATCGATCGGATAGGTGATCAATCGGCCATGGAATCCGACTGTGTATGGCTAGCTTAAGGGACACCTGGTATTCACCAGAACTTCCTGCAAAGGGAGTTGGAATTGGCTGCAGGTAATCCCCAGGATGCGGTTCCCAGAAAGCACCTGTGCAAAATGGTTGCTGAACCAATACGTAGTGTCAATCGTTTAGGAGTAAGAAAGTCCGGTGAACAAGCCAAGAGTCAGAAGCCGGGGAGTCAGGAGAGGTACCAGGATGAAGTGCCAAGGATCAAGAAGTAAGAGTAGTCCGAAAAACAAGCAGGGGGTCAGGAACCGGGATGTCAGGCAGATAACAAGCAAGCAAACACATAAGCTTGGAAGCAAACACATAAGACCCAAACATCAGGCGACTTCCTGTCACCTGAGGCTCCTTTATAAAGGCCAGGAGAGTGGAGCCGCTGATAGGTAATGCAGAACCTAGCATCCAGCAGAGGCAGCTCCAGGGCTGGAAACTTAACCCCTGGTGTCTAGGATGGTTCTTAGAGCTGGAAGCAGCTACAGCAAACACAGATCTTCTAATCCTGCTGGGATCTGTGAAAGATATAGAATGAGAAATATACGCTAATAAAAAAAAATTTGCATGAAGAAAGAGGAACTTAAAATACTTCTTTGTAATATGATAGAGAAAATCAATCTAGAGACACGCAGCACACATACTCCATGCAGATGGTACCCTGCTGGGAGTTGAGCCAGGGGCCATAGTGTTTCACAGCATCAATGCCAGTCAGTATTCTCCATCAGCATGGAGCCTGCTGAACAAGTGCTCCCTTTAAGTATTTGAATAAAGATTTGGCTGTCACATGAGGACGAAGGGGTTAATCCAGAACAATTTCCACATTGTCTGTTAATACAGAGTACCATTAAATTCTGCTGTATAGACTGAAGTTATATTTCAGTGCTTTGCTCACTGGCCTAATGATGTTCTTCTGGGTACTAACTATGAATTATCTGCAGTATTGACATTGCTAATATTAAATTGTGCTTTGCCAAGTAGATTTTAAATTACGTAGATTTCAATCTAATCAGCTAACAACACTTGAGTAAGAGCTAATATATGTGAGTAAAGCCGGGTAAAGGAGTCGAGACCTGCAGGTCTATTTATCACTTGGAAGACGGAGGCTCGTGGCCATGCAGTTCCTTACTTTAATCTACGGCTTAGCACTGAAAGACTAATTGCCAGTGATCACGTATATCACTGATACAGCAGAACACGCATATATAACTTTCATTGTACTGATTTTTGGATTCTTGAGCTGTAGTTTGTTCCCAGGCATTGGCATTTTAAGGCCAATTTGGGATTTAAAGGGGAGTGTGTTCAGAAAAACCGCATTAGCACACAAGGGTGAGGCAATGTAAAAAATAATGGATATGTCTTCACAAACCAAAGATACTTTTAGTTCAGAGAAGTACTTGTCAAGTTTTATAAAGGCCCACTTAGAGAGAAGGGTTGCAGTAATGTGCAGTATAAAGTTAGCTCTTGATAGATGGTGTGGTGCATCGTGATTCATTTCAAAAAGCACTCCAGCATACTTTTCATCATTTATAGAAGCATAGGTACACATTACCCGGCACATGGCACAGTGGGGTGAGAAATGGCAATGGCTACGTTGCCCTAAATAATAGCTGTAGCTTAAAGACTACAAGACTATACTGAACATGTTGGTCATGTTTGGTGCTGTCTTGGCACCCAAAAAATATTCACAATTACATCAACCTTACATTCTTACCATACAACTTTTGTTCTACCAAAACCATGTAATATGAGAACCTTTGTAAACTATGTTGTGTAATCACTATGTATTTGATCAGGGAGGACCCGGCGCTACATAATTGGTTGATCTAAAGGAAATTGTATGGAGTGATCTAAAAGTGTATGGGGGGCTTTAGAGTGCACTTTGAAGGGACATATGCCTAGTACAGAGGTTTATATGGATCCATTTCATATGAAACTATGTAGGTAGGAATGTAACGACACAGGAAGCAACCAGACGACGGAGGCGGCTGTTGGTTGTGTAAAACTTTTTATACTGAACAATGAGATCCGAATGGGATCTCAATACAAAGGCAACTGTGGTAAATAATAGTCCTCCACACTTGGCCAACACTGCGTAGCAGCAAGCTACAGTCCTAACTCTACTAAATGGTTAGTAGAGTGTATACTGTATGGGTCAGATAGATGGCTGTGATCGGCCTCATGGCGCTCCAAGCAGCCATCAATTTTGCCCATATGCATGTATCGACACCTTTACAGTAGCATTGTTCTATCATGTAGTTTTTGCATAAATTAAGTTCAAAGTCAAGCTGAAATATTTTACAATTTGCAGACAAAAGACAAAAACATGTGCTAGATCAAAAGATTGTTGTATCATTATTCTATACATCTCTCTCAATTGTGGTGATGATACCATGTTAGGGACTTTAAAATTAACTCACATAATCAGCTAGTCAAAAGCAGCAGACATCAGTATAGATTAGAAGCCACATTGCCAGATCACAGAGAAATAGTTATAACTGCATATGACTGTAAAATGTATTACAATCTCTTGACCTTAAATCTCTATTTAATCGTCTCTTGAACGCAGACACATCATTCATAATACACATACCACGATATTCTAGGCAACAGACTGGGCTCTGACAAGATCTACCTGAGAATGACATTACAGGAATGAAATAATCTCCGAAACGCAGGCGATTGGATACCTGCATCTGCAGTGCGAGCGAAAACCTCTACCGGAAAGAGAAATAAAAAAGGATTTATTGGACAGTCAATGATTCCTTATCTGGAATAGTATAATAAAATAGTGCAGGAGAAGGGATTTTTCTTTCTTTGCAGTCAATGCCATGCTTTTATCTTTGATAAATGTTATTACAAAGTGAATTCCCTCTATCCAGGGCAGGATCCTATATCTTATGTATGCTAATTGTTGATCACCTGCCTGTGGCAGTATTGTACATTGCATCTACTATATAGGACTACTGTAAGTGATTAGACACAAGATTTATTAAAAATGAAACACGCGGCTGTGATATCGCCTGGACGTCATCTTTTTTTGCATAGCAAGGAAGTCATTACCATTTGGCTGCCTTGTTGGGGTGACCTAGATGGAAAATATTAACCCCATCTACTTACTGGCCTAGTCATGCTGAACCTATGGAGGAGATTTTAGTAGCTGAGAAATCACTAGAGATCAATGGAGAGCCTAATAGCAAATAAATCAATAAGCAGATTGAAGTAATGGCTCCCTATGGGGTAAACCACACTAGTTGCATACCATAGCAATCTGTTTTGGAGGGTGGGACACTTCTCCGTTCATGTGCTATTTCTAGATACTATTGCATTACTCCTAAAGCCCCCCATAGACGGGCAGACTCCCGGCAATAGTTGTAGCAGACCAACCTGCGTGCTCGCTCCCGCCGAGCACATCAAGGTTGGTCTGCCGCAACTATGAGGGAGCCCACCTTGACTTTTGTTGAAAAAAAGCCAGCAGGTCGGATCGCACACGGATCCGACATGCCGGTTCTTTTTCTGCCCGACTGCGCTGCAGCTTGTTAACTCAGAGGGGGAGTCTCCTCCCCCTCCGAGTTAATTGGCTTCAGTCTGACAGGAATCCCATGTGTTAGTGGAACACACAGGATTCCTGTCCGACATTTAGCAGACTGCTCACAGCGTGGAGACGTCACCACGCTGTAATCAGTCTGCTAAAGGTCTGCCATAGATCGAGGTGTCTATGGCTACCTTAAAGCTCCCCATACCACTCCAATACAATTTCCTTTAGATCTACCGACTGTAGTGCTGGGTCCTCCCTAATAGAATACACAGTGTTGGAAGGATTAGAAAGGTCTTCATATTACATGGTTTTGGTAGAAGAAAAGTTGATTGTACAGAAATTTTACAGTGAGATTGTAAGGTGTATGGGGGGCCTAAAGCTAGCCACACACGGTTCGATTTTGGTTCGATCGATGCTCGATTAGATTAATTTTTTCATCGATTGAACGAAAATCGAGAAATGCCCACATGGTACGATCGACGATAATTGTTCGATGAAGGCAGAAAAATTTATCGAAATTTGATCAGACATGTTGGAAAATCATCGTCGATTGTGCCAAAATCGTTTTATAATCGTCGATGTTTGTGGTGTTTCTCCTGGATCGATTAGATTCGATATAATAACACAGACCACTTCAATCTGAACTTCAATCGTTTCCATACCATACGACAATTTTTGTAATATTTTGGAATCGAAATCTCACCACAATCGCAAACTCAATGTGGGGTGTATGTTGATGCGATTAAGATCGATTTTCGATTAGACGATTGAATTCATCTATCTAATCGAGCATCAATTGAACCAAAATTGAACCGTGTGTGGCTAGCTTAAAGCCAGCCATACACAGTCGGATTGCATGGCCACTCGATCACCCATCCGATCGATTCCGACGATTCTGCCGGGAATCGGAGGTGTGATCGATCGGCCAATTAAGAGTATCCAATCGCTGCATACCACCTTGTCCCACGGATTCCTGGACGATTCCGTGTCCGATCGGTTGGACGCCTCACCATCAGTCGATCGGCCATGACCTCATCAGGATGGGATCAATCTGAGGGCCACCACCAACGTGCACGATCGGCCCTGAATCAATCTGACAGAACCAACATGTTGGTTCTCTGTCCGATCCGATTCTGGGCCCCTGATCAATCGGACGCGATCGATCGGACAAGGTGGGCTGCACACGATTCCGGCACGATCGATTCGCGTGCACGCGCCCGGAATCCGACCCGTGTATGGGGGCCTTAAGAAAGCCATTTGTTCCATCTGTTTAGTGACCATATACTAAAAGAAAACCCAAACAAATTAAGTATTACTCTAGGTGATGACCCAGATCAAATGGTTCAGCCCCCTTCAATAAATATAAAACAATTACTGTTCTTATTCTCCCACATATGTTCAACAAGCAATTGCCACATAGACATGGCAACCAGCATGGAACACACTCTATGTTCACATGTGGAAGTCTAGGTTTGTGTGGAGTGTCTTTAAATAAAGTTTAGGGCCTGTCTCTTTTACCCCACCCTGCACCCTCCTTCCCTTCCCCCATCACCCATAGTTTGCTCAAAGAATGTTTTTTGTATTTGGGGCATAAATGTATTTGGATCCATTTGTGCAGGATGTTTAGTACAGAGGAGGGGAGGATGTGTGATAACTGGAGGGTTCTTCAGTACTGCTCGTCAAGCGCTTTATCTCAGGTAGTTTATATTGGTGGGCCCTTACGGGTTTACATAGTCATAGTAGGGCACATGCGTGAGTGAGTACTTATTGACATGTGGGAGGTCTGTACTGGCATAGGGCTTCTGCGGGATGGGCCTGGCAACGAACTTGTTTTTATATACTCTTATATAAAAAAGTACATAAACATTTTTCATTCAAAAAATGAGTTTAAAAGCTCTAACATATCGCTTCTCTGCCTTTTGGCTAAGATCAAGTGTTGAATCTGTTCTTATCAGTTCCCAATGGAACCTCATGTAGTCCTCCTTAGAGGAAAGGTAAGGGGAGTGTAAGGGGGTAGCTCCTGCACTTCCAGGTGCAGCTTGGTTGCTGAAGGGGCATGGTTCTGTCTTTTCCACATCATGGATTAACCAGGAGGGGTAATTGGTAGGTGACAGGGAGAGCTTTGTCCTCCCCGGTCTTTGATTTGGGTCATTGCTACCCTTTACCGGGTTGAGGATGTGGTTACTACCTGTCATCATGCCTTCTGGTAGGAGCAGCTCTGTTGATCTTGTGACCTGGTCAGGGGGTCGAGATTGGGCCCTTATTAGACAATGCACCTGGTTGGGACCCAGAGGTGCCATAAAATTCACTGGTGGGGGACTACCTTTTACGGCACAACTAACACTGCCCACCTAAGCACATCTTTTATAGCACCGACCTCCCAGGGGTGGCCTTTTGGCACAATTTTTATAGCCAGTCTCTAGGCCTGTCCCATGTTTTGGCACAGGGCACATTTTATGTAGTTATGTCTCCCCCACTCCCTATGCACATTTGTTTTGGTTCACTGGTGCGGGTGTTGGTCCTTTGGGACTTAAACCCTTGAAAGTGGTGGGGATAGACAGCTTATGGCTCTGGCCTGGCAGTCTCTCCAAGCAATGGACACTCTTTGGATGAGTGCCCACCGAGGGTGTCCTCTTTGGAGGACTCCCATATGGTCCCTAGTACTTGGGAGGCCTGGCTTCGGTCGAGGTCACCTAGGGAATTGGACACCCGAGGGTCAGATGGCTTTGGCTGTCTGATCCCTTTTTAGGAAACGAGCCCTTAGCTCCTTTGGGAGCAGGACAACCGAGACACCCATGCATTTCTGTGTGGTTTTACTACGTATTGTGACAGGAAGCCCCATAAGATCACAGGCTGTGTTCTGGATGGGGTATACATCTGTCCCAGGTTTAAGGTCTATACAGAGCAGTATAGATTTTGACCACCAGAGGGCGAGCAGGCTGAGACGAGCTACCTTGGGTAGTGAGGTGCACAGGTGAGACTTGGCTTGACCATTAGACTGGGAGATAACCGCCCTGCCAGCTCTGGGAAGTGGCTCCACCCTGGAATCAGAACTTGTCAGTCTGAGGAGCTGCCAGACACAGTAAGACAGCCTGTGTATATTGTTTGTTGTTTTGTACATGTTTTTGATGGACTGTAGCTGTGAATAAACAGCACCTTTTGTTTTCACCTGCTAACCTTGTGGTGCTGTTCCTGTGTGTTGACTGTTTCAGGGAGTCCCACAATCTGCTACCGAGCTTATTCCTTTAAGGTTTGCACTTAATTGTTCGGCATTGGGTGTGAGTTTTCACCTAGGGCTCAATATAAATGAGTGTAAAAGTTCTTCTGCTTCAGGTACCTTTTTGTTGTTAACCACTTTTGAACATGACAATGCCCTTCCCTTTTTTTTATTTGGACATGTTGCAAGCTCTGAATTAGCATACACATTACACCAACAGTACATTGTGTAGTCGTTGTAGTGTTGCTGCATTTTCTAACATGAAAGCAGAAAGCCAAAGTTCACTTCTACCTTAGCATAATAATCATAGCGCATCCGTTTCCTCTCAATCACTGGACAGCTATGAGGAGGATGGAAAAAGTCAGCAAGAAAAGGTCAAGACAATCCCTATATGCCTCAGGCAGCAATGTTCCCAGCCCAGCTGTCACATAAATATATTAATACAACTTGATTTATACATAAAACAGAACGTGTTGCTTATAAACTGTGTCATTTAACACATTGTGTGTGTGTGTTTCATGGAAATCAATAATCTCCAAAAGCAAACCGAATGAAAGCAATAAAGCGGTTTTAGTAGAGCAATAAAGGTAACATGGTTAAAAATAACATAAGTGCAGCTCAATATTAGATTGCTGTTGACTTGACTTGTATTTTCTATTGTGTTGCAACTTTCAGAGCCAATAGTAGAGATATAAATAATTGGAAAACTGTGCTGCGAAATTGTCCTGGCCATATATTTAGATCTCTCTGTCAGATATCCTTTAGATCTACCAACAACTATGTACTTTCGGGTCCTCTGCTATTGAACACAGGTAGACTTGATTGGTTAGAAATATTACATATTACAGGGTTTGGGTAAAACAAAAGGAGATCTAAAGGAAATCTGACAGAGAAATCTTAAGGTGTATGGGGGCATAAGATATAGCAGCACTTTGAGGTTAGGGATCAGCATTCAGTGAGATGGGACAAAATTACCATCTAGGAAAGGCAGAGTTTACTGCACACTACAATAACACTGCATGGAATTGCTTATGGAGATTAGACTCTAGAATAGTTGTAGAAACCCCTAAGTAAAACTAGAATGGTGAACAATATTCGTTTCCCCTCCAGCATTGCATCTGAAAAGAAAATCAATGGGTTTCCAATACTTGGTGCTTTGCAGCAGAGCTGTCCATTGTGCTGATACTGGAACTGAGGAGACGAGGCGCCCTCTGCTGGTGAGTCTACAAACTGCAGGTAATGTATGTGCTGTGGTTATAAACCCGTCATTATAAACCTTTATACCTTACCCACACGTCTCATTACATGTGAGATTTACTATTTGCGTTTCTTTAAACCTTTCAACTTTGGGGTGCTAACTACCCTCACTCCTAGCATGTCTCTCCCTCTCTACCCTTGGGTGGGGGTTTGCCATCAGTAAGTGACTGGTTGGGGTGTTCCCATCTATTCCCATTCATACTCATACTGGTGTTCTTTTGCACATATATATAGGTAGACACACTGACCAATTTGGAGTCTGTATACTGTTTAAAACCCACATACCCCTACCGATGGCCACTGGGGGATGGGAAAGGACTAGCATACAGTGATAGATGAAGGCATTGGCGGTGAGTGTCCTGGGTGGATCAGCTATGTGATGTTTAATTTGGGGTACTTGCCAAGGTACTGGAAGTTATTTTTCGAGATGTTCCTTTGGCCTATCCACCCCTCTCACTTATACACTGGGAGGAGTAAGAGGGGTTACCATCATGTGCGTTTAACAATGTGTTTATTTTCATGATGTATATATTCGACTTTTGTATGTTTCATATCCATCACTATTTATACTTTATTTTCATTGTAGATTTTCCCTAAGCACATACTTGGTCCCAACCGAGATTGATGTAAATTTCTCCTGATGAGGCCCGGTTCGAGGATAAAAACACATCTTTTGCTATTTACCAATCAGGATGAATGCCATCTTGTTAATCTATGTATGCAGTCGATGTTGCACATGGTGGGAATTCATGTATTTACCCATGTGGGTGATGAAATGATTATACTGTGCCAATAAAGCAACCTTCTAACCTATTTATTTGGGGTTTGTCCCTTCCTACCACCTAAATCCTATGGGGCTAGCCACCCCTTTCCTTTTCTAGCTACCACTGGATCTGGTGTTTGTGAATGAATGAAATTCATTGAAGGTGCCTTAGCAACTGTGCCGCACTACCAAATTGCTCCATGCCACTGTTTATATGAAGTATGTGCTGTGGTTCCCTGAAAAAACGATACCCTCTTTCCGGGAATATAAAGCATCCCCCAAAAATAAGGCACCTGTACATTATTGCCTCACGCTGAAATATAAGACATCCCCTGAAAATAAGGCACCTCCGAAGATACGGTACTGTAACTCTGGACAGGGGAATCAGAGGGGGCAATCAGAATGACAGAGGATGATAAGTAGTTACTACAATAGTAACCCCCCCCCCCTCTGATCTCTCTGTGCCATTTTAAGTGATTACACCCCCCACCCTGATACCCCAGTGCTGTGTTCTTCCTCATGGAAAAATAAGACATCCCCTGAAAATAAGGGGCATAGGGCATCTTTGGGAGCAAAAATTTATATAAGACGCTGTCTTATTTTTGGGGAAACACGGTAGTATCTTAGGCTGGCCATAGATGCTTAGATCTACTGGGCACGATCGATCTCTAGAAATCGGCCCACGGACGTGTCATTACTTTGGATGGGGACCAGCTTCTGTGAATACAGCAGATCTCTCAAGTCTTTTTTTTTTTTTTTAGGGAGGGTTTTTATTAGAACAGGAGATGCTAAGTCTAACTTAAGCATCTGAACTGCTTCCGCATTGAGGCTCGGAAAACCATGACAGCCAGGCAGATACCATTTTCATCAGGAAAGGTCAAACTTTGATCCCAATCATTCCTGTCTAAGAATTCCTGTTGGGGCTTGTTTCCGGGTGATCTACCTTCATTATAATCGTGGGGTGGAGATCGCACCCATACAATTCAATGGGGCCGCAATGTGGCCCGTGATCTGAGACGCGGCCATTGGGTTGCGGGATGTGCACTACAGCCCCTCCACTTTCCCTCTATTGCAGCACTACAGCCCCTCGCACCTTCCCTCTATGGCGGCTCTACAGCTCCTCCACCTTCCCTCTATGGCAGCACTACAGCCCCTCC
>CM070032.1:29068597-29080497 GCA_036250615.1 Ptychadena robeensis
TTCTAGTGCCATTCATGAAAACATAGATTCCTGGTGGTAGGTCCGCTTTAAGTGCACATTCACAAGTGCAAGATCACCCGGGAACAACTACCGCATTTGCGCATTATCATAACGTGGTTGGAGTCAGTGATTGACAAGTGACGCATATTGTATGCATTTGCCACAGCGGAGCAGTTCTGGTTTCAAGTCGGCTGCTGATGCCCTAGGGTGATGGATATGCTGATGTTTACTATGAAAAGCCCTTGTTATGTGGTGACAACTGACCAGAGCAATTGCAACAATGAATAGAGTGCCTGAGCAAGGAGTGTTGTAGCAGGATACACACTTAGGGGTTGTTTCCATTGTACGTCAGGATCCCTCGCTTAGCGGGGATCCCGACGTATCACACAGACATTGCCTGCTCGGCGAATTTACACATCCGCCGGTGCAGAGGCTGAACATACTCGACTACGTTGAGCCTTACATCGGCGGAACGGCTCGGCGCAGTAAAGACAGATCCTCTGCCGAGCAGGTAAGTATCTGCTATGTCCGGACCTCCCGCTAAGTGTATATGCTTTGCGAAGGGGGTCCCGACATAATGGAAACACAGCCATAGTGTATGTCAGGCTCCCTGAAACCAGCCGTGTGAAGGCAGGTTAAATCTAGAAGTATTTTCATAGTGTGGTATCAAGGTGCACATACCACACATTTATTGTATAATCAAACCATAACTTTATTTAATACATTATGGGACTTATATTTATCTAAACACATTACCAACATTCAGAATAGCAGATATTTGTATACTAGTGAAGACATAGTGTTCTTTTTCCCTCTTTATTCATTTTCTAAGGATTTCCCTTTTAGGTGGGATAACAGATTCTCTGTCAGAAAAGCCCCCAAATCCATTCTTTTAAACTGATGACATTTGGGATGTGTATCTTCTATGAGTTTTGTGTGTTCTCCTTATCCACTTTCCCCATTCATACCTGGGCACATCTACCTCAAAACAGCAGGCACCCTTTATGGCACTTTTTGGGTGGATGTACAGAGGTCTGGACAAGGATGGCTCAGTTGGTGACCCTAAACTATGTTGGATGTGTATTTGATGAAACTTGAAGATATATATATATAT
Organism: Ptychadena robeensis; assembly: GCA_036250615.1. NCBI lineage: Eukaryota > Metazoa > Chordata > Amphibia > Anura > Ptychadenidae > Ptychadena > Ptychadena robeensis. The sequence continues at coordinate 29,069,712 of CM070032.1, forward strand.
ATATTACACCCTGTTTCCCTGCTGCGAAGGCACTGTCTTATAAATTTTTTTTAAATGGCAAAATATGCCCTAGGTCTAATTTTCAGGGGATGTATTATTCTGATCTTTCTGTGCCAATCAGTGTCCCTTTTGATCACTGTGCCATTCATTGTCCCCTTCACTGACTCATTTTTTTAGGGTTCTGCCGGTACGGCCGGGTAACAGACTCCGTTACGGCAGGGATCAGCAGCTTGCTTGTCCTTCCTGCACTGCACGGAGTCACATGGAGGCACACAGCTACTCATTGTACCACTTGAATGGGAGATTTGGGCAGGGGCAGGTATCGGTGGGTGTCTTATTTGCGGGAGATGATCTGGCGACCTGCAGTGGGCCCTGTTCCCGCATCTCAAGGTTATCGTTTTTAGATTTACTGGGGACTTGTAAAAGAGGTTTAACTCGCCCCATTTGGCACACTCTTGGCAGTGATGCATCTCCTAGGCTGGCCTTTGGCTCCACCCCCCACACCATTTTAAGTTCACTGTAGAGGGAAGAAGAAAAGTCTACACCTGCTGTCCGGTGTTTACGACTATATTTAGTCAGGACTAAATGAAAACAAGCAGTTGACTATACTAGCAAATACATTTCAACAGGACTTTGACTTTAATGCAAACCTGCAAATTATCAGACTGGCATTTTTACTTATCTACTGCTTTTACATGTTTTACTTTCTTTGACTTTGATATTTCCTAATGGCAAAAGGCATATTTGCATATGACACTAGTCAAGTCCCTGCAATGTGAGGGAAGGGGCAGCATTCCATCTTACCTCAATCCAGGAGCCTAAAGGCCCCCATACACGCCCCGATTTTCTGTCCGATTGATTAAAAACAATCGATTCTTTGCATCGCTCTTCCAAAAATCGGTCAATGCCCACATGGTTCGACCGAGTAACTTCGATCAAACTTTTGGGAATAATAGGTCGGACTGTGATCGGACATGTTGGAAAAATTTTCTCGATCTAATCTAAATTGTATTCAATCTCCTACTATTTCTTATGACCCGACCAATTTAGGTCCGATCTAACTAATTATCATACTTTTACTTCCTGTTTAAAACATTGTGGTGTGTGTAGAATCATCTGCCAGGTTGTGCTGGGATGTATATATGTTTTAACATTCTCCTGTATTTCTCTTTTTGTTTTATATTCATGTGACTAAACTGAAGTTGAGACCCTGTTTCCCCTATGATTAGCCATCCCCATCAAAGGCAAAGCCCCCACCCCCAGAACAGACACCCACAGATACCTGGCCCTGGTACAATTGTGTGCCTCAAGCTGCTGATCCATGCCATAACCCTTCCACTTCCGATCAAACATAAAATCGTCCGATGGAAAATGTTCGATCGAAGTAGGTAAAATCGGACAATAATTGGTTACTTTATTTGGAGGTATAATGAAATACAGTCCGATCTATCAAAGATCCTCGTATCGGAAAACATTGTTTTTAATCGATCGGATGGAAAATCGGGGTGTGTATGGGGGCGTTAAGGCTATGTTCCCACATAGGCGATTGATCACGTGCAGAAATCAGTGTTGATCGCATCCATTCAGTTGATGTGTGCATGATTAAAATGCAGATTTATCGCCTTTGTGGGATTATAGCCTTATAAGGCAAACAAATTGAACCATAACATTCATGTAATGCAAATACCAGTAGGTTGAATAACTAAATGGCAAACCTGCTCATTCATTGTCCGCTCCCAATGTGCTGCATTTCCAGTACTCTTGCTTAACAGCCATTGACCTTGTACAGTTGTCACTGCTGCTTGTTTCTTGTCCTCTACATTGCTTCTGCTACCATGTCTAGATGCCTTTCTTCCCCTTAAAGCTTGAAGACATCCCTATTCCATCACATGCATTCAGCCTTCCTCTCGCCAGAATGATTTCTCTCATGTTCTTTGTCATACACTAATGCAAATTAAAAGAATCAGATATTCAAGTACAAATCAAAAGGTGATAATTGAGCTTTAGACGGACATCCCACCCATTCATTCTCAGCAGATAGCAGTACAAAAAATGGCACGGAGAAATATTTCCCATTGCAGAGTTCTAAAGCTAGCCATACACGTTCGGATTCCATGGCCGCTCGATCACCTATCCGATCGATTCCGGCGATTCTGCCGGGAATCGCAGGTGTGATCGATCGGCCAATTAAGAGTATCCGATCGCTGCATACCACCTTGTCCAACAGATTCTGGGACGATTCCGTGTCCGATTGTCCACCTCACAAATGTCAACTCCCCCTGATCTGTGCAGAATCGGATCAAAAAGACCAACATGTTGGTTTTCTGTCGGATCCGATTCTGGGCCCTTGATCAATCGGACGTGATCGATCGGACAAGGTGGGCTGCACACGATTCCGGCACGATCGTTTCGCGTGCACGCGCCCGGAATCGATCGTGCCGGAATCCGGCCAGAATCCGACCCGTGTATGGGGGCCTTAAGATTGATCCTTATTTCTAATTGTTTGGCTGAACAGGATGTTTTTCATTTTATAAATCCACTGACTTTTCAGTATCTCAGTAGTTTGCGACTGAAAAATCCCGTTGTTTTTCAGGTGATTAAGCCGCATGTTCCAGGAATACGATTCCCAGATAGAAAGAATAGTCCAAAGCCTAATGGTAAGTGTGCAGTAAAGTCCATAATTAGAAAGTGTATGCGGAGGACACCCCTCACTTTTTGGTAAATAGTTGATGTTAAAGTTTTGTGCAAACTAAACCCTATGGTGCATCTGTGGAGCATCTTAAAATGTAAAGCAGAGGAGCGCAAGGTCTCTTACATCCACCAGCTCTGTGTTGTAGAGGAGGATTCAGGTGGCAACCTGTGAAGCTCTAGTGAACACCATTCTCAAGAAGAGTTGAAGTTAGACACACACAGATAATTCTACAATCTAGCTGTGTAATTATAATTTCGAGTGCAGGTCTAACCCCCTGCACAGTGCTGCTGGATGTCCTGATGAATTTTTCGTTAATACAAAAAGTATGTTGACCTAAAAAAAAAACATAAAAAATGAGATTTAGTTTTATTAAAAAATTTTTTTTTGTTAATATATTTTCAAATTTGAAAATATAATATATATTTACCAAAAAAGATAACCCTACATGTCTGCAGATGCACGATGCAGCATTTGAATAGACATTTTTTTGCCGAATCTTCAAGGGACAGATCTTCGCTGGAGTTTCAGGGAAGAGACTGCTCTTCATGGGACATTTGGCCCTATGTGGAAAGAGAAGAATTTACAAAGGTGGATGCCTCCCTCCTGTCCTTCCAAGCTTGCCAAAAGGGGTCTGCCATTCTCTGGAGGGGGCTTCATTGTTTATTGCCACCCTTTTCCAGAGCTTAACAGACCCTATGCCAGCAGTTGGGCTGGTATGCTCATGAAAGGGGAAAAGTCCATGAACTGCCCCCAAACACCCCCAAGTCGGCAGCCCTGAAAGCTACCATTGAAATATAGCCTTGAAAATTAAGGTCCCCATACACGGTCACCACACTGCTCTCAAGCATTCATCAATTGAATGGCAATCTATTGTCCAAAGTGGTGACCCTCACTCCCCATCAAAAGCAATGAAGATCAAACATGGATTCCCTGTTGATCGAGCAGTCTTTGAGCGGTATCCATCAAAGACAGGGTGGCCACGAATGATGGCCATGAACGTGCATGCTGTGACGTCATCGATTGAACGGGTATTGACCCGCGCAAGGAGACCTTTAGATGTTTCTTTTGAAACCTGCAGATAAGCAATGTGTAATTGTAGTTTTAGGGGGAAGTACAGGGAGTGCAGAATTATTAGGCAAGTGGTATTTTTGAGGAATAATTTTGTATGGCACAAAACAAACAATGTATCAATGAACCCAAAATCATTAATCTCACAGCTGAATATTTTTGGAAGTAGTTTTTAGTTTGTTTGTTAGTTTACTATTTTAGGGGGCTATCTGTGTGTGCAGGTGACTATACTGTGCATAATTATTAGGAACTTAACAAAAAAACTAATTCATAAACCATTCATTATTATTTTTTACCAGTGAAACCAATTAAATCTCACACATTCACAAAAGACATTTCTGGACATTCAAAAACACCAAAACAAAAACAAATCAGTGACCAAACATAGTACATTTCTTTGCAAGGACCACTCAAAAGCTGCCATCCTGGGATTATTCGCTGTTTGATCTATCACCATCAACATTTGGTGCAGCAGCAACCACGCCTCCCAGACACTGTTCAGAGAGTGTTATGTTTTCCCTCCTTGTAACTCACACATTTGATGTGATTGACCACAGGTTCTCAATGGCGTGGCAGATCAGGTGAAACAAGGATGGGCATGTCATTAGTTTTCTTCTTTTATACCCTTTATTGCCAGCCATGCTGTGGAGTACTTGGCCTGCGTGTGATGGAGCATATGTCCTGCATGAAATCATGTTTCTTGAAGGATGCAGACTTCTCTGTTAAAATGCTTGAAGACAGGGGTATTCCAGGACTGGCAGTAGGGATGGAGTTGAGCTTGACTCCATCCTCAACTCCGAAAAGGCCCCACAAGCTCATCTTGATGATGCCAGCCCAAACCAGTACTCCAAACCTCCACCTTGCTTGGAGTCTGAGTGGATGGAGATCTCTGCCATTTAACCAATCAGCCACGTGCCCCATCCATTGGCCCATCCCAGACTCACTCTCCTTTCATCAGTCCATAAAACCTTAGAAAAAACAGTCTTGAGCTATTTCTGGCCCAGTCTTGACGTTTCAGCTTGGTGCCTTGTTCACGTGGTGGTCGTCTTAGCCTTATGTCTCTGAGTATTGCACCAACTTGCTTTTGGGCACTCCAGGATGTTGCAGCACTGAAAATATGGGCCCCAAACTGGTGGCAAGTGGCATCTGGCAGCTGACACGCTTGAATTTTCTCAGTTCATGGGCAGTATTTGTTGTTCCACATGCTTCTTGCGACACTGTTGACTATGTTCGATATGAAACGCTTGTGATTGTTAGATGATCGCGCTTCAGAGCTTTGCAACTTTAAGAGTGCTGCATCCCTCGCAGAGATCTCCTATTTTGGATTTCTAAGCCTGTCAAGTCCTCCTTTTGACCATTTGGCCAAAGGAAAGGAAGTTGCATAATAATTATGCCCCACACTATTATAGGGGGTTGATTGTTCATTAGACACACCCTTTCATTACAGAGATGCACATCACCTAATATGCTTAAGTGGTAGTAGGCTTTCGAGCCTATAAGCTTGTGAGTAAGGAAACTAAAGAGGATGATGTGGTCAAAATGCTCATTTGCCTAATAATTCTGCACTCCCTGTATGTAAGAGAGATTGAGAAACATTTTTTGTGTATATGAAAGGTGATGCAGACATTTGATGTCAAGAAAAAAAAGTTATGTCATAGAGACTAAAGCAGGGTACAGACGTCGAGATATGGGTCAAATCGATGGCAGTTTCGAGTGCCGTGCGTGCTTACGGCCATCTATCTGACCCATATAATCTGCCCCCATAGCTGTTTTCGAGCAGGACCAATCAATCCCACTCGAAAAAAGCCTTATCGGACATGACCGTTAATATGGCAATGGGTCTCCAGGCAAAGCTCTGCAGAGGAGGAGGAGCTGGGGAGAGAGTTCTGATGTCATCATGCTGCTGCAGGGTACGTTGGACGGCTCCAATATCGAGCCGTCTGTTTCCTGCTTAAGGGTCCCCATACACCTTTAGATTTCTCTGTCAGATTTCCTTTAGATCTCCTTTTGTTTTACCAAAAGAAACCTATACAAATATGCATTATTATTTTTATATGACTGTTTTTTTTTATATATTTTTATATGACTGTTTTATATATTTTTTTGTTACTGCCAGTTTTTTGTTACAATCCTATTTCTTTTCTTAGAAGCAAACCCAATTATTAAGAAATTGCATTTGTAATTATTATTTTTTGGGGGTTTGATGTATTTACACTTATGTGCATTGTTCATTGTTCTTCAGTTAAACACAGTTTTCAATTTTTAGTACAAGAAGCATTGAAGGCTATGGTTTTCCCATTCACTGCACCTTCAGTCACAGCACAACAAGCTATCGGGGAAAATCCGCCAGGAATTTCGAATCCGGCATCGGTCCGCCGAGTAGTGACATCTCCGGATACTAATGACTTGCTGAAATCATTTCCTCAGAAGTACAGGAGAAAACCTGTATCCAGTGAGGAGATGGAGTATATACAAGTGAGGCACTCATGCTTTATCAAAAAATTTTCTCCATAATTTTGGACTTGAGTTAAAATATATGATAGACCATGTTAAATATTTGTAATTGTACATTTAATAGAATTATAAAATATCAAATTTCTGCACGATGGCCACTTAGGTTCTGTATTAAATAAGCCATGGGCACGATGTTCTGTTTTCTTGGCACTTCATTACAACCCAATAGACTTTTGCCCAACATTTGCTATCATGAGTAGGGGTATGCTCCAGGGGGGCAATCAGGTGTTTGTGGCCTAAGCTAAAAGTGGGTCTGGTATGCCTTGAGCGGGGGGGACACTTTTAATGTAAATGTGATTTCTGGTGTTTGCACACTATAGACAGTATCTATAGTCATTGTGGCTATCAATATGCCCTGAGGGCCCTTTCACACTATATGCGTTGCGTTTTAAAAACTTGCACGCTTTTTATTACTGCACGCATTTTTTTTGTACTGTGCATGGTTTTCACACAGACAGCCAATGTTACCATTCACACTGCATATGTTGCGTATTTAAAAAAGCAGCATTTCCGCATGTGTTTTCTAAAACGCCAAGTTATATGCATTTTTTCTTTTTCATGCATTTTTTATTAATTTGTTCAAAAACTGAAATGCAAAAGCAGATGTAATGTGAATAAAATGTATATATGCAGAAATGCATGCCTTTAAAAAACACATATAATGTGAAAGGGCCCTGAAGGTTTCTGAATTTCACCTGCCATTTAAGTCAATGTGGTCCGCCGTGAAAATGGGAACCAGTATTTGCAGGAAAAGTCAGAAAATCTGTGGCCGATGTTCGTCAGTCACTAGTGATAACATTGCCAGTTATTATTTCTAAAAGCAGTCCTCTGAGAATTGAACTCTCTCTCATATGAGAGTGTTGCCTGATCTAACCATATTGAACATTGTACATATGGGACTCCCTGGCACCCAGCTTGGGTAAAAGTTTTTCTGTATTGTTGAATGCATGCATGGCCGCTTAATGTCTTGTCTTTCATTACAGCGTGGAGGTCCTGAATGAATACCTGAAGTGTGCCTCTTGCTGCCAGAATACACAGATTGTTACCAAGTGTTCCTCAGACTGTTTGACATAAATTGTAAACTAGAAATTAATAAAACCAATTCCTACACTTTGGATGTTTCACACCTCTGACTTTTCTGCAATTTTTTATTTTGGTCCTGTACGAAGCAACAGGGCAGTGTGTGTATTTACATTTTGTATGAATGTAATTATTGAATTAAATTTCTCTATTTGTAATATGCAAGTTTTTTTTCTTTCCCAAGGTATATGTTTTCTTTATTATAACCCTTAAAATATAAATGAAAACATTTTAGTTCACACAACACTCACAAATGTACATCACCATAGCTGTAGTCACAACATAGGCAGACTAGTATGTAACCATTGGGCTGCCAAGCTACATGTTAAGTAAACATTTCTCCAGCTAACATACCTAGGGCTGGACGATATGGCAAGAATTTATATCGCGATATATTTCTTAATTTTGGTCGATAAGATAATTCTGATATCGATATGGACAATATTATAAAGCCTCATAAAAAAAACTGCAGAGGACGCACACAATGGATGTCTGGAAAGTGATTTTGCAAAGTCTATAATACCTCCAGGCTCCTCCTATTAAAACTATTGTGAGGCTGATCTCCATGTGCTGGGAGTGTATGAGCAGTGAGGGAAGGCTGATCTTGATGGGTCCTGACCCCTCTGAAGTGATCTCTCTTGGGGTAGGGGACCCATCGAGATCAGCCTCCCTGCTGACACTGCTCATACCCTCCCAGCACATGGAGATCAGCCTCCCAGTGTCAAGTTCATTCTGCAAAGGACAGGGGACACAGAGGGGGAGGCTGATCTCACTGTCAGTGACACTGGAAGGGAGGCTTACACATTCAGGGATATCTGTAGGCAGTGCAGACAGTGATGGCTGCCAATTGCTAGCGTGTCATCCTGTACTCCTGCCAGCCTGGGGTTGGGTTTCACCATGGGCTGACAGGAGCAGATGGCAGCTAGCAATGGGCTGTGTGACTGCCAATCTTTTGCCTTCTGATTTGTTCTAATGCAGTGCTGCCTCACCCCCTAATTTTGTGTCAGCTGCCAGCAACCCCCAGCACAGCTCAGACGAGACGATCTACCTAGGACCGTCCCTGACTGAAAGTCATTCAGTGATGAATGATACAAATTTGTAAACACATTTTCGATATAAATTTCCGGGATTTCAATATACAATTATATTGCGATATATATTGATATTAAATTATTGTCCAGTCCTTTAGAGTCTGCTTTTGTAAGGATTTTTGCATCATTGCTAAGCGGGTAGAGGGGGGCTCGCCTCTGGGACTAGTCTAAGGTGCAGATATGTAGATTAAGGAATATGTATTTATATAAATCCCAGGTGCCCAACCTGCATTCTTCAGCGGCCCCTCTCAGTCCTCCATTAGTGGCCCCTGAAACCTTACCTAACTCATGCATAGGAACTCACCTGTCCACCAATTCCCTTAGAGCGAGAAGAGGAAGAGAGGCGGCGATTGACTTAGGCCCCGGCTGAGCGGGCTGATTGGCTAATCTGAAAGTTTTGTTATTTCTAAATGAAAAATAATGTATTCTAGCTTTGCAGACTGTAATTTCTTCAATATAAAATGCTTATACAAGTCAGTGTAGATTGAAAATGTTATGTGCGGCCCTTAAGGGGTAACGAGGGCCGCACCTGTTGCCCTCCATATCAACTCAATTACCCACCACTGATATAAATTATGAAAATTTATAGTGGCCTAGAAACAGCAAACAAAATATTAAATGAAACTCCCAAGGAGTCAAGTAACACTGTCCTGTGTGGAAAACTAGCCCATTGCACACAGGTGTGTGATGTGCTTTTGATGCATTTTGCCCTCATTCACAAATCAAAAATTACAATCAATATACCTGTAAAGACATCTCTCTGAACATTGCAAGATATATACTCACTGTGGCTCTATGGGTCATTAAAACTACCAGACAAATGGAGATGAGGAAAGTGGAGACCACATGCAAAATGCCTTACCTTAGTATTCAAGAGTATGTTTTGTTGTAAGGCTCGTTTACATGGGCAGTTTTCAACCACCCACGTTCACACAATAGACCTGTCATGGGGGTGCTATCATTACGACCTGAGCACCTGCACAAAATTGCAGGAGCGTCTGGTCGTTGGGAAACGAACATGTAAATCAAGTCTAAGGGCTTGTTTCTATTATATGTCGGGACCCCTACGCTAAGCGTATATGCTTAGCAGGGGTCCCGACGTATCCCACAGACTTTGCCTGCTGGCGGATGGTCGGTTTACACATCTGTCAGTGTAAAGGCTAAACGTACTTGACTACGTTCAGCCTTACACCGCCGGATCAGCTCGTCGCAATGAAGACAGACCCGTCCGCCGCGCAGGTAAGTCTATCTGTTACGTTGGGACCTCCCGCTAAGCGGAGGGGTCCCAACGCAATGGAAACAAAGCCTAAAGGTAGCCATACATGGTAGGATCCACGGCCTATGTGAGTCAGCTCCGTTGACATCCTCATCAAGAAATGCGATCAACGCAGGGGGTGTCGACAGAGCCGAGAACGCTGTGGAAACATACCCTTAGGTCACGATCTCACATTGCATTTGGAGAGGTTGGCTTCACAAGATGGGTGCACCTGCAGAGAAATACAACCACTTCCTATATCGGGGATACAATTATGACAATGGACCTCGCTTTCCTTGGTGGATTTCCATTTTTTATAAGTGACATGTGGGTATTATCCAACATAAGCTTCCATAGTCACTGTACAGAAGGTTCCTGTACTTCAGTAGGTAACATAGCCAGATGTTGGTCAGATGGCACCTGGATTGTTCTATAGCTTATAATAGAAACTTGTGGGGATGCCATTGGTGATGGGTTTTGAAAATCCTTAATGCCCGGTTGCTATAATTAACCCATTGGCTTCAATATTTTCTGCACAGAGTGTGCAGGCACCCATCCAAAGGAGTGGCCAGTGCCACCTGCCAGTAGTCTGGAAAGTGCCAGTGTAAATTTAGCCTAATCGCTGCTTTGTTTATGACATTTGTTAACCATTTAGTATGTTGTTTTATATCATTTAATGTGTTTTATTGGAATAGCTGACCAACCTAATTTCCCCATATGTTGTATTAAAATTCACAGCATTATGATGCCCAGACCTGCAACCAAAGTAAAAACCTGTTCATATAAATAGATAACATTTTAAAGTCTATGCTGTTATGATATCAGACACTACCCTGTTTCCCTGAAAATTAGACAGTGTCTTATAATAATTTTTGCTCCCAGAGATGCCCTATGTCTTATTTTCGGGGGATGTCTTATTTTCCATGAATAATACAGCACTGGGGTATCAGGGTGGGGGGATCACTTAAAATGACACAGGAGGGATGAGAGGGGGGAATCAAAATGGCACAGGAGACTCCGAAGTAGGGATTCCATTTTAGTAACCCCTTCTGATCATTTTGATTGCCCCCTCTGATCCCCCCCTGT
>CM070032.1:29088153-29098219 GCA_036250615.1 Ptychadena robeensis
AATACAAAAAAACATCAGACTTCTAAGGGTGTTGGAGATCTGTGGGTTGAAAGTCAGAATTGACATAATCATTTTTCATTGGGACAGCACTAGAGTCCTAGGTTCAAATCCTGGCCTGGGCACTATCTGCAAGGAGTTTGTATGTTCTCCTTGTGTCTGTGTGGGTTTCCTCCAGGTACTCCAGTTTCCTCCCACACTCCAAAAGACATGCAGTAGGTTCATTGGCTTCCCCAAATAAAGATTCTCCTATGTTAGTTACATGTGACCTAGAACTGTGTTAGTTACATATACATGACTATGGTAGGGACATTAGATTGTGAGCTCCTCTGAAAGAGACAGCTAGTGATATGACTATATATGCTCAGTGAAACGCTGCGTTATGTGTCGCCGCTTTATAAATACAAGATAATAATAATTATAATAATTGGTACTACATATGAAGGATGCTTGTTAAATGAGAACAAATGCAGGAAGTGCCAAAAAACACACAAAATCCAAAAAGTGTACAGAAATAGACATGATTTTATATTTTTACACAAGGGATTTAAAACCCTTCAATAAATACACAAAGCTCTTCAGAATAGCTGTTTGTAAATGCAGACTAGGTGATTGATTTCCTACATGTGTGGCTGAATGAAACACTGGAAGTATAGTGTATGAAGGCTTAGGATGCAAACCCACACATAACCACTAGGTGGTGTACTGCTCCCTTTACTGTATAGAAGCATTTCTGCTGCTGCTCCCCCCCCCCCCCCCCATGTTTTGGTTGTTTATTTACAAATCATATCTTATTTAATAATATTTTATTAACAAAATTGTTATATTACATAGAAACACATCGACAAACCTTTACAACTGTACAGATGTTACAATTCCCAGCTCCTGAGCAAAAATAAATGATAATTAAGTAATTTTACTTATTAATAAAAAACCTTATTTAAAGATTACAAATATAAACAACTTATTCATGTTAATATTCATATGTATAAATAATTACCATTATCTTACCCTTTGAAATGATCCTATGTTAATATTATTACACCAATCCATATCCAGTGCATATAGTGCAAAGGAAAGGTCAGTAAGGATATATAAACCCCAACTTCCTTTTTCTTTCACTGGTTACTCAAGATGTTTATCTAGTTGACAGCTGTTTTCACAGTAGAACATGCTTTTGTGGTAAACAAATGAGGCATGAGGCTTGGTGATGGGTGTGTGGTGGTTTTGTGTAAATATTTAAGCTACACAAGTTGTGTTACTTTGCCACTTTATTATCTCTTGTGTCATCCATTTTTGCTGATTGGTTCGATTCCTGCTTTAGTTATTTTATAGCATTGTCTGCTTTCCCCTTATCACTTGTATGATACTGCCTTTTGTATCTTAAATAGGGATAAATCGAACAGCCTTAAGAGAAATCAAACTTCTTCAAGAATTAAGTCACCCTAATATTATTGGAGTAAGTATAAAGAAGCTTTATATTAGTTGTTTCATTTCCAATAAAATTTGGTATTGAGACAAGAGATGTTGTTTCCCTGAAAATGGCTTTGGTGTTCACCATACAGTCCTGGCCAAAAGTTTTGAGAATGACACATATTTTAAATTCGAAAAGTTGCTGCCTAAGTTTTTATAATAGCAATTTGCATATACTCCAGAATGTTATGCAGAGTGTTCAGTTGAATTGCATAATCCTTCTTTGCCATAAAAATGAACAAAATCGCAAAAACAAAAACTTAAAGGAAAGAGGTTCAGTTCTTGTTAAAAAGGCTTTAGGGCGTCCAAGAAAGTCCAGCAAGCACCAGGATCGTCTCCTAAAGAGGATTGAGCTGTGGGATCGCAGTGCCACCAGTGCAGAGGTTGCTCAGGAATGGCAGCAGGCAGGTGTGAACGCATCTTCACCCACAGTGAGGAGAAGACTTTTGGAAGATGGCCTGGTGTCAAGAAGGACAGCAAAGAAGCCACTTCTCTCATAAAAAACCATCAAGGACAGATTGATCTTCTGCAGAAAGTATGGTGAATGGACTGCTGAGGACTGGGGCAAAGTCATGTTCTCCGATGAAGCCCCTTTCCAATTGTTTGGGGCATCTGGAAAAGGGCTTGTCCGGGGAAGAAAAGGTGAGCGCTACCATCAGTCCTGTGTCATGCCAACAGTAAAGCATCCTGAGACCATTCATATGTGGGGTTGCTTCTCATCTAAGGCAGTGTACTCACTCACAATTTTGCCCCAAAACACAGCCATGAATAAAGAATGGAACCAAACACCCTCCACCAGCAACTTCTTCCAACAACAGTTTGGTGAAGAACAATGCATTTTCCAGCACGATGGAGCACCGTGCCAATGGGCAAAAGTGATCACGAAGTGGCTCGGGGACCAAAATGTTGAAATTGTGGGCCCATGGCCTGGAAACTCCCCAGATCTTAATCCGATTGAGTCTGATATAACTGATATGTTCTCATATTGTGCGTTTTGGTTTTTTCATTAGCAGCGATTGCCAGATTTTATCTCGTAGATTACAGTGATGGTGACATTAGGCTTCATCGAGATGAACGCTGAGTTCAGCAGTGGTTGTGGACTGCCGACAACCATCCCTGTCTTCTCTATGGCAGACCAGTGGGTTTTCGTGCTGGGAGCAACATATTTCAGATTTTCTAAGTGGAGTGTAATATGTTGCAGCTCAGTATAAGGAGATGGTGTTTAATTACCTCCTTTTGGGCTGGGCATACCTTCTTTAATATATTAGTAGAGAATAAAGTTAACAAAAAGTTTACCCTAAATTGGGGACTTTTAGTTGGTGGACACAACCCACAACAAATCAATGAGGTTACCAAATAAGAACACAAACATGTTTATTCAGTATAACGATATACAATACTACATATGCCCAATGCGGACAAATTTTTCTGGTTTGTGCTGTGGAGAGGATGTTTTGTATTACAGGTTGTTTTGTCAACTTGTTTCTCCCCAATAACTGGGCTTCCTCAGGGCATTATGCCATAATTGCTGTTCCAGATACATGATCAGTCAGCATTGCATTTCGAATACAAAATAAACCTGCTAAAAAAAACTGTTTTCAGATTCTATCCTGTTTTTTCTCAAAAATACATTTATACTGATATACCCAGATGATTATATCGACTGTCAAACCTCATGAGTAAAGCCAGCTGTTCGTGTCCCCTGCCTGTACCAGTTTTTCACTCATGAGGTTTGACAGTCGATTATATCATCTGGGTAAGCCTCACATAGCCATAGTCATAGCTATACTATCTATACACACATTATGTTGTTGGTGGTATATGTCAATATCGGTATAGTTTTTTTTTTTTTGCATGTTTATTTTGTATTCGAAATGCAATGCTGACTTTATGCCATAATTGCTATTTCAGATAGATGGTTAATGTCCTGAGGAAGCCCAGTTATTTGGGTGAAACATGTTGACATTGTTTTTGTACTTATTTGGTAATCTCATCGATTTGTTGTGGGTTGGGTCTGCCAACTAAAAGACCCCAATTCAGGGTACTTCACTGTATGACTATTTAGGGAATCGGCCCCCCAACCCAGTAAAGATGTAAGTTGTGGTCCTCCTTCTTTGTTCATGTTTTTAGTAGAGAATAGAATAGTAGTCTATATTTTCTAGTCTATAACTCTGCAATAGTAGAGTGTTGTACCATGTTCGATATCGATGAACATAGAGAATTTTGGAGTTAAAATGAAACCATTTATTGACTACCTGACTTACCGTATCTTTCGGCTCATAAGACGCACTGTTGCAACCCCAAAATTGGGTGCAAAAAGTGCCTGCGTCTTATGGTCCAAATGCTCTCTGTCGCGGGTGGTCGCATCTTGGCTTCCCGCTAGCTCTCCCGCCATGGAGATTAGCTGGGGAGCTCTCAGATGTGAGATGCTGGCCGGTGTCCGGATCTCCCATCTGAACTGTGTAATTGCCTATGCCAGCAAAGCTCAGAGCCCTGATGGCATAGGCAATGAAGAGAGAGATAGATGAACTCCCATCTATCCCTCTCGCTGTGTCCGTGGAAACTGCAATCACTCTGCAGCTCCCACCGACGCAGAAACAGCAAGATCGTCAGAGGAGACACTCTGCAGAGATCCTCCCCCCTCCTCCTGCAGATCAGTGTGGAGAATAACGTGTGCTGTGCTGGTACTGCTGCTAGTGACACCTTCTGGCTGAATTGAATATTGCATTTACTGAATTCATTGCATTATCCCAATTGATGTGAAAACTTTTTAAATCCTTTTTAGACCGTGTCTAAAAATTGTGCTGCAATGGTACACTCCCATTGCTACTTTTGGCGCTGAGCAAATATAAATATTACATTTCTGTCTGAAAGTTGTATACACCTATACATTGACACTGTGGACATAAGGAAGTATCTTCTGGTTAACTACTTTAACCTCCCTAGCGGTTGTGACGAGTCCAGCTCATCCAGTGCTGACTTGCTAAAAGTGCTGATCGGAGCCCTGTGGCGCTCACTCACCTGTCCAAGCGTCGGCAGCGGCTCAGATCGGCTTTCATGCTTCCTGTGTGGAAGCAGATCCCCCCCCCCCCTCCCCTGGTGTCACGTACGTAATGACGTCACACCGGGGTGGCGGGATTTTCCCATTCAAATGGCGGTTTCACTTTCGGTGGCCCGATCCGCTGACCTATCCACAGATCAAACCGATCACAGATCACTATCCACACATCAAACATCGGGTGCTGTGGTAAGGTAAGGGGTTCAGGTCCGCCAGCATTCTCACCAAGGAGGGGGTGCCGATGGCGCCCGGGAATCCGGCACTATCGGCATCCCCTGCACGGAAGTGCATTTCCTGGTGGGGATGCCGGGAATAGCTCAGTAGATAGCTCCTTGGTGGGGATGCAGGGGATGCGATCTGAGCTATCGGCTGCTGTAGATAGCTCAGCAGATCGCATTCCCACCAAGGAGGGGATGCTGATCACCCCGATAGTGCCTGGGAAACCGCCATGCGGTTTGAATTAAAAATATCCTGCTGCCTTCTGTCACACCTGGAGGAGGCGGGATTTTTGAATTCAGACCGCAGGGCGGGAATTTCGAATCGTTTTGGACACGGCTTTCAGCTTAGAAAGCTATATTCAGCACGATTTCAAAAGAATCAAGTTTGGTCCTCTCCCTCCCGGTGTGAAGACCTGGTGACTTCACACAGGGGGGGGGGGGGGCACCAAATTTTAAGGGGAGTTTTTAAGTAAAAAACACAACACACATTGAGTTTTGATTAACATTTTTATTATTTACAGGAAACAAAATTATACTTGAAATACATTTTTTTACAAGTCTATGGTGCGCTTTTGGTACAGAAATCTGTACCTCAGCAATGCACTAGGGAGGTTAAAAAATTGCCCATTTTTCATCATGTTGACCGTGCCAACCCAGTCAAAAAGCATATATGGAGTAATTCTAGAACTGCTTATGATTGTTGTTGCAATGTAGGTAAAAAAGAAGCTGGAAGGGGAAGAACTTATACCACCCCTGAATGTAATAACATGTATGGTGCAATATATAGCATGTCTTGTTGTTTGGGTTTATATACCATTTAAAAGTTACTAGATAGACATGAAATGCTGAGTATTAAAATTGTTTTCAGGAAAACCATTCATATTTTTTGTTTTTGTTGCAGCTTTTGGATGCTTTTGGTCACAAATCCAACATAAGTCTTGTATTTGATTTTATGGAAACGGATTTAGAGGTAATTTTTTTACTAGCTTTTTTCATTTTGCTTAATGAATATCATGCTGATTATATTCATATTATCATTACAGGCCATAATTCGAGATACCAGTCTAGTGTTAACTCCAGCACATATAAAGTCTTATATGTTAATGACTCTTCAGGGCTTGGAGTATTTGCATCATCTCTGGATCCTACATAGGGTAAGATGTAACTGTTTCCTCTCTAGTCCAGGGGTGGGCAAGCTAAGGCCCAGGGGCCAGATCCGACCCGTTGAGCTTTTTTTCTGGCCCTTTGTCACCTTGTTGAAAAAATGCTCCCCTCTGCTTGTTCTCTGCAAAGAGTGCATATTAAGTCTAGAGGTGTCCAAACGTTGCCTTGGGGGCCATCCAGTGAGGTGATCATGACACTGGGAGCATCCTCATCGTGACAAAAGGCAGTCTCTAGGAATTACCTCTGCTCATTGCATAGAATGAGCATTTTTCTTTTGCAGGAAATCCACCTATTAAACATCATCATCATTGTAAGTGATGCTGGTGATGCATGCAATTGGCACACCTATGGCAGGTAACTAGGGGGAAACTCCCCTGTCTGCCAAAATCTGTGGGTGGTTCTGCGTATCAGTGTACCCGCCTATGCTTCTGTGCACACCCTGGAGGGGTGCAGAGTAAGTGGCACCATTGACCTTCATGTTATGAAGGGGGGCATCACTTTTTTAGAGCAAACCTCTGGCATCACCAGTGACGCCAGGACCTCCCGGAAGGCAGGGAATTGCAGTGTATTTTATTCTGATCCGCCGCGATCACCTGTGGTGTCCTTTTTAAGAAAGCTCGGCAAATGTGCAACCCAGGAGGTTAAGCAGGCATTGAAAATGTTTCTGGTAGTTGCTCTTTAATTGTTACTTTGTGATCACTTTTTACATGGTAAGGAATATGTGTGCGCTTATTGAAAATGTGCTAATTTTGTGGACATTTGGTGTTACAGGATTTAAAGCCAAATAACTTGCTGCTAGATGAGAATGGAGTCCTTAAACTGGCGGATTTTGGTTTGGCCAAATCATTTGGAAGTCCAAACAGAGTTTACACCCACCAAGTGGTGACAAGGTATTTTGTCTATTCATGGAATATAGGTTATGTGCTATTTTTTTATGTAGCCTGTACTATCTATTGCAGATTCAGTGCTGGTTTATTTACAAAAGTAGTCAGTTTTCCTCTTTAGCATGAACCTTTTATACTGCTTTAACTATACGAAATCAAGCAAAGGTTTGTCTGTGTAAAGCACCCCCATACAGGGGTGTTCCACCTGATTTCTTTGCAGATTGACACACGTGCACGCTTACAGTGGTCGATCTGCAGCGAAATCCAGTGCAAATTGAAACCATGAACTTTAATGTATTAGATCAATTTCACTGGCCGAATTTAAAGACACGTCTGTAGTTCTTTGATCATTTTGAACCGTAACAAAGGGTGCCCGACCGATTCTCGGCACGATCAGCCACACGTGATGACGTCATCATGTGTGGCCGACCTGCCACGGTAATGTAAACCTGCCACATTTACGTTTCCTTCACATTGCTAGAAAAGAAAAACTTCCTAAAGTAGGATTTCTGAATGGGGATTTTGGATGAAACTCCTGTTTCTGAAAATGAAAGTCGTACAGTGGTTCCCAAATTTTCCCAGCATGGCCCCCCTTTTCTAGATGCGAACAATGAAAAACCCCCCTGATTCAAACTGCATAGATTCAGATTCAAATTGGGCAGAGACATGCATCCTACACGCACACACTCTGCAGCAAGTCGGCTTTCTGCTTATGGGAGCACTGTATGCATCCGGCAGAGGGAAATGAAAAGCAACTGCTTGGTAAGTCATTGGGCAGCTAAGTGCTGAAGTTTTCTCCACTCCCTCCTGGTTGACTGCTCATGTTTTCACACAGAGGGCTCAGTGTGCCACTGTAATCTGTTTAGATTACCCTTGACATACTTTCAGAAAAAGCAGTAAATGTGCAGAATCGCCAGAGAGATGTGGAGCTGGAGGTATTGTTCCCCTGTGTAATGTAATGTTTTTACATATGTTGTACACTCCTCCACTGCACGTGACAGCAGTGGAGGAACAACCAGGAACAAGTAAATAATCATTAAAAACTTGGTGTTAAAGGAACTGGTTTATTTGAAAAATTGTAGGTAATGCTGAACCAATGTTTTTCGCTGGGCTCATAGTCTATGCCAGTGATAGCCAACTGAGTTAATATGGAGAGCTACAAGTGCCGCACATAAAATGTTCAATCTATACTAACTTGTATAAGAATTTTTTTATGACAAAAATAACCGCATACATAGCTAGAAGACATTTATATTTAAATAACAAAACTTGTTTAAAATTATACTTCAAGCGTTAGGGTGATTCAAGCTATATGGTGATGCACATTTTGTGTCCTATATACCATCATAGGTTATGTGCCTCATAAATATCATCAAACCCTTATCTGGGGAGCAGCGAGGGGTGTTCCTATGCAATAACAGTTACCATATTTTCCAGCGTATAATACCACTCACAACTTTTACAGTTAAAATATAGAGGTTTGGTACAAGGGTCTAATAGACATCCTGAATATAATAATGTTTGAAACACACAATTCTTATAAAAAAAAAGTACATAAAAAAAATATAAAATGTATCATTTGAATGCTTAAATCTCTTGAATACTTATTTGGTATGAAAGATTTCAAAACAGTATTTATGTTTGTTTATAATAACATTTTTACTTTGTTTTTGTTTTGAATTGTATTAGATACAATGGCATTTGGCAATCCTCTGAAAGGGTTAACTTCAAAGATCACATCTGGAATGACAATGGGGGTGATATTTCAGGTGTGCTCTTTGAAGATGTCCCAATTTGCATATGAATGTCCCGCGGCTCCCCCCGACCCCCCCTGGGGGGGGCATTCATATGCACATTAGGCTGGGAGATTCAGATCCCCGGACAGCACAGAGCAGAATGTGCAGCTGTGGGGATCTGAGCTTAGCTGGACGGCTCACTCTCGTCAGCTGCAAGTGCAGGACGAGGTGGTGCCGTCAGAAGTGCTAGGAAGGTTAATCTCAATATCCCTGCAATACCAATTTCAGCCACAATGCACAATGTCGCTAGTGAGCACACTTACGCACGCTGTTAGTAGCAGCCAGCTACTTTCATCACACAGACATCAAGAAGGAGAAGGAGGGGCTGGGGGGATTCTGAAGATCTCTCCCTCTGCAGGCTCAGCTCCCGTCAGCCAGTGCACAGTGCGGCGAGCATGGATCAGGGGAGCAGACCTTAGGGCTCCCCTAGATGGTCGGCCCAGGACAGGAGTGCCCCCTGAGCACCACCATCAACCCCCCGTACACCTGCCGTATAAGACGACTCCCTACTTTTGAACACATTTTCTTGTGTTCAAAAGTCGTCTTATATGCTGGAAAATACGGTAGGTTTTGGTGGCCACCAAAGAACGTGCAAAGGGCCGCAGGTTGGGCACCTGTAGTTTGTGCAATGAAATTACTTTTAAACCAATGAACCTACAGGAGTCTTTTTTGGACAAGCTAGGTAATATTACGTCCTCTTTAAGGTGCAAAAAAATCAGTCTAATGAACATATTATAGAATATCATTTTTTGTTTTGTAACTAGCTTTGTTTGCTTAATGCTTTGTAATTTCTGAAGAAGTCTGCTAAACCAGGTTGTCCGGTGTTTTGCAGAAAACTTATATCTTTCAGATGGACAGAGCCACACTAGTTGCATGAACTGGATGGTTAAATATTACAACTTTAGCGAGTATAAGCTGTAGTTTCTCAAGAGTAAACCACATAAATCAAAATCCATCCCACATGTCCTTGAGAGGCCTCCCTAACCGTAACTCCTTTTTCAACTACAGTTACTCCATTGTGCCAAACGCTTGTTAATAAAATATTTCAGGGCCATGTCCAGAGATTAGAAAATAGGAATCTCCGCACAAAATTTTTCTCGATTAGAAATTAAAGAGACTTCTAACTATAATGTAATAATATGGTGTCCGCTATTAACTAAATGGTGCTGATCAGGGAAATTCTATCCTTCGCCTTAAGCATGTGGGCAGCATAGGTGAGCTGTCACGGCTTTTACATTGGTTAGTTTTATAATAACATTTACCAAATCTATTAATGTTATATTTTCTTCTTGTATCGCTTCAATAGGTGGTATCGGTCTCCGGAGCTCCTGTTTGGTTCCAGAATGTATGGCGTGGGGGTTGACATGTGGGCAGTTGGCTGTATTTTGGCAGAGTTGCTGCTAAGGGTATGTGATCTATACAATCATTCTAAAACCATAATGTCATGATAGAAACAGCTTGTTTTAGGATTGTTTT
>CM070032.1:29117009-29148814 GCA_036250615.1 Ptychadena robeensis
GAGGATGATGTGGTCAAAATACTCATTTGCCTAATAATTCTGCACTCCCTGTACAATGGAGAACAAAATGCCAATTTCCCCCCTCCCTGGGTAGGGTTCGGAAGGTTTTAGGGATTCAACAACAAACCTTGTTTTTAAAACGTAAGATAAAAGTGATATTAATCATCATAACAGCATAAAAAATTCCATCCCTTTGTTGATCGTACACAGTGTGCTTGTTTTAAGGTATATTCTCAACGCGTTTCACAATAGAAATTGTTTCTTCAGGAGATAAGTGTACCCAACACTGGTATCTAAAGGGGGCAAGAGAAGGTAGTACACATGGCTTGATGAAGAAACAGATTAGAGCAACATTGGGCGCCGTGCACGCTCACGGTGCCTGATGTTGCTCTAATCTGTTACAAGATTTGAGCCATCCACTGTTCCTTTGAGCAGGATCAATAGATCCTGCTCGAAGGAACTTGACCAAACACGTTTCCAACATGTTGGAAAACCTTGGTCGAAATACATTACATTTAATGGGGCCGCTGGTCTCCATCCGGTGTAATGGATTGGCTGCCAGCTGCAGAAGTTCTGCAGCTCAAAATGGGGGCGGCTCCAGCCCAGCATGATTACGTCATCGCGCTTGGCTGGAACTTCCCTGAAACGGCCATTTATTGAGCCGTGTGTATCCAACTTAAGAGTCCAAAAATTGTGAGCAACCTGTTTGATATAAACCCAAGACAACTACAACAGGATGTCTGTAGAAAGCAACTTACAATGATGTAATCATTTATTCATCAGTTGTCCCAGTCACATGAAAGCACGCTCTGCCTATCACTGATGGCGAACCTTTTAGATGCCAAGTGCCCAAACTGAAACCCAAACCCCGGTATGGCGATATAACCTGAATTACACACACACAACTCATTTACACACAAATCATACATACACGAAACATGTAAACACACAACTACTGTCTTATAAGACAGAATAGGGAAGGGTATGGGGTCAGTCAGAAGAGAGGGGAAGAGAAGTGACAGCATTATGATGAATTATTATAAGTATTATCATTTATTTATATAGCGCTAGCATATTATGTAGCGCTGTACAATACATTAGAGTGGAGATACAACACAAGATAACACACATTGGGAGTAGAGGACCCTGCCCGGACGGTCCTCTACTAATAGGATGGATGCCTTGCATTGAGTCTGTTATTTGACTGGTAGGGTTAAGTTAGTCGTCAGCTGGCTGTATGTCTGATATCAGACTTACACAAATCTGCAATATAATTTGCACATCAATGGGTGTTCATAATAACCACATTACCCACGTTGCCATGCAAATAATTAGACTTCATTTACCTTCTGTGTGTATGTCCTTGTAGGACAGATGATCCACATGGGTTTCCAAGGGCTAACTAACATGAAGTGTGTATTTTTCTCTATGTGTGCTCTGAATGTGACCCATGGACGTGTGAAAACAAATCCCACCTACAGACATCTGTGTCTTCCTGTCAGGGGCCATGGGAAACTAAACTCGACAAGCACTGCAAGGAATAAGGAATAATAAGATGGAGGGTACATCATAGAGTAGGGGGAGAAGCATCGTAGAAGTCAAGTCTTTTCTCCACCTAGTTCATTCTTACCTAGGCTTAGTTCACAGAGGCTAAAGCTAGGCATACACTGCGCCATTTTAGTACCATCAATTTCCTATGTGGTGCACATTGATCTCCGTTCAATTGATCCCCGATCAATCACAGTGTGATGACGTCACCACGCTGTGATTGATTTGAGGTCGATTGCACAGGAATTTACCTGTGTGTGGCTAGCATAACATGGTCTCTCACTTTCAACCAATACTACAGAGAGCCTTCTGTTTGCAGTCAACACTTAGATAAGATAAAAAAAACTTCAGCTATGTACATACTCAACTATCTACTCCTTACAGAGGTTCTAACCTTCCTCCACAGTATCATTACCAGAACAAAAGGTTCCCTTTAATCATATAAGCTATTCAAATAGCTAATTGTAAATATAATTGGATATCAGATGCAGGACTCAGTATATGCATAACATGACTCTGAAACTGTGTAATGTAATAATTAAATAGATGTAGCTTGCTGGCTTTATGCATGTTTGGAGCGCGATCATTGCCACTGACCTGTGTTTGACGTTTGGGAAATGAGAAGCAATTCATTGAATGATTAGTGGAAATAGCTTATTAGGATCTCAAATTAAGTCTTCCTTTCTCATGCATGGTTTGGATGTTCTAATTTCTACAGATGAGGTCAGGCTCTCAGTGTCCATTCCAGTTCATTGCAAAGTTCTTTGTTGAGGTCAGGACTCTGTGTGGGCCAGGCATATTCCCCCTACCATGATTGTGCTTTATTTTTGGGGGGTATAGTCACTCTGGAACATGTGCATAGGGGCACATCAGTGTAGAAGTGGTGTAATTATCACAGAGGGTCCTATATATTTTTGGTTTTGCGGTATGAAGCGATCACTTTTCAATCGACGATTGTACCAAAAATCGTTCAACGATCATCGATTGCACTATGTGGCAGTACATCGATTAATGTTCAATCGATCTTTTTTTCCATCGAAAAACCGTCGATTGAACGCTAAAATTGTGGCTAGCTTAACTGAAGTCATTAGAGAAGCAAGCTTTCGGGATATCGCAGATCTCTTCTTCAGGCTTTCATGAAGAAGGGATCTGAGACATCCTGAAAGCTTCTCTAATGCCTTCAGTTAGCCAATAAACGGTATCACTTGAACTCCAAACTTGCTGTATTTATCGATGGCTAACACGGTACAACACTCTACTATCACAATGTGAGTTATAAAAGGGAAATTCATATGACCATTTTTGCATAAATAAAGCCGTTGAATCACATGATCTCCCTTGAACCTTTTTTGTTTTTGTTCCTGTTATTGTAGAGCGGCAGCAGACAATCTCTGGAGAACGCTTACATGTTTGATTTAAATCTTTGTGGTTAGCTCTGCGTTCTGTTTATTAGTGTTTCTGCCATGTGTAGTCAGAGACATTGTAGTAATACGTGGGAGCTCGTGTTTGCCCTTATAATTGTATAAGTAGATGGGAACTCAACCAGGAAAGCTGTTTATAATGTTAAAGGGATCCTATCACCGCTTGAAAATTAACCTCCCTAGCGCACTGCTGAGGTGCAGATTTCTGTACCAAAAGTATGTCCATACAGGAGTCTGGTGACATCCTGAATATAATAACATGTTCAGATGCTTTGTGCATAACTCACAATATCAGATAATGAAGATTTCAATAATTCACTGTATCAGGTAAATTAGCAGTGCAACCACTAGATAGCGCTGCAGATGTGCCAGGTTACATAGGAGAGCATGTAACCTGGGGGGGGGGGGTGATCCGTTCCCCTGCAGCTGCCTCATTAGATCGGAGACACGTGGAGTAGTGAGTTTGCTCTCCTGTGGCTCCGATCTGCGCCTGACGAACCCAGCTCATCCACTGCTTTTTTGACAAGTCAGAGCTAGACTAGCTGGGACCGCCAGGAACGACAGGGGGGTTAATGTGTGCTAAAGATTTAATGTCTATAATAATTACCTGTAAAGCTGTAAAAGCCTTTATATTGTAGACATTCAAAATCTCTTCTGGGTTCCATCATCTGGAATGTGATGCTGTCCCGTCCCCCGTCTTCAGCAGTTCGCTGATATGTACTCAAAATCTAAAAAATACATATGTAAAATTACTTTACTTATCTCCGCTGTATGATGGTGGCGTAGCACTCCACAATCCCCAAAAATATACTTGCCTCCTGTTGCCTGGAATCCTATGAGAGATTCCATGTTGATTCGCCAGGCTTCTGGGGATTAACTCCAGGTGCAATATCGCGAGTGGCCACTGGGGGTGTTTATAATGGTTTTCGATGGGAAAATACCTTCCATTCACTTTAATGCAGTGGTTCCCAAACTGGGGGGCGTGAAGGTATTCCAGGGGGGCGTGGGCCCTCATTTTTAGAGGAGGGGGGGGCTCGATAATGTTCCTAAACAGAAAAGCCCTGCAAGGAAAGTTTGGGAACCACTGCTTTAATGAGAAACCAAGATTACAGATTTACCCATCTATCTCTGCGGTGAGTTCTGGTTTTACCATAGCACCAGACAGGCAGAGAGGAGGGGCTGCGAGGGATCTTCTTAAATGACTTCTTACAGGCTCGTTTGTTTTTTTTGTGTGTTTTTAATGCATTCCTCCCTATTATGGGGAGTTCTAATGCCATTCATGAAATTATACATTTCTGGAGGTAGGTCCGCTTTACATGACACTCTATTTTATTTGTACCCTGGAAACTTCATACAAAGTTGTGTAGAGTGGTGAGACATTGGGCCAGCTTGTAAATAGACATTCACAGAAGAGAAGGCCATTAAGGCTACATTTATATGGCTGGGTGCTCCTGTCTGCGAGCGTCTGCAAACTGGCTAAATTTTGCGTTCAATACGACAATCGATCGCCGTGCGTGTTTGCTCGTTTGGAAATCTTACACAGTCCACCTTGAGTGTTCGATCCCACACAAACAAAATTTAAATTGAACAGGGATCCTTCCTGCTTGTAAACCCCTGTTCTATGTCCGTTACTTAGGGTCCCTATCAAAAGTATGGTTGATGCTCAAAGTGGACAAAGCTTGAGTGCAGTGTGGTGACGTTGGAGATAGGTGAATGTTTAGCTATCATGGTCCCTCCTTGACCAATATAAATCCTTATTACTAATTCTCTGAAATAGGTCTCTTATGCTGCAGCTATTTTAGGTGTGCAGCTGTTTATTCGCCTGAAGCCATTCATACTTGGTAACAGCAGGCAGCTGAGATATGTAGAATGTCTGAGTCCTGCACAATCTGATGTACCGTATATACTCGAATATAAGCCGAATCTTTCATCACCTGAAATGTACTCAAAACCTAAAATTTGGCTTATATTTGGGAAATGAAAATTGTGGCATTTTGTAGGTGGATTTTATGAGGGAAGTGCAAAGTCCCTGAACATGATGTCATCACCAAATTTACTGGAGATGTAGAGAAGGGTTGTGGGAACATTGGGGAAATTATTACTCTAGTATATGTAGTTTTTGCATAAATCAGGTTCAAAGTCAAGTCAAATTAGAAAAAATTTTTTTTTTCAATGTTCCCAAAACCTTTCTCTACATCTCCAGCTATTTTATATGATTTATATTCATGTTCAGGGGCTTTGTAATTAACTTACAAGTCTACTGAATTAAATAATCTAACAAAAGCACATTTGCTGTGTGTTCCTGAGCCTTAGCTGCTGCCCCCCCCCCCCCCCCCAGGCTTAAGCAGGGTACAGACATGTAGATGCGTCCGTGCGCGCTCACATCCATCTATTTGACCCATATAATATGCGCCCATCGCTGTTTTTGATCGGGACAAATCAATCCTAAAACAGCCATATCGGACATGACCGTAAATACGTCCGATGTCCGATGCTTTGCCTAGAGACCACTGGTCTCCAGGCAAAGCTCCGGCTGAGCTGTGGAGAGCAGAGCTGTCTCTCCAGCTCCTCCCATATCTGACAGCAGCGTGGCGACATCATCATGCTGCTGCAGGGTACATCGGACGGCTTGAATATCGAGCCATCTGTACCCTGCTTTTGAGTCATGCAGTTTTGCCAGATTTTTTCTAAAATTTGGTACCTCGGCTTATACTTGAGTATATACGAGTCGTCTGTCTCCATGTATATAACAGATAAAACGTTGCATCATCTCCATATATCTTCCCGACAGAACCTGGGATCACAGATACCAAGGCACAGACGTGGGGATTCATCTTGGCTCACAATGTGTACACTGTATCTGGACACATTTATTTGGTTGCACTGAGAAGCAGCAACATAATAGCTCAATGTTATTTCCTGACAAAGAGTATTGTGTGTTGGAAGAATGAAATGAGCGTAAAATGCTAATGATGTGTAAAATGATTTGTCTCACGTGTCTCGTTTCAGCATGGTTTACGTTCGTCATCACTTGCTCACTAGTTTGTATCACTGCAGGGTTGTGCCAAAATCATTTTAAGATCGTCAATGTTTGTGGTGTTTCTCCTGGATCGATTAGATTCAATATAATAACATAGACCACTTCAATCTGAACTTCAATCTTTTCCATACCAAAATCGATGATTTTAGTTATCTCACCACAATCGCAAACTCAATGTGGGGTGTATGTTGATGCGATTAAGATCGATTTTCGATTAGACGATTGAATTCCTCGATCTAATCGAGCATCGATTGAACCAAAATCGAACCGTGTGTGGCTAGCTTTAGAGTTGAGACACTTGCTGAATAGATATGGGGTCAGTTATCTGTCAGAACTTGAACTTCACCTGGTACAGAGAAGGAAGGGATTGATGATTTTGATTCAAAAGACAACAGATGTAGAATGAGATCTATCAGTCAGTCTTAGCTAAACTAGATCTGGCAGTCAATGGAATAAGCCATTAATATGTAGACTGAACCATAGATTAGCCAATTGGTATACGTCATTATGCCAGGTTTTCATGGTAATCTGGCGCAGTGGTGACAGACAGTTCTGTGACCTAGATAGTTTCACCCCTTTTCCTCTCCTCCCACCTCCCAGCAGATGTCACCATAATATGGACCTCTATGAATTGGGAAGACACATCTGCTGTAAGCAACAGGCAAAACAGAACCACCAAGCTGGGGGTAGGCCATTGGATTCTCAGGAAGATATGAACCAAAAGGAAAAATATCATTTGCAGGAAGCCTGGTTTTCATTATTTATTAGGCAAACCTCTGAGAGACTAATGGATATTCCATGATTTCACATGTGACCCATTATTAGCAAAAATCCATTAAGAAAGTGTATTGTAAAGTTGTGCTAAACTATGGAAACGTTTTTATGGAAAAGTTTATTGTTCCTACTTCAAATGTTCTACTCTTAAAACTTTTTCGGTGGCTTAAAAAGTATTAAACATATTTTTATATATGGTAAGCATAAATGGCTAAATCAAACTCTTAAGTGTTAAGCATTTGGGGCTTTATTGTATTACACATTGGAGATCATAGAAAATTAGGAGTTCAAGTGATAAAATTAATTTTTTTGTGACTCACATGTATACACAAAATTACAAGGTGATAAATATTAGAGGTTACAGTTTTCTGCTTTGTTGTGCTGTCCATGGGAGGTTACAGTGTTCTGCTTTGTTGTGCTGTCCATGGGAGGTTACAGTGTTCTGCTTTGTTGTGCTGTCCATGGGAGGTTACAGTGTTCTGCTTTGTTGTGCTGTCCATGGGAGGTTACAGTGTTCTGCTTTGTTGTGCTGTCCATGGGATGTTGGTGGACAGCAGACGTTATGGCCTATAAATGTGGCCTATAGGACCTTCGTAGAAAATAGTCTGTATCAATCTTGAACTTGAAAATTACTACTGAGAGTTTGAATATGATCGGTGGCTTCCCATAGACATCCCTAGAAATCAGATAGCATAGGTGTAGATATGCAAGAGTTAGGGGGGGTTTCCACATCCGTCGGGACCCCCTCCGCTAAGCGTATTGCTTGACGGAGCACATTCAGTTACCTGCTCGGCGGATGCTGTGTTTTCACAGCACAGAGACGTTCCACCGATGCAAATGTCTGAACACAGCATTTAAAGTCTAGGTGCTCCCGACGGATGTAGAAACATAGCCTGAAGGTAGCCATTAGTCATAGTCAAACATCTGCCAGGTCCGTTCGCGAAAAGGTGGATCTGACTTTTAAAAAATCTGACGTCCCCCTGTTCATGGGGAGATTTCTCCTGTTGGCTGAGAATTTTAATCAGGAAAACTGGAAGTGACGTCGCTTCCGTTACATGGAACGCATAGTTCCTTGTTCAGATTACCGGACGTGACATCACTGACGTCACTTCCGGTTTTCAGAACCAAGTTTTAACTACTAGACGGGGTTCTCTACCCGGTCTCTAGTGAAAAGATTCTTCCTCCGTCTGGATCTTACTGCTCCTGATCCTGCTGGTGGAAGTATAATATGTTTCTTCTTGCCGGCAAACGGGGCGGGTTGAACACCCTTACTAGAAGGATTGCAAACATCCATGTTTTCAGTTGGTCATCACTACTAGCCATACACTGTTCAATATTTCCATTTAATCAACCCAAAAATGTATCTGTTTACGCCGATCGAACAGTATATGATTCCTGGTACGATTGACCTAAAGTGTTGATTTCAAACAGAAGATCGAAAAGTGTCGGACATGTTGGTAAAATGTTATTGATTGTACAAGATCTGAGGTTTTCTAGGTATCTCAATTGATTGGATTGACGATTGAATCGCCAAATAATTGACCTGTGTACCTACCTGTGGCTACCTGTAGGCTTTGTTTTCACTATGCGTTAAGGACGTGCAGCGTTAACATATCCACCTTAATTGGGTGGTCGTGTTGCTACACGTTAGGGATGCGTTTCTGATGCAGCGTCTGGGGCATTTTTTCCCTTTTGAATATAGAGAGCAGTGCGTCAAAAACACATTCCCTTGCATTCTTCAGGCTCCCAATGCATTCCCTATACCTGAGTTCAGTTGGCTTGTGCTAATGTCAAAACGGGGCTCAACAGTGACATTAACACATCTCAACACGTCCCTACAGCACATGTAAAAATTAGACCATTGATTTTTAATGGATGCAGTGCAGATTTTAGCACAGTGGAAACATATCCTAAGTGCAAGGATTTCTTTCTTGAAGAGGTCGGGGAGATTCAACTGACATTTTTTTTTAAGTTACAGTCAGCTGGAGACAACAGTCTCCAGTTGTTGGTTACCAGTTCCAAACTTCTGTTCTTGGAATTTCACATATAGAAAACAAAGAGAAGTACCCGTGAAGGTTATGGTGAGAAGGGATGAAAGGAATCAAAAAGCCCTCAACTCGAGCAGTGCAAAGCACAATCAAGCCTTCTTAAAACAGAACGTATTACCTTCTGTTTTAAGAAGGCTTGATTGTACATATAGAAAACAAAAGTTTAATTTTCAACAGTTTTGCAGTATACCCCCTAAATTCCAATATCTGACCTCCGCATTCTCTTGTGTCTTTCTGCATCTGTTACAAATAAATCTTAAGCTGGCCATACACCTTCAGATTTCTCTGTCAGATTTCCTTCAGATCAGATCAGATCTACCAACAACCATGTAGTATAGTTTCCTCCCTGATAGAATACATAGTGATTGGAAGGTGTAGAAAGGTCCTCATATTACATGGTTTTGGTAAAACAAAATCTGATCTGAAGGAAATCTGACAGGAAATCTGAAGGTGTATGGCCAGCTTTAGATGTTACCAGAACTCAGCAAGGCCCCAAGGACTTCATCACCTCTCCAAGAATCATCCATTGATATGTGATTAGACGATCTGCATGAATGGTTATTCCGTCTCAGACTCGTGCTGGAAAATGTTTTGTGCTGGGATTCCTTTTCAATCACAGGCAAAGCTAATAGTTTACCAGAGGTGGTGGCAAGCAGAAGGTCTGTTAGTTTCCTAGAGTGGATAAACGTATTCATTAACATGAGATTACCATTGCCTAAACCAGTGGTTCCCAAACTTTCCTTGCAGGGCCCCCCTTTTCTATTTAGGAACATTATCAAGCCCCCCCCCCCCACTCCATTCAAACCCAGGTTATGAATAAGGCCCAGCGCCCCCCTGGAATACCTTTTCCACCCCCAGGGGGAACCGCAGTTTGGGAACCGCTGGCCTAAAGCATGGCCAGCAACCACCAGGTCTATAGCCATCAGCAGACCTATACAGACATAAACATTGGGGAAGCAGAGATTTAAATTATATTTTGAAAAATGCTGGGAGTGTATTAACTTTATGTAACTTTAAAGGCATGTACAGTGCACTAATAGAGTTTTAAATACCCATTCACTTGGCTAGTAGATTACCAAAGTAAATACCTCTTTATGTAGCTCTTGCCTTAAAATCACCATAGATGTAATACTCTGGCAGATCTGCTTGATCTTGATACCCCTTCCAACTGCACTCACCACCCCTCTTTCCTCCCACTCTGGAAGTAGAAAACCACTAGTCCTAGTTTCTCAGCAATGCATTCCAGTGACGGCGACCGCTGCCCAAAGAATTCTGATATCCTTAGGCTATGTTCTCACTTACGCGATCAGCACAATTGACCAGGCAATTTCTACACGCAATTTAAAAAAAACCACCTTCTTTAAAAACAAAAAATCGCCCATAGAGAATTTAAACGTGGGGAACCATGATTCTGATAGCGGGTCCAACAGCGTCCGCGCCCGATCACAGTGCAAGATTAAAATCGTGTCCACGCCACGGCTGATTGCCTAAGTGGGAGCATAGCCATAGTTCTCTACTCTAAGAGTTGGATGACAGATGCATGGTGAGTGCAGCTGGTAGGGGGGCTGTAGGGAGTGCAGAGCTGAGGAGAGGGCTACCAGAATGGGTCTGGGGGAAGGCAAAGTACACAGACTGTACACACAGTTTATTTGTACGCTATGTGTGCTCCTACAATGCAGTGACATTTCATAAATCAAGCCTTGGCTGTCGTGTCCATCAGAGTTAGGCTTTTTTTTTTATCAATGTCTCCAATTCTGTGTTTTTCTGTCCATATGGACAGACTTGATGGTTTAGAAAGCCCCTAATATTACATGGTTTTGGTAAAACAAAACAAAAAAAAAATCTCCTTTTGTTTTACCAGTGAGAGAGTGAGCAGTGAGAAACTCCAAGGGGCTTTTTACTGCCCACCATTACACAGAGCTAACATTAGGTGGACCTATGAAGAACATCAGCTCCTCATCTATATTTGCACTGAGCACTGCCTGACCCAGATTGGGAAGAGTACAAAGTGCAGTTCAATGAACTAGGCTGTGCTGACACTGTATTCAATGTGCAGGAAACTGATTTTCTCAGACGCTTGTTCTTTTTCTAGTCTAATCGGCACCATTAGCTAACGAAGAAGTTATTTACCACTAAAATGTATTTGATGTGCTTGGAAAATTGTCTACAAATTTTGCTGAAACTCTGGTACACAGAACACCATTGCTTTATCTCTTGTGACTCTTGCAGGGTAGGAGCCATACTGCCAAATGTTATTTCTGATAATACGGGAAGCACCTGCCATACAGCTATAGAAAGGACGGCTTTATTCCCAGAAGGGGGTCACTGTTGGTACATTCAGTTGTACGAGCAGAACTTCCCTCTTGCTGCCGTACAGTACGGAGGCTTTTCCTGCTGTCTTCTTGTAGTCTTTAATCTTCATCTCCATCCCTGTCATTTAGACGCATTTCTTGGCAGCCACAGACTATGTTTAGAGACCGCAAAATATGAAAGACAAGCGTACAATGCTTGAGACAAAAAAAACATGAACTCTATGATCTTTTTATATTGCGGGTTCTAGATTATAACTTGTAAATATGAATGTCCCCAGTATCCAGTGAAAAAAGTTTTTCTAGTTGTTGGGAATTCCCAGTAGTTTAGTTAGATGAGGATACACGTAACAAATGGTCTCTAAATCACCATTATCTTCTTATACAATTTCGAAGAGTTCTTGGTTTTGCTTCACCTGCCCCAAGAAGTTGCACCTGCACTAAGGTAGAGGAATCATGCACAGATGTTCGGTGGTAAGGGGTCCTGCTAACCGGTATCAATTAAAATACAAAAACCTGCAATTATGGGTATTTTTAAGGATTATTGGCCACCCATGATGTTTATTGCAGTCTGCCATTATTTTTGGTAGATGGGACCTAAACATTTCCAATCCCTGAGCAGGAAATATAAATAGGAACATCTGTAGATGATCTGCATTTATATTTAACTTTTTAAGGCCATTGTGGTAGGTATGGGTAGGAATTCTCCTTTAAAAATGGTAGTTACAGAGTGGTAACCGCCATTGCGCCCCTTTGTGCAAAGGTGGTCTAGGTGGATGGCTGGCAATCATCCCCTGGCGACCCCTATTCTATTTTAATTGACAACTGCACACGTGCCATGTCCGTCCAATAGTTGCGTTTTGTGGTTGATTAGGAACGGGCAATAGTCGGCTCCTGACTAGCCGTGTGAATTTTGGTAAAAAAACAAAACATGCGAGTAAGGCTAGCCACACATGGTTTGATTTTACCGTTCAATGGACGATTTACGATGAAAAAAACGATCGATTGAATGTTAATTGATGTACTGCCCACATAGTACAATCGACGATCGTTGAACGATTTTTGTAAAATCGTCGATTGAAAAGTGATCGGACAGGTTGGAAAATGTTTCTTGATTGGTCGATTTTTTTTTTGGGCTCTATTTTGTGTCTCGATTTTTTGGCTCGATTTTTTGGGCTACTTCCAATTGAAACTAAAATCGTAAGAGGAATTCAATCGATGATTTTGGATTACTTCAATTAACTTTTCAGTCGAAATTGAACAATAATCGTACTCCCCATGTGGTGTACATGGATTAAATTAAAATCGAGGTTCAATTTTTTGGATCGAACTACAAAATCTAATCGGACCTCGATTGAATGCTAAATTGAACCATGTGTGGCTAGCTTAAGTAAAACTGCACCCGATTTCAATCACAATCTTGAAGTTAGGCTTTCAGTCTTATAACATTGTAAGGGTTCCCATACACCTTTAGATTTCTCTGTCAGGTTTCCTTTAGATCTCCTTTTGTTTTACCAAAACCATGTGATATGAGTGACTTTCTTAACAATCAAGTCTACCTGTGTTCAATCACAGAGGACCCAGCACTACATAGTTGTTGGTAGATGTAAAGGATATCTGACAGAGAAATCTAAGGGTGTATGGCCAGCTTTACCCTCTGTCCACTGCTGTTTTTCCCTGTGGTGGATGCGTGTCCGCAGAGGGGAAAAAGACACAGAGGGGACACTTCCCATTCTAATGAATGGGACAGTGTCCACTCTGCGTTATCTAAGTGGCATGCTGTGGAATGGCGTGTCTTCATTTCAGCACCGCGCTGTGCCGGCGGAGACACATCCATTGAAGATCAATGGACTTGTCTCCAATATGCGGTAAAAGCTGTTTGGGCGCTGTTTTTCTGTGTCTTTGCTATGCTAAATTAATAGGGCGCACACCTGCCCTAAGCCGCGGGAAATCCACCGGCAAGTGTGCTGTCACACATCTTTTGTGTGGCCAGTTCAGGTAAAATAGCAGTGGACACGTGGCCTAAGGGAGTTGTCTCTTCCAATATTTTCAAAAGACATATTACACCTAAATACCCTGTTTCCCCTATGATAAACCATCCCCATCGAATAAGCCAACTTTAAAATAAGCCACCCTCGCAAATAAGACACCCACCAATACCTGCCCCTGCCCGAATCTCCCATTTGGGTGGTACAATGGGCAACTGTGTGACTACGTCAGGGCTGGCTGCAGTGCAGGGAGGACAAGCAAGCTGCTGATCCCTGCCGTAATGAAGTCTGTTACCCGGCCGTACCGGTAGAACCCCAAAAAAGAGTCGGGGAAGTGGAAGGTGACAATGAATGGCAAAGAGTGATCATAGGGGAAAATGATTGGCACAGAGTGATCAGAAGGGGACATTGATTGGCACAGAGTGGTCAGAAGGGGACAATGAATGGCACAGAGTGATCAGAATAAGAGATCCCCCTGAAAATAAGACCTAGGGCATATTTTGGCGTTTCAGAAAATATAAGACAGTGCCTTATCATCGGGGAAACACAGTAGTCAATGTAAAGAAACAAGGTAATGAAGCATTTTAAATACTTAATTTTGTGTTTTTGCAATTTCTCTACATCGCTGACACTGCAGTGTTATGACAACATACAAATCGCTCCAATAAAAAAAATCACTTTATCAGCTCAAACAGAAATGTGAAAAGTATAAAAACAGCTTCATTTTTATTGGTTGTTCCATTTAGTACATTGTACGTATTTGGTAAACTTGCAGACGTTTGATTGGTTTGGACGACAGCAGCGTTTATTTTCCCACCACGGGTTTGAAATGAAGCGGCTGATTTATTTTCGATGTTTAATTAAGGGTATCTCCCTAGGAGACTGCAGCTATGCTGTTTGCCCAGGCGTGAGCGGTTCCTGTCGTCTCTGGAATGGGATCAGAATAGACTTTGCTGTTTATTTAATGATGGAAAACACATCGAGTCTATTCTGGACTGAGATTCTACAGACATGTTGGGACCCAACCCTTCTGGAAGAAAGAACCACGACTTTTTATTAAGCTATAGTGTGCTAAAAGCTAAACAGCAAAGTAAAGTAGAAGTCATCAACAAAAAGATAATTAGATAATGGACTGATGACAGTTATGTTCAATGTGTTTGCTGGAATTTGGGATTAAAAAGTGAAGACAACATTGAAAACAATGATCAGCATATTGTGTCTGTTCCTGTTAGTTCTCAGCCATTCCCATTACAAGATCTTGCTTGCAGTTGAGTTCATTTTAAATATCCTTCACCAAAATTACCATACATACTGGAGTAGGAGTAAAAATTTTCAGCACCCAAAATTGCTGGAAAAAACATTTAATTTAGCTTATACTCAGCTCAATAGATGATGATTGTGAAATTTTGTGGGGGAACTTTGTGATCGTTTGTATTTTTGCTCCATAAGACATACACACCTCCTCCCCCACGCATGGTGTCCGGCTGGCCATCTCTTCCACCTGTACTGTATGTGAATTGGGCTCAAACTGGCCAGTTCACATACAGCTCTGCTGTTAGGGCTGTAGGCAGGGAGGCTGTTATAGGCAGCTTCCTCACGTCCTTAACTTCCTTTCTGACGGCACACAGAGCTTTGGTCAGCAGAGTGGGAGAAAGCAGAGAAAGGGTACGTCCTATGCAATAGAGTGCCTTATGAGCCATGAGCCGGCACATAAGACACTGGCATTTACCATTACCCCAGGTTTTTGAATGGAAAAGTGAACCTCATGATGGAAAAAATATGGTCATTCGAGTATAGGCCTAGGGTGGAAAATGCAGCAACACAGATACACAGCAAACATGCTTTTGTTTCAGTCTGTAACTTTTTTTCCCATATTTGCTGGAGATTGCTGAAGAAAAAGTTTTGTTCTAGCACATGTCGTTTTTGCATATAAACAAAATGGTCAATTTGACTTTCAACCTAATTTATTAAAAAATTAGCAATAGTCGAGTGTTGTACCTTGTGAGCCATGGATTAATACAGAGAGTTTATAGTTTAAGTGATACCGTTTATTGATTAACTGAATTCATTAGAGAAGCAACCTTTCAGGATGTCTCAGATCCCTTCTTCATGAAAGCCTGAAGAAGGGATCTTCGACATCCTGAAAGCTTGCTTATGACTTCAGTTGGCCAATAAAGGGGATCACTAGGACTCCAAACTCTCTGTATGCAAAAATGACATATGCTAGAGCAATACTTAAATGTATGGGTACCTTGCATATAATGGATAAAATAGAAATCTATTAAATCGGTCTTCAAGTATGACATTTCTAAGAAGTGATACAAGTATATATTTAATATTCTTATGTTTTACGTGCAATATATAGTTTACATGTCTGGATATGGTAATAGTTGGAGACAAGTATATACCATACATAAATGATCATGCTTTCACTTTGTTTACCCTGGATTAGATTCAGCGCTAGTTTGAGCATCTTTGTTCTGCAGGAAATGTTCTTATTATAAACAAAGGCTATTTTATAAACAAAATAATTATGCGTGTTCATTTTAATTACTTATGTGATGTCATCACTCCTTTTTATATCATAAAAGCAACACATTTTCAGCAGTGTCAACTGTAACTGGCTGTCCCAGATAAGAGCAGTGGTGGTCTCTGTCAAAGTGAAGGGCAGGTTTCAGCAAAGCTATTGGTTTCTACCTGGGCATTAATTCAACTTACCGTATATACTTGAGTATAAGCTGACCCGAACATAAGCCGAGGTACCCAATTTTTAGAAAGAAAATCTGCAAAAACTGAATGACTCGAGTATAAGCCTGGGGGGGGGGGGGGGGGGGGGGGGGGGGGGGGGGAATGCAGCAGCTAAGGCTCAAAAACTCACAGCAAATATGCTTTTGTTAGGAAATGTTATAATTCAGTAAACTTTTAATAACAAAGCCCCTGAACATGATATCATCACTAGAAATGCTGGAGATGTAGAGAAGGGATGTGGGAACATTGAAAATAAAAAAAAGTATTTCTCTAGCATGTCAAGTTTTTGCACAAAAAAAGTTTATGCAAAAACTACATATACTAGAGCAATAATTTTTTTTTTCAAATATTCTCAGAACCCTTCTCTACATTTACAGCTAATATAGTGATGATAGCATGTTCGGGGGCTTTGCAATTCACTCATAAAATCCACCTACAAAATGCTTTGATTTTCGGTTTTTGACCCGAATATAAGCCGAATTAAATTTTTTGAGCGAATTTCAGCTGCTGAAAATTTAGGCTTATATTTGAATATATATGGTATTTAAAAGAAAACTCATTCTTTATATGTGTCATAGTGCCTCTTGAATGTCCCACTAATACCTGTTGATCCTAAAGTTCAAACTATCTAAACGCCTTTAACTTAAAATGGATGGGGCATTACTCTCCCTTCTAAATTCCCCCCTGCACATCATCTACACAAGTGGGGTGTGAAATTATGAGGGAGGAGACTTTACACTTATCTGATCAAGTGATGATGTGGAGTGTCACTTTCTTTATTTGGAACGTGGAGGTGGCACTCCGCACCGGACCTTCTGCGTTCCAAATACAGGAAGTGACACTTTGCGTCATCATTTCTAGGGTCGTGGATCTAAATAGGTTGAGAACCATTGATCTAGGAGAACTTCCTTACATGGGGTGGCAACGATGCCGCACTTCTCTTTAATTCAGCACTGAGTTGCCACTTCCATTGTACTTGTTTGCAGCAATATAAGCAATATCGGTGGGGGTTTATTATTATAGTAGCATGCTAATTAAGGACCATTACGCTTGTTGTTGGAAGCATGGCTCACCTAACCTTATACTCTGGTTTTGGAATTGTCAGCCCTACCCCTCTCTATTCCACCCAATGTGAGGTGCACTTGGATAGGGAGCATATGAGATCCAAATGAAGCAATATTTAGCTGAGTCAGTAAACTTTGAGTCTTGTTTGCCCAGTAGTCCCTGGATTTGGTACTTGTTTAGACTATCATTAAGGAGTATCTAATGTGTTCTTTGAGATAATCAGGCTGAATCACTTGAATGTTTCTGTGTAAAGTGCCCCTGTGCCATTCTAGTTTTAAAATTCTCAAAAAAAAACACATGCTATCAGAATTTTCCTTAAATATACTGTTATGGTCATCACCATGCTAAGCCCTACTCTAACCAATAATTAAAATGTAATCTCTGTCCCCAATAAGTAATCTAGATTGTGTTCTACTGAGATGTTGGTATTCCATATTCTGAATTCTGCGTTTTCTTGCAGGCTGCCTGTTGCTGCGGCACTGATGCCTGTGCACTATGCTGCACTTGCTGTCCAAGGATCAAGCAGTCTACAAGCACCCGAGTCATGTACGGATTCTTCTTCATACTCGTCACCGTGGTCTGTGCTGTGATGATGTCCCCAACCGTAGCTAAATTAATGGAGAAGCACGTGAGTATCCGACTTTAATATTATTCCGATGAAAAGACACTGCCAGAGTGTTACATGTTGTCCTATTAGTTTGTCACCAACCACTGGTCACTTACGGAATGATTACTGAGCTTACCGAGGAGATCTGTTGGTGCTGATGTAGAAGTAAAGTCAAGAAAAGGAGGCTTACATGGTACAATCACTATTCCAGTTCGAAAGTCAAATCTAAAAGAAAGAAGTAGCTGGTCATGGCATTCCAGTGATACAAGGCTCAGGGGCAGGCTTCTCATTAGGCTTGCTAAGATGTCTTCATGTCTGTAATCTCTCATGGAGAAGCTTAGGCATGGTCATGGTTAGTAGTTATAAAGGTAGACTGTAAAGAGGACCTGCTGTTTGCCCCCTAACCCCCCTAGCACTTCTGACGGCTCCATCTCATCCAGCGCTGTCCTGTCAGTATTGCAGTGGACGAGATGGAGCCGTCCAGCGAAGATCAGAGCCCCGGCAGCACATTCTTACAGTTCTGTGCTGTCCCGGTGGCTCCGATCCTCACAGGTGGCTTTTTCACTGAAGCCGATGTCACCCCTCTTCAACCACGCCCCACATCCCCCCCCCCCCCCCCCCCCCCCCCCCCCCCCCCCCCCCCCCCCCCCCCCCCCCCCGTGACGTGAGGATTATTCAAATGTAAATTGCACGAGAAACAGTATTCTATGCAGAAGACTGTTCTCGCCAGTGTGATTTCCAGATGTGCTCTTTGAAGTTAACTCTTTCACACAGAGGGTGCCTAAGGGAATTGTACTGAATACAGTGATAACTGTATCCAATACAATTCAAAGTAAAACAAAACACATTTCCTATTGTAAAAATTTTTTTATTTATAAACAAAACATAAATAGGAATACATACTGTTTTGAAATCTATCATACCTAATAAGTATTCAAGAGATTTTATCATTCAGACTAAAAATTTTATACATTTTTTTTAAGTAATTTTTTTTAACATAATGTCAACATAGTGTTTCAAACATTATTATATTGAGAACGTTTATTAGACCTGCGTACGGACAGAGTTTGGGAAGTTACAGGCCTACAACATTAAAAAATTCCATTAGAGACTATGCTGTGCTTTTGGTACAGAAATCTGAACCTTGTAAGAGCGCTAGGGAGGTAAATGGTCAAAGTCTCAAATTCAGTACATAGTACCTATTATAAAATACCAATATTGACTCAACAAATTCTTGTATTTTATTGGCTACAAAGATTTTTCCTGAAGTCAGGAAGCCAGAATTGCCAAACAGAGATTATCAGATTTAGATTTTAGTTTTGAGTTTTTAGAACTCGATTATTTAGTAAAAGTGTTGGGCTTACTGGGTATAGTCTATGTGTATGGTTCATTTGACCATCAAATTTGAAGCACACACTTTGATTTGTGTATATAGATAAAATTAAAAAAAAAACCTCTTTTGTCATTTTCAATGCATGTGAGAAAAAGTAAAATGCGATTGGAAACTGTGGATACAGTTCTTTAATATGTTAACAAACATGACCCATGTAAAATCTATGTTTGCTTATCTGTAAAGTAATTTAAAAAAAGTGTCGTCAAATGACCTTTGGGTTCTAATGAGCTGTGAACACATTTCTGACACATTGGTGGATTCACACCAGAACGGAAGTCACACTTCAGTATCGATAACACTGCTGATGCTGGATAAGAAATCTAGTTTCACTAGTACAGCGCTCAGAAAACAACTAAATGAGTCAATGCAAACTACCAACAACCATATACAACAGTGATGCTGGTAGGGTTTGTTCTCATTTTCAAATTTGGTTAACAATGTAAGAACGGTTTTCCAGTACAAGAGACTATGCACAGTACCTCACAAATGTGAGTACACTCTGACATTATGGTTAATAGTTGATAATATCTTTTCATGTGGCAAAACTGAAAATTTTACACCCCACCATTGGGTGTCATGGATGTGTTAATATTTGCATGTCCATGGCGCCCAATGGAGACATAGCCTATACCTCTGGAAGCAAAAGTGATAAACTCAAGTGACAGTTGTCCAACTTGTGCCCAATTAGCCATTTTCCCTCCCCGGTATCATGTGAATCTTTAGTGTTTCAATGTGAATGGGAAGCAGATGTGTTAAATCTGGTTTTACCACCATCACACTCTCTCATACTGGTCACTGGAAGTTCAGGATGGCACCTCATGGCAAAAATAGAATTGTTCTACATAAAGATGGGCTAGGCTGTAAGCCTGAAACCGAGTGTCATCATTGTGGCCAATACCATACAGTGTGTATGTCCTTCTACCAGAAAATGGCCTTTCCTTTTGTTCTAGTTATATCTAGTCAATAAACTTGCAATGTACACCATCAATCCACTCATGTTATATGAGATGTTGAGAATGGAGACTAGTAGAAGAAGGTTGTCTGGCTGAGGTAATTTTATTTTCCTAAAGCCCCCCATACACC
This sequence comes from Ptychadena robeensis, assembly GCA_036250615.1. Classification (NCBI taxonomy): domain Eukaryota; kingdom Metazoa; phylum Chordata; class Amphibia; order Anura; family Ptychadenidae; genus Ptychadena; species Ptychadena robeensis. Next base: position 29,137,034 of record CM070032.1, read on the forward strand.
CCACATACAATATTTACGTTCCGCTGATCAAAAAATCACAAACATCGAGAAAACATTTAGGCTACGGCTCCACTTAGGCAGTTTGTGTGCGGATGTGGCGTGGTCTTTTAGCTGCCCCCCACCGCTGTTATAACCCCCAATGAGCCTGTTTCCATTTTTGACCAATCCGTGGCTCAAATGCGTTCCCTAGTCAGCTGCGTCCATTGAAATCAATAAGACTGTCAGTAAATAAAAACGAGGCATAAACACAAGCTTATTGCTTGTGTTTTTTGTCAGTCCTTAATCAAATAGAAATGGATCGGAATTGTCGAAACATTTTAGTTGGTTGAGTGTTGAATGAAATTTAACATGCTGTTATGAAAGTTGTTTTTTGTTCGATTAAATCAATTTGCATGTTGACATTACTTCCGATCGAATAAAAAATCTCAATCGGAACTGAATGGGACATGTCTGTAAATTTTAATCGATTGCACTTTAATCGAGACATGGATTTTACCAACCGAACGAGGAAGTATTCAAGGCATGCCTACCACTACAGCAATTCCGCTTGAATTTGATGATTAACAGAGATTGATTACTCATTGTGTTGTACATTTAAAAAAAGATCGAGGTTCAACAAATCAAATATCGATCCTCTCAAAATCTTTACATGTATGGCCACCTTTACTGTAAGGCCATGTGTCCACAGCTGATTTCCTGCACAAGATGTATTTGCTGGATGACTTCAGGCAGTTTGCCTGCGGCTCAGGTTGTGCGCCTTCAACATGGAGTAGATCAGTGGTTCCCAAACTTTCCCTGCAGGGCCCCCCTTTTCTATTTAGGAAAATTATCGAGCCCCCTCCCCCCTCCCCATTGAAACACAGGTTAAGAATGAGGGCCAGCGTCCCCCTGGAATACCTTTGCGCCCCCCAGTTTGGGAACCACTGCAGTAGATGAAAGAGGCAGAAAACCAGCTCCCAAACAGCTTTTCTGTGTCTTGAAGACACCTCCATTGATCTCCAATCAATCTTCAGTCAATTATTCTTCCAGAGACGGCGGCACTGCACAGTGCTGCTTTGAGGAAGGGGTTATCCCGCTTTCAAAGTGGACACTTTGGAGTAGACACAGTCTCATTCATTAGAATGGGAAGTGTCCTCTCTGCATCCAGCAATGGACACAAGCCCATTGGCTGGCCATACACCTTTAGATCTCTCTGTCAGATATCCTTTAGATCTACCAACAACTATGTAGTGCCGGGTCCTCTGCGATTGAAAAAAGGTAGACTTGATTGTTTAGAAAGTCTCTCATATTACATGGTTTTGGCAAAACAAAAGGAAATCTGACAGAGAAATCTAAAGGTGTATGGGGGCCATTAGACAAGTATACAGGAACAACCCTTATCAGGACAAATAGAGGGGTTAATCTCCTCCAGGAATAACAATAAAAACTTGGTCCACCCTTCACCACTTAATCCAAAACAACAAAGCATATGACTTGAAATAACTGGGGAATTAGGTGGACCCAAAACTTTTAATGCTCCTCCATACACTCAGACTTTGTATGAGCAGTACTGTAAAAATAATTGTTTTGTGCTCATGAAGCATCTGCCATTTCCTGAGAAAGAGTTGGCTTGTGTCTCCGCACGTCGGGAGCTGCCTTTTCTCCTTCCATTTGAGCCTTTCTCGCTCTCCTGAATTCATAGTAAAGTAATAATCAACATACTTGTCAGCCGCAGCAAGAAACATCTCCTCTAATGCTAACAGATGGAAAAACTGAGGCAGGGGCAGTGAACTGAAGTGGCTTGGAAGCGAACAGTTGCTCATTATCCTCAAGTAAACCTAAAGGCTACTCATAATAAAACCGCATTTAATATAATTCTTCATTTAGTATATTGGTGTCTAAAATCAGTTCCATCTCCAGTATTAAAGTGGAATGTCTGTAGAATTTGGCAGTTTTTTTTATTCCGTTATTATTAAAGATGGGGTAGAGACTTGGACCTGGGATGTTATGGAAATATTTTCATTCAGGAATCTATATTGCCAACCACAAGAAATGGATATGAATATCCAGAGCATATTGTCTGCTCGTGCAGATGGTTATACGCTTATAGCTGTTTATATTGTATTGTCTTCTCTTTGGTGCAGCAAGACCACACACATATGGATTTAAAGAGGAAACCTTTGTACAGGAGACACATGTACGTGGGCAATTCTGCCCACTTACTAAAAATGCTAGAGGCCTGGCTGCTAGATGTTTGCTATTCTTAAACTAGGCATAAATTATTCACTTTTAGCGCTCGGCGACCTAAATGATCAAAGTTTACATTATCAAACCTAAATTGTATACTGCACACATGATTTGATTGAAACAATCAAACGCAAACTTTGGATAATAATCAAAACATTGATTGTATTACGATCAAACTTTTCATATGGTGCTACTTTGGATTTGATGAAAAGATCAAGATTGAAAATCGAATTGAAAATCAATCATGCTTAAATCGAACTGTGTATGCCTAGCTTAAGAGTCCCCACACGCACGCTTGCGGCCGCCGGTCAACAGATCCCTGTCGCCCCAAAGCTCAGTCAGCCAGACCATGTTCATGTCCGTAAATCTCTGGCCAATGCCATTAGTTTCAATGGGGACCGCGTCCCCATTCAAACTAACGGCCGGAACACAAAGGGTGCGGAACACAATGCTGTGAGCGATGGAGAGCAGCGCAATGACGTCATCATGCTGCACTTCACCGCTCATCTGTCGGTCCTCACTTTATACATGTGGGGACATTTAGTCACTACCTTTCAACAAGCCTCAAAACTACTTCTACTTTCATATTGTCTAGATAAAAGATCAGCAGTCACCCCTGTACACTGCTGACAGGTGAGTATTATGTCACTGTAATGTATATGTTTTTTTTTTATAGAATCAACCGACTGGATCGTTTACATTTGATATTTGCACTATGGTTCTTCATTGCTTTTGTTACTTGTGACAAACCGTTATGTTGATGTTTCACTTGCTCTTTTTTTTTTTTCCATGAGCAGGACATTTTTTTATTGAATGAAAGCACGACAATGTATCTCAAAAAACTTAACGTTACATCCTGTATGGAATATAAAACAGTGTTAGGCTGTGGTTACAATACGCATACAAAGTCAATATCATATTGAGAGGAATAAGGATCGTAACATGTTGTAGTAAAAGTGATAGATGGGTTTGATAAGACAAACCCTAATGGTTTTGATGAGACATATGTAAAAAAAAGGGGAAAAAAAGGCAGAAAAGAATATCAATGTAGAATCTCTGTATATCAATTTTCAATAAAGAATAATCTGTGATATCTTTGTGTGCAGTTCTGATTATCATTCGCTCTGAGTGTGTTCCAAGCCGCCCATGTTTTCACATAGCGGGACATGGTATCGTGTGAGATGTGAATCAGGTTTTCCATCTCCTTTATCTTGTCTATGCGTCGGTACCAATCTTCCAGAGAGGGGGTTTTGTTTGTCCTCCATAAAGTGGGGATCAGTAACTTTGCCGCGTTTAACATGTGGAATGCTAGAGAGTTTTTATAGGCTTGAAAGGTGTACCTGTTCCTAGAATGGCTTGATAAGTGGACAGGTTCACCAGACATGTAGAAACATGCCCACTTCGTTCGAGCATATCCAACTTCGTCGCTGAGGCCTGGGAATATTTTACTAAGTGCCATTGGGGCTCTGTACCAACGTGAGCGTGTTTTGAAGTTATTTTCTTGGGTCAATACGTTGAGTGACCCTTAAGTGGTGAGGAGATTGATCTTTCCCATTCCTCTTTGGAGAAGTGAGTGTCTAGTTCAGACTCCCAATTCCCTCGGTGAGAATGGGCTTCCGGAGCTCTTTTTTATGTTTCTCATTCTTTTGTTTGATATCCTGTAATTAATAAAAAATATTGTATGTATACATATATTAAACCATGATGACCCATATGTGGATTGTTCATTGTGACCCCAGCCAACTGTACAACTGGCATTTGGAATCATTAACAAAATTATAATTGGCTCTGGTTATCTGGAATTGCCACTTTTAAACAACTTACTAGCTATGGTCTAGTGCAAGGGTGTCATACTTAAATACACAGTGGCAGCTACAATTAAAAACTTTTGACAAAGTTACAGGCCAGTATTAGTTTTAACTTAAATATCTACAATTTAGAAAGGAAGAAAACTTTCTACTTAAAATGTCAAATCAAATAAAAAATATTACGGTCTTGCTGGGCAAATATAATTAGACTGGGGGGCCTTTGACACCCCTGGTCTATCCTATAATGATTGTCCTATTATTACTGAGTACATATGTGGCTTGATTGTACATTTTTCCAGTAAACTATTTATAATATGTTTATATTGTGTGGCTGTTTATTTTCTATTTTGAAAAATGACATTTATTTTTTTTTTTTTCTATCTGCACTCATTAGATTCCATTTTATGGAGACATCTGTGAGCATCTGAAAGCCGGGGAGAATTGTGATAAGTTGGTCGGGTACTCGGCGGTGTACAGAGTTTGCTTCGGGATGGCTTGTTTTTTTTTTATACTCTTGATTTTAACAATAAACGTCAAAAACAGCAGAGGCTGCCGGGCAGCTTTCCACAATGGGTAAGAATATTTATTCAAGCTATGATTGCCTATTTTTGGTTTGTGTTAAATTTAATTTCTATCACTCTTAATATATTGGTGTCTATGGCCTACGGTCTTGGTGCTGACACAAAGCAGAGTACAGGTTAGTGGAGTCTTGTAGCCTTTAAACTTTATTTTAGATTTCTTTGAATGAGAATAAAAATGACAAATGATCCTTTTGTGGATAAAAATAAAAATGTTGGGGGCATCGTGATACCTCAAAAATAGGTTTATATCAAATAAATGTTTCAGTTATAACAATAACAATATTTACAGTCATATGATAGGGGCCTTTCTATTTGCAAACAGTATTTAGTTTCCTTAGGTCGACCTGAATCGGCACCTACTCATATTTCTACCTGCTGTCCATCTGTGTTTTTTCAGATAATGTGCTGCCCATCCTTATGTGTTACTGCTTTTTAATATAAAAACCCAGCAGGTAGAAAGCATTTCTTTTATATTTTTGGAACCTTTAAAAATAGGTTCAGCTGGTGTGCTTTAAAGCTAGGCGGTCCCCATCCAAAGCAATGGACACCGACCATGATTTACAGTCATGTCCGCATCATATATCCGCTAGATCAGTGGTGGCCAACTGAGTTGATATGGAGGGCCACAAGTGCGGCCCTCTGCATCACTAAAGGGCTGCACATAACATATTCAACCTATACTGACCTGTATAGGTATTTTTAATGAAAAATCACAGCAGGCAAAGCTAGAAGACATTATTTACATTTTTAAATAACAAAACTTGTTTTAAATGATACTTCAAGCATGAGGAAACACTTCCTATGCCAGGTTTCAGGGGCCACAAGTAGAGGACCGAAAGGAGCCGCGGAAGTAAACCCAAAGGGCACCTGGGCGCTAGATAGATAACCGCCAGCGCGCACGGCACTCGAAGCGTCCATCGATCTAGGGTATATATTTGTATATATTATGTATGTATGAGCACCTTAAGGGTAGGTGTATACTATACTCCTGGATGCACTTGCAATCCCACCCCTTTCGCTCCATTAGGGCAACATTATCGTCCGCACTACATTGCTCAGCAGATAACACGGCCCCTTTATATAAATGGGCTAAAGTATGATTAAAGCTGGGAATAGAGGTCTTGATTTTCCTGCTATCGATGTTTAAGCAATCGTGGCCTGTGATAGCGGAATGGATTCCAATTAGGAGATCGATCGCACAGTCCACAATATTGTGTTATTGATTAATCACCGATCCCTCACCACAATAGATAATGGAGACAGTGAGCGATTGACTAACTCTAACTTTCTCCAACAGATCGATCGATAGGAATGATCGCATGTCTCCATTAATGTTCCACAATTGACTAAATTTTACAGACAGGTCAGATACTTGGGTGATCGATAATGTGCACGATTACGGGAGTTTTTGATCGATTGCACACTTTGTGCATGCATCGGTTACTGCTCGATCGATCGCAGCATACTATCGGCATGATTGATTGCATGAAAAATCAAGACGTCTATGGCCAGCTTAATGCGTCTGGACACGTTAGTCATACATTGGTATGGTGCGTCCATTGAACAACAACATTAACGACAGACTTGGACAGGGGGCTATGGCGGGATGTGTAGACATGCCTGTCATAGACCCATAGCCATCTGTGGCACTGTGCTAGTGACCATAGGCATAGGCGTCCGTTTAAGGGGTGTTGAAAGCCCTGCTGTAAGAGAGGGTGCGAATTCTTAGACGTTTGTCAGTCACTTAGAACAGCTCTTTTTCAACTGATCGTATGAATAGAGCCTTGTGACATGTGCCCCCCACCCCCCCCCCCCCCCCCCCCCCCCCCCCCCTCACGGCACGATTCTAATTGCACCCATGTTACTGAATGGGGCTTTACTAATATTAGGGGTTGGGTAAAGCTGGATATTTTACAAAGGGTCATTGCTCATGCTTATAAACTATGCAGCTATATATATATATATATATATATTTATACAGCGTTCTTTTACGTTTGCAGCTTTTGGTTCATCAAGTTTCTAATACTGGTGGGAATGTGTGCCGGAGCCTTCTTCCTTCCTGATCAGGATACATTCATTCTAGGTAATTTTGCTTTTTATCATCTTTGTATTGCAATGTTTTGGCAATCGGCTACATTTTAAGCAAGTGAGTGGAATTTAAGAGTGCTGTGTAGAATAATAAAAATGATGCCAAAATCTAGACCTGATATAGTAGAAAATACTACAGTTTTTGGTGAATACGTCTGTACAATAGATTTGAAGCTGATATAATAGAGTATATAGAAGGTGAAAGAACTAACAGTCTATTATGTAATAAGCGCTCATTTACACAAGTGTAAATGGCCAGTAAACAAGCAGTTACCGCAAGCTTGCGCCGAATGCAACCTAAGACCTTCATAGGTCAGTTTTCAGGGTTTTCATCCGATAGACCGATAGTCATGGTGCATTATCTTACACCCCTACCCCAAACCAGTGCTGTTTCTAGTTCTTTGGGGGCCCTATGCGAGATTGCACCCGAGCTGCCTACCAAGAGGACACATCGCACACACACACAAACATACCCCAGCCATTGGAGGGGAGAAAGGAAGATAGTATGTCCCTTAACGGTTGCGATCGGGAATTGACCCATGCATGCGGGGGCTTATGGAGCGGACTTTGTGGCCCCCGTGATCCCTGGAGCCCTATGTACATGCATATTCTGCATACCACAAGAAACGACCCTGCCCAAGTTTGCAGGAGCTCGCAGACAGTAGCACAGGAAACTACAGTGGAAACATAGCCATAGAAAAGATACAGAATGAAAGAGGGCTTACTATATCTTACAGTGAGTAAAAGTCTCTCCAGAAAAGATTTTTCAGGGCTGTGAATTCCTTCTCAGTTTGTGTCAGACTAGCTGTGTCGTCTATGTTTAGTTGTACTTGATTGTTGCAGTGTGGTTTATTTCTGGCGAGTGTTAGAGTGTAATTTCTGTTCCTTATTAACTGTTATCTTAGCGGATGATGTCTTATTGTCTGTTGAAGACAATATGGGGTACACAGTGTGCTGATCAGATACATAAGCAATGAAATCTAGGTATATTTGCATATATTTTCAATATGTTCTGTATGTTAAATTACTAAAAAAAAGTTTTATAGCGTAGGGCTGGAAGAACTACTAATTGGAGAAAAGGTACACAGGTTACATTGATCAACCTCTTCTTGTTCAGCTCTGCCATCATCTGAACAGAGGATTGCAGAGCTGTCTGTTTATTATTTAGGTCATGTAACATGACATGATTTTTTAATTAAATCAGATGGAGATCCCCTTGTTGCTTCCTTAAGTGGTCTCTACATGGATATGGTTGGCATCTTCTAAGCAGGACACAGCACACACATAAAAACTTTGGTGGGGACTTTCTAAAAGTCCAACCGTGGTTATTATTTGTGGTCTTTGTCCTGCTGAGGATATGCTAACATGAGGATGATTTTAGACATTGAACACAAAAGCAAGTGTTCTCTTTCGCAGATTTACCCGCAACTTTTGTTCTCAAAATAAAAAATAAAATAACTTGTATGTATAATTTTGGAATTTCCTAATAAATGCCTGAAGGAAACATATGCAAACATTCAAATGTAAGTGTCTTGGTTGAAGATCAAACATACTTAACGTTTGGCCACTGCACTACTGTTTAACCTGTTCCTTACAAAACATGCACTGTAATAGAATCTTAACTGAATACTTACCTGAAGGAACCTTACTAGATGTGCACCCGTTCACCTAACCAGCACCTATGAACCCACAGGATCATTAGAGCTGGCACTCCCAGCTTGGCTTACTGCCAATATTGACCTTGTGCCCAGCTCTGTCTAAAGGCCCCCACACACGTACCGAGTGGGGGCTGAAAGAGCAGGAGAGGTCAGCTCTGAAATTTCAGACCATTTGTGTGCCGGCCGTTAGCTTCAATAAAGATGCCGGTCTTTATTGAAGTTAATGGCATCGGCCAGAGAATATCAGACATGTCCGTTCTCTGGCCAGCTGAGCTGTGGGGCAACAGGTATCTGTCACCCCATGTGGGCACCCTCGATCTGGGCCGATTTTGCAGACGAGCGCCAGCGCGCACGCCCATCAGTCAGCGGCAAAATCGGCCGACACTCGGTGTGTGTATGGCATGGTCCCAACACTGTGTTTGCTATATTGTACACCACACTATCCCACACACAAAGTTTGTATAGTCTACTGGGGGGGGGGGGGGCAAACTAGGGGCCGCCCGTTTAGCTTTCTTTTGTTAAAAAGATGCTTCACTTAGCAATGGGTGCACATAATGCCTAGAGGTGACAAAGCATTCTCTTGGGGGCGACGAAGTGGTGTGATCATGGGTGTGTCCTCATGGTGACAACAGGCAGTGTCTAGGAATTATCTCTGCTCATTGCAATGAATGGGCATTTTATCAGGAAATGTAAAGCTATAACAACGACCCTGTCACAAGTTGCCTATTACACATCACCGCTATCATTAATGATGTATGGAATTGGCACACCTATGGTGAGTCCAGCCCCTTTACCAAATATAAAAAGCCAATGTGGCTCACAAGTCAAAAAGTTTGCCCACCCCTGGTCTAATACAAAATGGTTTATGACTTCTATTACATGAGAGTAATCCGCAGAGCAGGTTAGCTGTGTGTGTGAGTGCGTGCGAGTGTTGTTCCCCCAGAAGATATCTCACTACAGCTGACATCCTGTTATTCTTCTACAATGGAATTGGAAACTATTTGCTTTTGAAGGATGCAATATTACAGCCATAGGTTGATGAAACATACATTATATAATGGAACAAAACTCACACAAGGAGGTGTCTACCTTGTATAGTAGTATAAGCCAATGATACCATGTTCAGGGGCTTTCCAAATAACTCACAAAGTATCTTTTGACTTGAGTATAAAAATTTACTTTTTTCAGCACATTTTAAAGTATATACAGTAATTAGTTGAATACCTATTCATTGTGTACTTTTTTGATTTTCAGTGTGGCGTTATATAGGTGCAATCTTCGCCGCTTTCTTCCTTATCATCCAGCTTGCGTTACTCGTGAAGTTTGCTCACAAGTGGAATAACAACTGGTATGTAAATAACAATGTACGAAAAAATTAACTAACTACTAGGGCTTTTTTGTCTTCACCCCTCTATGTCTACAACCCATTCATTATTTTGTAAACCCTTAGAGCGGAGGGTCCCAAACTGGGGGGTGCGAAGGTATTCCAGGGGGGGGGGGGCGCTGGCCCTCATTCTTAACCTGTGTTTGAATGGCAAAAGGGGCTCAATAATTTTCCTAAGTAGAAAAGGGGGGCCCTGCAAGGAAAGTTTGGGAACCTCTGCCTTAGAGCCAGTAGTTTACTACTGAAATGTGCATTTCATGTTTGCTAGCACTTTGCTATGCTTCTTGTTTGATGCGCTGTATTAAAAAAGAAAATGATTTAATGACCTAAAGGAACAACTATGTATTACACAAGTAAGACTCTTCCACTATTCCTTCTGACTGCAAAGCCTCAACTTAATAACTTTTTGGGGAGACATTTGTAATTTGTGGCATATAGTCAGGGGTGCAAATAACTTTTTTAGTTCCTCAGATGAGTACTAGGAGAGGGTGTTTGGTACTCACCCCATATGTAGGGTGGTCTTCCTCACTGTCTCCCTCACTGTCCTCTGCATCAGCCACCTGCATGGTAGATTCTGCTGCAGATGGACCTCCCTGTTTCTGATTGATCCTCCGATTAGATCTCTCAATTCACTTGTTACCTGCTGGCTTTGGGTCAAATGTAACTCTCACAGTACAACACGCGTGATCCCCCAGATCTCATACCCCAGTAGTACAACCCTGACATTTTCTGGATTAGTAACTAACCCCTGAGACTACCAGCAGTCCAAATGTCACCATTTCATAGTCCTATTCCAGCTGTCACACAATGTTTTTCATATGTCAGATTTTACATATGCCTATTCTGACTTTTAGTCCCCAGGTCTCCAACACCCTTAGAAGTCCGATCTTTTTTTTATTATTATTAATTAACATTCCTAATGTCACACCCCTAACTGCAACCTTTCATAGTTATTCATGTTTCCCTGCAGTTATCCAAGTGACATACATTGTATACATCTAACATTTAGCTGCGGCCGCCCAGACATGGATTGCCTCCAAGTTAGAACGCATATGAGCTGTGTAACAATAATGCAGGTATGCAGAGCTAGTTTTTGGCCCCTTTTGAGTACCAGAGTACCACCTATGTGCACCCCTGCATATAAGCTCCTTTATCCTAATAGTCTGCATTTCCAAAAATAATCCTTAAATAGAAATTCTTTTATTGATTCTAAAATATAGAGGGTCCATATTATATAAACCAGCTGCATTTTCTTTAAGATATAATGATATATTTGATTCATATATGTTGTAGAGACATTTGTCCGTAGTGAAATGCTGAACCCCAGACATATATTGCATTACATTAACACTGCAGTCTGAGTTGCAGGAATCACCTGTAGTATACGTAGATCTGTTTCCATTGTTCTAACGTTGGAATGTTGTCTGTCAGGAACGCTGGAACTGCACATAATAAGATTTGGTATGGTGCGTTGGCACTGGGAAATCTGTTACTGTACACTATCGCTGTGGGAGCCCTCGCCCTGCTGTCCTGGTTCTACACCCATCCTGAGCATTGTCTTCTCAACAAAATCCTGCTGGGAGTCAATGGGGGCCTCTGCTTACTTTTGACTCTCATGTCCATATTACCATGCGTACTTAAATGTAAGTATTACTTCTCAACCTAAACATTTTATATTGTGTACTATTCTGGGGGTACTTTATTAGGGTGATTCGGACAACTTGTCAATATAATTGTATATCTGTACATTTTTCATTACATTGGCCAACAATCATGTAGAGTGAGGGGTTCCCAATTGTAAGATCTATATATTATTGCCTATGTTCTTCATAGTTAGGTTGGCATAACAGCTTCCATTTATTATACAGTAACACCGGAGTTCTTCCATAATACATATGGTAGTATAGCAAATGTAGAGGGGATAAGTCAGCCACAGCCCACTACTAACTAAAGCATGGACTTGAATTGTTACCAGTAACTCTTAAGCCCCCCATACACCTTAAGATCGATCCATACAATCTCCATTAGATCTACCA
>CM070032.1:29155943-29168869 GCA_036250615.1 Ptychadena robeensis
CTTGGTGATCGGTAATCGGTGATCGGCCCCAAAAATGCTGATCGGAGCATCTCTAATGATATATATGTAAAGTCCAGATTTTTATATGTCATCTGCAAACAACCCCCAACCCATGAAGATACCCTCTTTTTTTTTTGATGGGATTTTAAAGAAAACTAAATTTTCCCGGAAGTCCACTTGGTCTAGTCCTTGATATCCTGGGAGTTTGCTTCTCCTCCCTGTGAAATTCTTCCAGTACTTAATGACAAGTTTCAAGATGACCAAATTACATTCTTACACCTGTTTTTTTTTTCCGTGCTTTGTGTTTGAATCCTCTGATTCAGATAATACAAGCTATATGCCCAGTCTTCTCTGCTCTCCATCTCCTCTCTGGCTGTCTGTGTCTGTGGAAGTTGCAGTGATTGCAGTTCCCACAGACACGGAGAGAGGCATAGATGGGAGTTCATCTATCCCTCTCTTCATTGCTTATACTAACAGGGCTCTGTTGGCATAAGCAATCATACAGTTCAGATGGGAAATCCAGCCGTAGGCAGATCTCACATCTGACAGCCCCCGACTAATCTTCCTGCCGGGAGAGCTGGTAGGGAGCCAAAGCGTGGGTCTCACATTTGGACCATAAGACGCAGGCACAATTTTGGGGGTGAAAAAGAGTGTCTTATGGTCCAAAAAATGCGGTAGGTATATATATATATTTATAGCGCTATATATACAGGAACAAGGTTTTAACACAATAAGCTTGAAATACATTTAGATACAAAACATTGTAAGAGTTTTATATACACAATGATCTCACTTCACCTGACAGATTGTGTTTATTTTTTACATTTCTTTGTGATTTCAGGTGGCCACGATAGCAGGGTAGAGCGTCGAGGAGGACAGGCTGTAGCTTATGATGAAGAAGAGAAGACTTTGTACAATTATTCTGTCTTCCATTTCTTCTTTTTCTTGGGAACATTCTACATGATGATGACAATCACCAACTGGTTCCAGTAAGTGTCAGATAATTTTTTACTCTTACTACAGTTCGACCCAGGGGCTGCATCGCACCCCATTTAACCTTTTTTTTTTTCCCATCCCTTTGTGACCTTGTTGAAATGTTGCTCTCTTACGCTTGTTCTCTGCAATGATTGAAAATAATGCCTAGAAGTGTTCAAACATTGTTTTGGGGAAGATGCCGTGGCATGATGATGACACTGGGCACATCCTTATAGCAACAACAGAAAGTCTCTAGGACAGTGGTGGGCAACTGAGTTGATATGGAGGGCCACAAGTGCGGCCCTCGGCATCACTAAAGGGCTGCACATAACATCGATCCAGACTCTCCCCCTGTCGACATATCTAAGCAGGCGGTGGACCAGATCCAGACTGGCAGTCGAAACCCGACAGCACCCACCCCCCTCCTGCCCCTGGGTGCAGCGCTCATATGTAGACCTGGTTTGCCCCAATCAACATTGGCGGTCCTACATCAGTAAAATTGTGAAAATTTATTAGGAAAGCTCGTCAGCGTGTGAATACTATGACTTATGCATTAACAGTTTTTGGGGGCCAAATGTGGAGCCCAAGTTTTTAGGAGCCCAAGGGGGGCCGCCAAACAGTGCCCAAAGGGACGCAGGTTGGGCACCTAGGCTCTAGGAATTATCTTTGCTAATTGCAATGAAAGAGTGTTTTTTATTTTTTTTAAAGTGTAGGAAATTTTAAAAGATAACGTCCCTGTCATGTATCACCAATTACACATTACCGCCATCATAAGTGATGCTGGCAATGCATTGAACTTGCACACCTATGGCCATTACAGGCTCTTGATGCCCACCCCTGGTAAAATTAGTGATTTTAAATGAACAAATGTTAAAGGTCCCTTATTGAATAACTCTAATATCTCTTCTCTACACAAATACTCTTTTTGTACCACCATGCTGCCCATACAATGGCAGATGGATATATAACATAGGGAAATGGTCCATGTTACTCTGATATCAGTCATCAGTCACTCAGATATCAGTTACTGGATCTTCTTGCCTACCCATTTGCCAACACAAAACTAAAAAATTAATTCCTGATCTATGTAAACCTCTGTAAATGATCAAAGAAATAGTTATTCCAAATACATACTCACATTGATTCTTCTCAACTGCATGATGCATAAAGCCTGATCAGATTTGGCTAACTGGCAGGTCCAAAGTTGCCCCTAGATGTGGTAATTTTCACAACCATTCTGGGTGGAGGATGGCATGTATTTCCATGTGCTAACTATTAAGTGTAGTCTATAAGATTGTTTAGCTTAAGTATTACTGGATAGTGTTATACATGTACAATGTCAGGATCTACATAGTATTCATCAATATAATAATTTTATGATTGTCTATTCTTTTTCCACAGTTACAACCATGCTGATATAGAAAAACTCTATATCGGTAGCTGGTCCCCCTTCTGGGTTAAGATGGGGTCTTGTTGGGTGTGTATCGCGCTCTACCTCGGCTCTCTAGTGGTTCCCATGTTTTGCAACACCGGAGGATACATGGTGTAGAAGGACTCTTTTATCAATAATAGAAGGTTTTATTATCTGTTACATCATTTTTACACGTTCTGAATCTAGTGATCCAAGCTTGATTGAGGACTGATCTCTTTTTAAACAAACCCTTTTTATTGTAAAAAAATAAAAATAAATTGTGCAGGACACAAAACGTAAAGCACCAATAATTACATTTTTAAAGCAGTGTTCTGTTAGCATGTCAAATGTTGAAAATATGTTGAGCCAGATTAGATATTTATAGTTTTGTCTCCATTGTCTGACCAGGCAATGTCTTATAACGAGTTTTATTTGTGTGATTTCCTCTGTGTACAGCATCAGACATAGACCTCTGTATAAGAGGGATGCCCATTCATATGATCCTGCTTGGGACCATTAGACTAGTGTTCTTCCCAGATCAGAGCAGGCCTCGTGACTGTTACCTGTTAACCCATCAGTAGCTCTACTTTAGTCATGTCGTGATTTTAGGTACTTCCAGTTTGCATGATGTGAACCATCTAAATCAAACCAGAATTTCTGATCCATTGTAAAGGCCCTAACTTTCTCTAATATGTTACGTTAAAAACATTGTTACCATGGTATGTGGGACCTATGTAGTTTAATGCTAAGGTTGAATACTGTGTTCCTAAGTTTACTTTTCTCATTTTGTTTTCCAAATAAGTTTACTTTTCATGCTTCTGTGTTCTTTGATCCCAGATCTTTTTTTTCCATCAATGGATTAATGTACAGATTGGCCTACAAGTACAACTGAACATCACGCTGCTTAAAATGTACATTAATGCAGCTATAGATATATATGCTCTGACATTGGTTGACTATATGTACTGACAGAATCATTAACAACATAGATACTTAGGGTGAATTTGTATCATTTACACGGCTAGAATAGGAAAAACCACTCCATGTATAGACTTTAGGCTTTTTGAATATGGTAAGGGAATCATTCCCATGACAGTGGTCAAAATGACCTCTTTAGAAGTGACCTGATAGGAATACATTGTGCATTGCTGCTATTCTTATATTTTCATTCACTACAGTCTTATACTCTACTGAAACAAGCACATGTAGGTGTCAAATCACCTAACATTCGTATGCATGTTTTGTGTCAGTGACTTAGTAATGAAGAAATTACGCAGCCCTAGAACTTGTACATTGAAAACTCTATTCCAGCAGGTTCCTTTAAGGCTTAATCCTTTACTGGTGCTATGTAAATAAGTCATACTTATTCTTAGACTCCACATACATTCAATATAGGTTTAAAAAAAATCAGTATGCCTATGATCCATATACAGGTTATGGCTAATAATTATCACGCTGTTGTCTGTCTAGACCAGGGGTGGGCAAACTTTTTGACTTGTAGGCTTGTGGGTAGGCTTGTGGGTTTTTAAATGTGACATAGGGGCTGGACCAAGAACCTGCAAGGGCTGCCCGGAATAGGGATCCTAAGTCCTCGTAGTTCGGACAGGATATTTAAAAAAAGAAAATATGTCAAACAAATTAATAAATAGAATCTTTTGATAGAGAAGCTTAAACATTCAATTGAAGCAAACGATTGCCTCTAGGAAACAAACCAACAATTATCCTCTAGGTGTTGTCTTCACTTGTGTCTTGACACCAAAGGGCCAGGGTTTTTTTTAAACTTGCCCATGTCTGGTCTAGACCACATAGTCCACATCATTACATGTGTATAGAACAATGTTTACATGGAGTGTGTGCTATATGTTTATATACATTAACTGAATTGTATTATACTGGTTATGTGACCTAACATAATGTTATGTGAATAGCGTTTAAGAAAAACTGTCTAAACAAACTATAGAGAGACTAGGTTTTTAATGGGTCTATAAAATATGAAAGAGACCATCCTAACCTCTATGTTGTGGTTTGGTTGGAGGGTGATGGGGCAGATTGTGAGTAAGATGTTTTAATGCATATATATTCATATATTTACATAGAAAATGTTTAACTCTAGTCAACCCTGTCCAGTACAATGGTTGACTAGTGGTGTCAATCCCAGTTCATGTATGGCCATAAAAACCGAAATATCTTTCTTTTGTAATATTTGGTACAATCCAAATAGTGTACCTTCATACTGAGACTGACAACCTGACCTAAACTAAAACTGTGGATGGTAACAGTGCTAATGTTCAAGCACCTTGTACTGTCTTCTCTGAGGAGACTTTACTAAAATAGACAAGGCCCCGTCCATCCTTAGACCCTAGTTAGAAATATACTAGCTTGGCCCTTGTCTTCCATTCACTAAGCACAAGGTCGCATGGAATGTTGTTCAATGAGTGTCTTCTCATTCTCAACTAGAGTGTCTTCTCATGAGATTATACCTGTTCTGTGTTGCACGGAAAGGCTCCTGAAAGCCTATATATTTAAATCATCAATGAAGATAAGTATAGATCTAGCCTTTATTCTATTTTGGTGCATTTTATACCTGCTAACAGTAGATAATTAAAGCCCTCCATACACAGGTTGATTTTTTCGCTAGATTCCTAAATGATCGATGTCTGTTCCCATACAAAAGTATCGGGCAGATATTGATTTCCCTAGGTGGTGTACACCGATTAGCCCAAAAGTTTATTGCGATCATTTGGCGATTTTTGCGTCAGCACACTGCAACCGTTTGCACAACAGTGGCTGGCCTTAGTCTTCAAATGGGTCCCTCTAAAGCTCCCTTAGATCCGTCACTCAGGCTGTACATAAGGCTCAACTTTTGTCCGTTGTAAAGTTAAACCCCACCTCTTTATGTTTCTATGCCCTGCCTTGTCATTCATCTCTCAACTGCCAGAGCCCCTTCTGCCCACTTCCCCTTACACGTGATAAATCGTCCCAGCAGGGCTTTAAAGAAAGTTTAGTTTTGCCCACATACTCTGCCATCACCTTCCAACCAAAACTACATGGTTAGTATGGTGACAATTTTATAAAGGTCTTTTAGGTGGATTTTAATCTCTGGTCTGTACTAGTGAACACTGAGTAGCTTTCCAATGAACAGACCTAAGTGCAATGTATTGGTATTGTTCTGTGATCTGTGGTAAGAACAATTCTCTATGATATGGGGGGACTTTTGCAATATTGCTATCTTATGTTGTTTTCTATCCATATAGAAGAAAGAAAAAATATCTTAAAAAGGGCTTATATTATAGAGTAATATAAACTATATAAAACAAATCCATATGTAACAAAATTTACCAAAAACCTATACATCAATGTTTTCCTAGAAGCTGTGAATTCACGGAAATGTATCCATGTTGTCTTTATTTACTGGATTTAATTGTTGTTTGTGTGCATTTTATGTATTTTATAATAGATAGTTTTCAATTAAGAGCAGTTTATAATTTTTTCCTATTGATTTAAAAAAATGGACTTTGGCATGGTCCAAAACTGGACAGAAATTTGAAAGAAAAGTCTTGTGGCCCACATCAACCACATTTTATATGACAAGTTTATGATTGTTGCACTACATCTCTTCAAAATTCAAAGATATTGATCCCAGGCTTTTTTAGGTTTAGAGTTCAGTGCTACTATGCACATTAACTGGACCTCATAGCTTTTTTCATATTTTCTTGCAGGATGGTGGGTAGGTTAAGATTAAGGTGTTTTTCTGCATTTTAATGTCAAACATCTGCATTGGCAGTGGCACAAAGCTCATATCATAAAATAGTCTTTGGTGTCATTCTTGTCTTCTTGTATTGTTTATCAGCCTAATTCTTAACACCTTTTTTAGAAATCACTATTAAGGTGGGTTTACACGTCTAGATTTTTTTGTACGATAGACGAAAAACAAAAAATTTTTTGGTTGATTGTACAAAAATCTAGAATGGCAATTTGGTTCGATGGATAGTTTTTGTTCGACCTCGAACCACAGTGCTGCGTAATATGCTGGCACTATATAAATAAATGTTAATAATAATAATAATAACCAAAAATCGTTCAACAGGTTATCGAACATGTTGGTAAATTGGTTGGTTGGTTAATCTGTCGTAGTAATTCTGAATGTATTTTCATTCGATATCGGGATGAACTAACAAAAAAATCTAATGTTCAGTTGAACGAACAAAAAATCTACACGTGTAAACACACCTTTAATTATGTGACAGATCTAGCATAAAGCTCATAAAGTACACCTTAATTTCATTCTTCGTGCATTGGGTATTGGCTTCATCTTTCCATCCTATGACAGAAAGTAGCATTGGTCATATGAAAACAGATCCAGCATAAAGCTCATGTCCTGGCATGTTTTGTTTTTTTTAGACCGGATGCTTTCATAACTTGGCAGATGTCTTCTAGCAGATAGAGCCTGACAGTCTCCACTGAGCTTCTGAATTCATTATGTAATTATTATCTGTTATATTCTTTTGAATCAGGCCTTATTAAAAGTGATAGCAAGCCATGTGTGTTCTGTTTAATAGCAGACATGTTTTAGGACCCTTTCACTGTAAATGCGCTGCTGTGTTTTTGTTACTGCGCAAATTTTTTTTTACTGCATGTTACCATTCACACTGCATGCATTGCATTTTTAAAAAAACGCATAGTTTCCGCATTCGTTTTTTAAAACGCCCTGCTGTATGCATTTTTTATTCTTTGTTCATGAATTTTTCATTGATTTGTTCAAAAACGCAAATGCAAAAGCAAACGCAGATGGAATGTAAAAAAAAAACCATGTGCTTTTGTATATATGCAGAAACACATGCCTTTAAAAAACACATATAGTGTGAAAAGGCACTTAGTCACAATTTAAGCTACTACCCTTCCAGTCTTAATAGTTCACTCACTTGTCCTGTTTCTGGACCATCTACACATAGAATAACTCCTATAGGTTTGCTTTATTTTTAGCATTATATGTCATGGCAAATGTCCCTGTACACACCAAAATGTATAAGTATGCCTATTATTTAAAGTAAACCAAAATCGGTCAGGCACAACAAAATAATATTTAATATACATTTGATGTACCGATCAACATTTTTTGACATGTCTGATCACTTTTAGATTCATTTACTGGTTAATTTCAGTCGATCAAACCATGTAGACAGGCATCGAAACGTGTATGGGGGCCTTAAGTAGCCATGTTGTACTTTGAGGTGGTCTACAGACCATTATTTAAGTATACCTGTCACTAATAGATAATGACCCAAGCTAACCAGTGCTTAGGAACTGGTGACATGGTGGAATGTTCCTGACACAGTGAGCCATTCATTTAGAGGGAACAGAAAAATTACTTCTATGTTTGTTTTTTTACCTGTGTACTCAGCAGACCAAATATGTCCTCAAAAAAGCCAACATATTGTTAACTTTCTGTTTTAGAAGATATATGATGCAGGGTTATTCATGGGTTCCTTCTAAAAGCTCTGCAGCAGCAGAAGAGCTCAATTCAATAAGAAGTCTACAAACTAGAGACATTAGGAGGCCTCCTCTGCCCGATTCTGCTTTTATGTGTCTGTATTGTAAAGTGGTATTTGAAAAAAAGACTTAAGCTGGCCACACACCTTTAGATCTCTCTGCTTTAGATCAATGGTGGGCAACTGAGTTGATGTGGAGGGCCACAAGTGCGGTCCTCAGCATCACTAAAGGGCCGCACATAACATTATCAACCTATACTGCTTATAAAAGGTGATATGCCTCTATTCTAAGGTTATGTGCCGCAATGCATATTATACAAGCACCCCCCATTCATTTGTAACATAGAGGGAGCATAGGCACTCACCAGTCTGCTTATCCCCACCAAGACTAGAGGAGAAGAGAAGAGGCGAGGGACTCGCTCAGGCACCATCTGGGCCGCTGATTGGCTTTTATGTACACCTATCGCATAAGTTTATTGCCTCTCCTCCTCTTACCACAAGAAGTTCCCAGATCAGGACCTGTCAGCGTGGGATCCGTGGACAGGTGAGTTCCTATATCCTATGCAATAACAGTAAGGTTTCGGGGGAGGACCATGGGGGCCACCAAAGAACGCAGGTTGGGCACCTGGGCTTTAGATCTACCAACAACTATGTAGTATTGAGTCCTCTGCAAATGAACACAGGTAGACTTGATTGTTTAGAAAGTCCCTCATATTACATGGGTTTGGTAAAACAAAAGAAGATCTAAATGAAATCTGACAGAGAAATCTAAAGGCGTATGGGGGCCCTTAGTTAAAAAGTCTAGAGCTCAACCTACTGCCTAATTATAACGTGAAATATTAAAAACCATAGAGCACCTCATACTCCAATTATGAAAGTGTTGAGGGATCCTCAGTCATTACTGCTCAAGCTTCCAGTGCCATGGTTATCCGTGGCCTCAGCATGGCTGCCTTTTCTGTGTGTAAGTGGTATGGACAGGATATTCTTCTATACATATAAACATATACTATATACAGGGGTGCACATACGTGTTACTCTGGTACTCAAAAGGGGCCAAAAACTAGCTCTGCGTACCTGCATTATTGTTACAAAGCTCATATGTGTACTGACAACTTGGAGGCACTCTGTGTCTGGGCGGCCACAGCTAAATGTTATATGTATACAATTTATGTCACTTGGATAACTGCAGGGAAATATGAATAACTATGAAATGTTGCAGTTAGGGGAGTGACATTGGGAATGTAAATGAACAATCCCAAAAAGAAAGATTGGACTTCTTAAGCCTGCCATACACCCACCGAGTGGGTGCCGACAGACGACTTCCGATGAGCTCTGGAATGCAGTGTGATGACGTCATCACGCTGCGTTCCCGAGCTGACTGCATCGGCGGGCACCCTTTGTGTGCCGGCTGTTACCTTCAATGAAGACGCCGGTCTTCATTGAAAGTAACGGCATCGGCCAGAGAACATCGGACATTTCCATTCTCTGGCCGGCCAAGCTGTGGGGCGACAGGGATCTGTCGCCCCATGTTGGCACACACAGATTGGCTGCCGATTGCACGCCCGTCAGTCAGCGGCAAAATCGGGCGCTAATCGGTGTGTGTATAGCAGGCATTAGGGTGTAGGAGATCTGGGGGATGAAAGTCAGAGTAGTGGTAATGTATGTAGTGGTAAAATCTTACAAGAAAAAACACTGTGTGACAGCTGGAATATGGCTATGAAAGGTTGACATTTGGACTGCAGGTAGTCTCAGGGGTTAGTTACTAACCCAGAAAAGTTCAGGGTTGTACTACTGAGGTATGAGATCTTCAGGAACAGGGAGGTCCACCTGCAGCAGAGTCTACCATGCAGGAGGCTGACACAGAGGACAGTGAGGAAGACCACCCTACATATGGAGTGAGTACCAAACACCATCTCCTGGTACTCATCTGAGGAGCCCACTAAAAAAGTTATGTGCACCCCTGGTTATATTTCAGTTTTATACAACAAGGATTCATTTGAGCTTGATTTCTTTCCTGTCATTCTGCTGTGTTTGTTCTTTCATGCCATATGCTTTTCTGTTACTAATTAGTGGTTTACTTGTGTTGTTAATTGAAGTAAAATGTGTCCCAGGCGTAATTCCTAAACAAAGAATCGTGTGGGAATTGGACAGACATGTACGATCTCATGTTTACATCTCATTATAGCTTTTTCCATAAATTATGTTTTATTTACAATGGTTGTCACAGATCCAAGTTTTAATTTGGTGGGGGTAGACGTGGCATGTTTGGGAGATTTTGCCTCTATGCCTCTATGTGAAGTATAGAATTCATATCAGATTTTTGTCCCCGTGTCGATCACTGGGACAAATGGGGAAATATGACGCCTTTTGTGTAGTTCTATTGGGAGAAAATGTGATTGACTAAATAGATACTTTGTTAGTCATTAACACAAGTAAATTTTTAGAAAATATACTATCCTTAAAGGTAACAGACAGCCAGCTTACCTTAAATTAAATTGCACCTTCTCAGCGTTTTACTATGCCTGCTACAGCACGGAGCAGAAATACAGCATTAGAAATACCTGGAACCCCCATTAGTACTACCGTAATTATTAGCTTGTAGTTCAGAAAGAAACCTGGCCTGCCACAAAGAATAGGGTGTTTCAGCTTTTGATTTCTGCACCGCTATTATCATCTGTCGCCTTATCCAGAATACATATGATACTATCAGTGCTACTGCTTGGTGTATTTTGTTTTATTAATATAGCCTGTAGCCTTTGTATCATTCAGTGCTTTAATTCATTAATGAATACATACAAATGTTTGTTTTTTTACTTTTGTAGTGTGTCCTTAACCCTACTATGATGGTAAATGGTCTAGAAGGCTCTGATAAAAAGATGTACCTACCTATCCTGCTCTTCCGCAGCTGTTCTTTATCTCAGTTATGTGACATAAGGTCCCCATACACGGGCCGATTCTCCCTTAATAGATGAGGGACTGGCAGCGTGATGATGCCATCATGTTGCAGCCGGCAGGCACCTTTTGTGTCCTGGACATTACTTTGGAGAGGGACGGCAGTCCCACCAGGCAAAAAATTGGGCGGGAATCGACCCCTGTCTGGCTACATTAGGTCCTCTTTATTTGCCTCTATATAATGCAGAGCCATATGCTGTGCATTGCGGGCGGTGGCATCTCAGAGTGACCAAATTTGACTATTTCAGCTTTGGCTGGACTAAGTCCAGCTTTAAGTATAATGCTGAGTCTCTCCCCTCTCTTTCTCTTTTTAATAACACCCCTTGATCAGGCAGACATATTTTATTGTGATATTATTTATTACAGTTCCAGACTGACAAGGCTTCAGGGGGGTAGGGGGTCATTTCAAACTGAAATGTTTACAATATTGATTACATTACTGTGACATCATTTCCATCCACACATTTGTGCCCCCACAACACATGTAGTCATAGAAGTTCTTTATATGAAATGATCTGACGCTAGACAGCCAGAAATATCTGCAGACATGTGCTTGGTGTGGGCCAGGAGCAGATTGTGGCAACAACCCCCTTAAACCCCTTCGGAGTTCTCCTTAAGTAAAATTGTGGTGTTTTACTTTGCATGCGTATTTTTTTATATTTTGTTGTAAAGGGATTTTCCACTTTAAAAGTGTCGCCCTGCTCATGTCCTTTCCATGTAGAAGGAGGAAGTGCCATCTCCCACAGCCCTTTTCACTTCTGGAACCCAGGAACCATTATTTCAGTGTTTATTTGTAGTACTCGCATTCCACCCTTGTAGAAAACGGCGGATGTCAAGCAGGTTGGTCTTTCGCTTATGTCTGACAGCCATAGAAAAGTAAAGCTTTAGGCTAGGTACATAAGGGTTAATTTTTACTTACAAGCAATAGGATCTGAGGGTATACAACAGACAGCTGATTGGAGTGGATCAGGTGTCTGACCACATGTACAGTAGAATGGTGGTAAGTTCCAAACCGTGTTGTTTGGAAATGTGATCAATAACATCCAATCAGGATCCAAATCAATTTCTCATGCTGGTTGCTTGAATGTAAAATTGTCTGCTGATCTGATGTGCTCTAGGCCTTGGACCACTCTTTTGTTGGCCCTAAAGATAGGGTGGCATTATTGTACAAAGAACATTGACGCAGGGATTACATTTAAACTGGAAACTCCTTTTACGTTTTAAGTGTGTATTTCTTTTAATTTGAAATAAAGTTTTAATTGTAAAATGTTTATATATATAGATTACAACAATATATATATAGAAATTCTGATGAGATTTATTCAACTGAAGAAACTGATAACTTGTAGCAATGTTATGAATTCTGAAGAAAGTTTTTCATCAGTTGGTCAGTTGTCAGGCACTCGTGAAATATACAGATTGAGGGCTGCGTTCCAGACTGATGTAATGGATCTCAGGAATCTCTATAGAAAGAAGCTGCAGAGATGGGCGTTGGGGCCAGTGTGAGGAAACAAAAGGTTTGGAAGCAGAATACGGATAATTTATGTATGGTATATGTGTTCTATATAACTGGCAGTAGATATGGAAGGTCATTAAATTATTCATCAGTTATTCCTTTTCTAGAACCTTAAATATGAACAATGTTTTGTTTATAAAAGTTTTTATACCCTTTTTAAACACTGTATATGTAATAAAGATTTGTTTTAAAAATAAATATTCCGTGTTATTTTGCATTTATTTGTATGTGTGTGTATTGAATGCTAAAGTTTGGGTTGTACATACATTGACAGTAGATCAATGCAGAAGTTCCCATGGGATCAGAAGGTTAAAGAATTATTTTAAAAAAATTCCTGTGCAGTACTACCTCCAACTTTCTGTCCTAATACTCACCTGGAAATAGAGAGGATCAATGAGATGTTGAAATGTTGACATCATCATACAGACTGAATCTGAACCAATCGTGTAGCTGCTGCATTTGATTTTCTGAGTTTGTATGCATACAATTTGCAATATTTAAGCATCTCGTTGACAATCTTAATCGTAAAGCCCCCCATACACCTTGAGATTCCTCCATACAACTTTCATGAGACCTACCAACA
>CM070032.1:29168969-29226589 GCA_036250615.1 Ptychadena robeensis
ATCGATCGGATGGGTGATCGAGCGGCCATGGAATCCGACTGTGTATGGCTGGCTTTAATGAGTCTGCTACAAGCCAGCCATGGATCGTGGCCGGCTTTAGGGTGGGTTCATATGGACGCTTGTCCAGCGTTGGGTTAAATGCCGTCTGAGCACCCCTGCTGTCCAGGGGCATTCTGAAGTGTTTTGGCCTTCATGTGCATTTACAAGAGGTTTTAAATGTTAAATTGTTCTGAATTTGGGGGGAGACTGAATTTGGGGGGAGACAGGTAATGTAACCTGCCACTCTAGGCAGCATAGAAGAACTCTCAATTGTTTAAAAAGTCTGTAAAAATGCTAGAAAAAATACACCTGAAGGGCGCCTTCCGTTGAAGTCAGTGGAGCAGATTAAAACAGAAACAGCCTCCAGAATATGTTAAAACCTGCAAAATAGTGTCTAGTAAACACCATAGTAGGGCTCAACGAGTTTCCAAACACAAACTTCCATGTGAATCTAGACTCCTACAGAGGCCAGTTGTCTGAAAATGTAAAAACCCAATGCTGTTTTATGTTTGTAATTAACAATTTGACAATCCTCCAACCAGTTATAGTTTACCCGCTCTAGTGGGGTGGCCTTGTGGTAGTATTTTGCTAAAGATAGAGTGTTTGATGTATACCACGATTTACAATTATATTTAGATTTAGTAACTCAAGCTGCACTGGTGGACACAGGCACAAGCCATCATCTGCGTTTGGGACTTCAGTCCTTTTAAAAAAATTTACCAATGTCAATCATGGAACAGAAAAGTAGAGGCTTTCAGTTCAGGGCTATTATATATATATATAGTTTCATAGACTAAAGTGTTTTTGTGTTATAAAATAAGTCTTCCTATAAAACCATATTCAAGCAGTAGTCTTTAGTGGTTTGTCCATACCATGGAACATGAGAAAAAAATGATGGGTTACTATAACACAACCTTTCTTGTGACGTGAATGGAGGGCTGTCATCAGTGTGTGGTCTGTCTAACCATTCTTAAACACAAGATGTCTTGCATGCCTTTCGTTCAGTATGGTTTACAAGAGCCAAGTTTAGAAAAGTATGCTAAGCGCTTCATTTCAGTGTACAAATATTGGCATGTCCATAGAAATTCTGTATGTTGAATGATCAATGCACTTAGTCAGAACCAATTCGTTTGGTGATCTTGCAGTAAATGAAAAGGCCCGCTGGGGGATAGAGCTGGTCAATGAGATGCCAAATATTTTGGCTTGAGAACTTTCTTTATACCCCTAGAAATGTTCTGTTTAATCACTATCCACTCAATTCAGACCAATGACAAGACTAGGCCAATGGAGTAGTTGGAAGGTGGCAAGACTGATCACAAAAAAGGAAATATTGCTTTAGAAGTTGTGTTCATCTGACACTGGGAATGGACCATGTCCAGCAATGAAAGAGTCCCATCTGCATCTGGGAAAGGAGTCTGGGTTGTTAGATAGCAATGGTAGATTGCTGAATGAGTGCTTAACCTCCTGGGCGTCACGAGCGATCGCGGCGGAGCATATAAAATGGTGCCGCTATCTTTTTTGGAGGTCCACAGTGCGATTACGGCGATGCTGGAATGGTGCTGGGAAAAGCGACGCCCCTATGGAGCCACCTACCCCGTGCCACTTTTGCATCACTGCTGATGTGATCGGAGCGGACGCGAAAAGATCAGCATGTACGCCAATCCAGAGAATGATTAATGAAACTCAACCGAGTTAACTTGGGGAGAATGCCCAGGAAACTAATTTCACTTACAGGGTCCCCAACTCTGGAATGAGAAGCAGGAAGGTAGGAACTGGTGGGACTTACCATTCCATCCATGAGCACGCCATATACATTTTTCTGAGAAGGGTCTTTGGATGTTTGCAAACCAGGAACCTTGGAATTTTTTAAGGACTTTATGTCTTGTTCTATTAATCCCAGTGAGGGTCATACTGTTTGGACTTTGGTATAAATAAATACAAGCAGGAGCCTTAAGGACCAACATTTATGTGAATAGACATCTGTAACAGCCTGCACCCTTCCCCGTTTGATTCGGTACCCCCCACAAATTGGTTGGAATAAAGTCCTTTATTTAGTTTAAACAAATCCAACAAGATTCTTCAACTTTAAAAGTTTATTGTATCTTGTCTTATTTCACATACATTCATGTACAGTAGGTATAAAAAAAACTTTGTTACATCAGATTCTTTGTCCTTATAAACAAATAAAACATGATTACATTAATTCAAAAAATAAACACTTTCTGTGGTCCTATGTTACTTTAAGATGTAAACTGCTGAGCTTGAAAAGCTTGAAAGTCCTCTGGGATGGTGTCTGGGGGAAAAAGAGAAACATGATCTGTGAGCCACAAAAATGTTCATCTTCTGCTATGTACATGAAAAGTTATAGAAATCGTCAAGAAAACTGTTCTTTATAATGTAACATACATGTGCTGTCTTGTTCCTTAAAGCGGACCTACCACCAGAAATCTATGTTTTAATTAATGGCACTAGAAATGGCGATAATAGAAAGGAATGCAATAAAAAAAACCTATATGAAAGTAGCAATTCAAGAAGATAATCACTTAGCTCTCCCTCAATTCCGGGTTCTGGTCTCGGCAATGCAACACTTCATGAGAGTGCTTTGTTTTCTGGCTAATCTTGTAATTTATGTAATTATATTGAGGAAATTCCCATAGAAGATCATTGAACTGGGGGTGCAATATCACAGGTAGCCACTGGGGGCGTTCAATGATCTTCTATGGGACTTTGCCTCTATATAATGACAAGTTTACCCAGAAAACAAAGCGCTCTCGTGACGTGTTGCCTTGCCGAGACCAGAACCCGGAAGTGTGGGAGAGCTGCGGGATTATCTTCTTGGCAGGACGATACTAGGCAGGACGTAACAAGCCGCAGGGGTTACTGGTAATTCTCTCCCATAAGCACCTGTTAAGCGAGTCTATGTCTGTGCAGGAGAAGGTGTGGAGAGGGGGGGGGGGGGGGGGGGGGGGGGGGGGGGGGGGGGGGGGGGGGGGGGGGGGGGGTTGGTGTCAGCTGCCCGGAGAAGAATCGATCAGGAAGTGGCTTCTCTTGCCCTAAATTAAAATGCTGCCACCATCAGTGGAAACATGATGTATGTGCATGTTTAGTTTTAGTTTAAAACCTCGTTAAGTTGGTTTGTTCACTTAAATGTAATATATTTTTTCCTTTGTCTTAGTCTGTGAACATGTGATCCTATGATTGGTGGTTGGTGGGTATTGTATACAAAGTGAACAGCAACCAATGTGTAAAACAAATCAATGTGGCTTCACCGCTCACCTACCATCAGCAGACTGCAAAGCTTGTAGACTTATAATCCTTCTTTGTAATATACATAATGTGATAAGTAGTGATGGCCGAACTGCCCGCAAGGCGGACTGTTCGGCCGCGAACAAGCAAGTTCGCCCTCCTTCTCGCCGGCGGACAGTACGGGTGTTCGACCCGCCCTGTTCGCCAGGGAGAAGGAGCCCTCTATTCTTCCTCCGGTGGGATCGTTAGCAGCGAGATCCCGCCGCAGGAAGAATATTTCACTGAAGACCGGGTAGAGAACCCGGTCTGTCAGTGAAATTCCGGCTTGTAAACCTTTCGTTGGTCACTCGGCTGCAAATCGGGTGCACCCACCTGGACAGATCGACTAGTATCCTCCTGCATGTCGGATCGCACAGTGATCCGACATGTTGGTAAATTCCCAGCTGATCCCATTGCTTTGGATGGGGACTGGCGTCACAAGGGTGCCCGACTATCCTCTGAGCGTCCGGCAGCGTCCCTCATCTATTGAGGGACAATCCGCCCGTGTATGGCTACCTTTACACATTGATGTGGTGCAAAACCAATTCCTTTCATTTCATTACTTTCTAAAGCTGTGTGCGCATGCTGGAAAAATACATTGTGCATTGATTTACATCTTCCAACCTGACCAATCACTGCTGTTTCTATTATTTAGTCTGCATCACTTTCAGTATAGATGTCAGTATAGGTTCAGATAAAAAAGGTTATTTTCTTAAATCCATAGCCCTAAAGCAAGAGTGTCTAAAATCTGGCCAGCGGCCAAATGCGGTCCATGTTTAAGTTTCCCCTGGCCTGCAGCCTCAGTCATATAATCAATGATAATACAAAGACTCGCTTTAATTTAGTGGTGGGCAACTGAGTTGATATGGAGGGCCACAAGTGTGGCCCTCAGCATCACTAAAGGGCCGCACATAACATTTGCAATCTAAACTGACTTGTATAAGCATTTTCTAATGAAAAAAAAAGCATTAGGGGACACTGTAGTATGGTAATGCACATTTAGATTATGTGCCTCATAGATATAATCAAAGCCATTTATAATATTCATGGGGCACATAATCTTCGATTTAGCAGACAGGTGAGTTCCTATGCCCCATGCATTAACAATTAGGTTTCAGCGGCCGCAAGTGGAGGACTGAGGGGGCTGCCAAAGAACGCCCAAGGGGCCGCAGGTTGGGCACCTGGGCTTTAATTGCAGTAAGAGGACTCTCATTTCTCCACATGACCTCAGCTGCAATGTCAGTGCATATGCCATAGCTAGGGGAAGGGTCAGGACTTCTGGGGTTAGGTGCAATTTGGCTGGACAGCTGGAAGGACCACAAGTCTCATCATTTCTTAGTGGCAGCATAGGACCCTGGGAGGCACCCAACACCCTCCCTTGCATATTCGATGCCCTCCTTTTCTGTGCACATCTGAGCAGCGCTGACGGGGAAGCTCTTTTACAATAGAAACCCCCCCAACCGTCCAAGAATTGCTTCACCAATGGCAAACATTATCTTACTGACTTACCATTGCAGCGGTACTTCAAGTTGGACCAGATAATGTTTTCTTGTGAGAAGCAGAACACACCAAGTCTTCCTCCACGCATTGTGGTGTCGACCGTCACCCCTGAATCGGCAACCAGTTCTGTGCCTTCATAGAACCTTGCCCTGAAAATAGAAGACCCAAGTCATCATGCAATGCAGGAAAAGACACCATAATAATTCTGGATGTGGAGGTTGGCCTGCTGACTAAAAGTGTAAATTTTTAAAGGATAATATAATAACCAACCACTTAGCTGTGATCTTGCACAGGGGACTTTGGTTGAATCATAAAAGTGTTTGTGTTCAGATGATAGATATATTTCATAATTAAGGCTTACTGATATAATACACTATGGCTATGTTTCCACAGTGTTATGGGATGTGTTGTCCCCATGTACACCCATGCATGTGCTCAAGGCATTTTATACTGATACAGTGCTTTATGTTAACATAAATGCATTGCAACGGATCCTCTTTACAAAATAATGTGGCAAAAAACACATGGTGTGACGCTGTAGAAATGTCCTAAAGCATTCATTCATTATATAGACTTACCTTATATATCCAACTTGAGGTCTGTGTTGTAAGAACCAGCGATAGGAGACCTTGTCCTTCCATCCTACATTTCTGGGGTCTTTCCACAGTAGCCGTACTTGGTCATTGGTGTCTCCTGTATGCCACAGGGAGTTGCGTAGATGCTCTCCAGGTCCTGTTTTTGACTTGACAGCCTGAAAATTACATAAAGAGAGATTATATAGTATTGTGTAACCAGCCAAATATCATGGGCTTGTGCAAAGTATGTAATACTTGTGATAAGGGGCATCGGACATCAAAGCACCATGTTCCTTCTACATGAAGTTAAGTCTTATTTGCTGGTCTTATTTGGTACGCTAGTATTCTTTTTCACTGACATATGAACATACGCCTGCATATACAGCATGTAGCTGGAATTCTGAGGTATAACTGACATATCACTTAAAGGAAACTATGGGCATCTTGGCTGTGAAATGCGCTGAGTGGGAAGATGATATCCTGGAGAAAATTTCTGCTTTCCCGGATATGCGAACACTCAACTGTATTAGAAATATTTTCCAGGAGTCATGGAGAAGGAATGATATTCTCCCTGCACACACCTCTGGCTATCTAGTGAATGAAAGCTGGCCAACCACTGACTTCACTTATCTCTCACATCAGCTGAAGTCATTAGAAGGCAATATTCTTAAAAAAAAATGACTGATCAAACTTCTGTGTTCTCAATTGCTTAAGAAATAGGCACATACCCAAGCTTCATACTGTATCTCTACAATCGTCATCATTTAGCCAGCAGAAAATTAAAGCAATTGGCTGGTGGAGAACCCAGCCTTGTATTTAATTGTTGTAAGACTATACTAAAGCCCCCCATACACCTTCAGATTCCTCCATACAACTTTCATGAGACCTACCAACAACTATGTAGTATAGTGACCTCCCTGATAGAATACATAGTGATTGGAAGGTGTAGAAAGGTCCTCCTATTACATGGTTTTGGTAGAAAAAAAGTTGGTTGTACAGAAGTTGCATGGTAATTGTATGTGGTGTATGGGGGGCTATATGTATGATCCCTATGGTGTATAGGGATCTATCTATTAGGTATGTGGCTTCAACTATTCTCATAGGGTGCCTTCATATGTTAAATCTATTTACACCAAATGCAGCCTGCCTGAAGAACTTACCGTTTACCACATTTGACATAGGGGTTAGCTTTGGTATTTCAATGCCTGGCCAGGACACCAAGAAGAGCTCAATAGGGATACAGAAGAAACGTATTAGCCAAATAAACATATCAGGCATCTTGGGGTGGCTAATCCTAGAGAAAACCATAGAGATAGAAGAATAAATGCAGAATATTAAGTACCTTGAGTTGAATGCCGGGTTCTGCCACAGCTCTAAATGGAGTGGCCTGCCAGTATGTCTGCTCAGTCTGTTTCCACATAACCACATAGAAACTTGAACTGTCTTGATAGCCAAAGATAAAACCAGCATAATCATCATCCGTCACAGTGTTAACATGGAAAGTGCCTTCAAAATCCACACCATTAAAAGCTGTATAACCTGGGGAGACAAGGGAAGAGCTGAAGATCAGAAACTTGTGTACTTAAATTGTAAACATTATTAAAAATGTCACCATAAGAGGAGTTCTTACAATCCCATATATATATAAACACATTGTCAGATTGGTATAATTTTGGTTGAAGGTGTGGGTGGGGGGGGGGGGGGGCTTTAACCACCCTAGTGCTCTTGCAAGGTCCAGATTTCTGTACCAAAAGCACACTATAAACTTAAATAATTTTTTTTGCGTTGTAGGCCTGTAACTTCCCAAAATATGTCCGTACAAGGGTCTAGTAGACATCCTGAATATAATAATGTTTGAAACACACAATTATGTAAAAATAAATTACATTAAAAAAAGGTATCATTTAAATGATAAAATCTCTAAAATACTTCTTTTGTCTGAAAGATTTCAAAACAGTATGTATTCATATTTATATTTTGTTTATAATAAAATTTTTATTACAATTGGAAATGTGTTTTGTGGTTTTTTTTACTTTAAATTGTATTGGATACATTATTGGTTATCACTGTATCCAGTACAATTCCCTTTGGCACCCTCTCCTCTGGTGTGATGAACACACCAGGGGAGAAAGGGTTCACTTCCAAGGGGCACATCTGGGAATCACACTTAAACAGTTTTCTGCATAGAAAACCTTTTTTTTTGTGTGATTTACACTGGCTTCAATGAAAAAGCCAGTTCAGATGATCAGAGCCACCGGGACAGTGCGAAACTGTAAGTATGTGCTGCGGGGCTCTGATCATTGCCGGACAGCACAAGTACTGACAGGACAGAGCTGGACGAGATGGTGCCGTCAGTAACGCTAGGGGGGTTTAGGAACCCAAAAATCGAAAACACAAATTAGTTTATTATTTTAAAAATAAATAAGTGTACATTATGGAAGTGTAATCATCATCCTCTGGCTTCAGTACTTTATGAACCCGAAACAATTGTGCATTCAGCAAGGTTCGTTTTTGAAATAAGAATAGCAGCTCCACCCTTTTATACCTTAAACATGGCAAATTCTCCCCTATAGGGTTGGTTTTTTGGTTTATAAAATTTGAATTCAGGGTGTGGCACACATTTATTTCTGAAAGCGACCCATATAGATTTCTATATATAAAGATAATATATATATATATATATATATATATATATATATATATATATATATATATATATATATATATATATATATATATATCCTTTATCTACTCATCTCTTATTAGAGGGAAATAAATTTTAAATTGACATACCAACAGCCAGTCCAGGGTCACTGTTCATGGTCTGTACAATCTCCATACCCTGAAAGTAACAATAAGGAAGTTCAGAGAGTAAATATTTTTTGATAGATTACAGGATTCAAATATTTACATTGACTATACATACTATGAACAAGACTATATATACAAGTCCCTGTACTAACAGTACTGTGTACTGTTATATACATAGGAGTCACTTACATACCATACACAGACATTGAAAATTAAACCTGCTTTACACACAGAAAGCCATGATGTTGACATCTTAGCCAGTATTATATATAAGCTTATAACTATAGCCAAAGCTGAATATTACCTTGTCTTCAATATCAGAAAGTGCAGCGAAAGCCCTTTACAAACTTGAATGTCAATGATTCATCCAGATATTAAGTATATACCTTATGACTGAATGAATTATTCGATTTCAAGCAGTACCTACGATATGCCTTAAGCCCCCCATACACGTCTAGATTTTCTGTTCAATCAACTTAAAAAGATAAATTTTTTGGGGTCAGGGAAATCTGTGATTGATTGTATGTTTGTTAACTGTAGTAACAGATATTTGATCAACTTTTCTGTAGATAGACTGAAAGTGTAATGCATTTCAATACAACCAATTTAAATTTACCAACACGTCCAATCCTTTTTCAATAATATTTTTCCCAATTTTAATTGGTTTAGGGCTTGTTTCCATTGTAGCGTTCCCGTGCGGTTGCAGCCGCGCGGCCGCCGCACGGCCGCCCCTGCACACAACCGCATCCATTGGAAACTTCAATATAGTTTTCACTGGTGCGGTTTTGTGAGTTCGGGTGCGGATGCGGTTTAGAGCGCGTTTCTGAACGCTAGCTGCAGCGTTTTGAAACGCATCCGCGCCCCAACCGCATCCACATCTGCAATACAAAAAAAAATCGCATCGCAAAAACGCGCGGAAACGCGCAACCACTTTAGGCATGCGTTCAGCCGCGCGGCTGCAACCGCACGGGAACGCTTCAATGGAAACAAAGCCTCAGGTTGATCTAACCATGTGGGCTGCCATAGATTTTTAATCAATCAACCAAAAAAATGTATTGAATTGAGTTGATTGGATGAAAAATCTAGACGTGTATGGGGGGCTTAACTTTACCCAACATATTAGGGTATATACTCTATTATGTTGGGTAAAGTAGGGTACATAGTAGGCTGATAATGTACAGTTGTCTTGTTAATCTCTATCTACACAACATTACTATGGATGTTATATAGCAGAACAACAACTTCACCTGATTCAAAACAATCCAGTTGGGATCAATCTGAGCATCACCCTCAGGATCTAGGACGACAGTCTGATAGGCTCTGAAGTCGGTCAATGTGATCTCAGCATTTTCTGGGCAGACATCAATACGATCAATGACTGTGTCCTGGTCAAAATCAGACTCGCAGATGTCTCCAACACCATCATCTAAGCACAGAGAATGAGAAGAGAATGTCAGGGGCGAAAACCACTGAGCAAGGAGACATATTGTTAATCTGTGCCAGGTATGTGCCTACTGCGGGTATACAGGGCAGCCTAGGGGGAGAGTGTTGAGCTAGTTGTCTAATACAAAGGCTGAGTTCTAGTTAGATCTTAATGAGTGCAAAAGTAGGGTTACGTTCAGGGGGGTCCAATGTCCGTCATAATGTTTTATTTTAGATATAACATAAGCACAAAAATCCTATAGTGTGCAATGGAATCAGAGTATATAACTATACAAGGGTTTAAGGCCATTGCATACACAATTCACATTTAGTAATACGTGTTTTTCGTGTTACTGTATTTCTAAATATGGGTTATGTGTGGGCATGCATATCAATCTAAATGATCAGCCAACAAATCTTAACAATAGGAAATAAACATTCTTCCTACTGTTGTCATCCTCCTGGCCTGGGTTGGGCACCAGGCGGCAGTTGTCGGGTCCTGGGGGTATAAGGTCGGGTATTCCATCGTTATCATCATCATCATCACACTCATCCCCGAGTCCGTCTTTGTCTGTGTCCAACTGGGAGCTGTTGATGACTGTAGGGCAGTTGTCTGTGCTGTCCTGGTGACCATCTCCATCACTGAATAAAACAGAACAATTATAAAAAGTCTGAATGCCAATGCTCTTCTCTGTCTACCCACCACATCCATTTAACTGGATGGTTACAATGTAGATCCTGCAAAACATTTTGGAAAAGAAGCATCTGTGCCCCTGACAGTTGGAAATTTATTAGGGAGATTTCTTGTCAGGACCGGAAGTGATGGGAATTTTACCAACAGGAACACAGATAATATAATAAAAATACAAAGTGTAAATAGGTTAAAACTTGTCTTTAAATGTTATTATCACCTTTCGTTCTATAGGAACAACCAGGACAAGGGAAGTCTCTCTCATTGGGTTATCAAACAAATAAAACATTTACAAGATTAACCCTTCAAAAAACCCTACTGACAATCCTTACCCAAACTCTTAACTTTATATCTGCTTAAACTAGTAGCTGACTTTTCAGAGTTGCATTCTATAATTTGGTCTTCCTGGTCCTGGTTTCTCTTCAGGATGACTACCGTGATACCTCCCTACGTTAAGCGCAGTGGGTCCGACGAATCACATTCATTTTACCTGCTTGGTGGATGCTTGTTCTCATGGAGCTATTCCGCTGATGCAGAGGTTAACGTAGTGCTCTGTTCAGACATCTGCTAAGCAGGTAAAGTATATGTGATCTGTCAGAACCCCCACCAAGAACTGCACTTAACGGGTCTCCACACGAAACGCTGTGGAGACCTAGCCTTACAGTGGCAGGTATAATATATATATATATATATATATATATATATATATATATATATATATAAATTCATGGTCATTCTATAGTTTCCACACTAAATGGAAAGTATTTCTTTAAAAGAAAGTGGTCCATTACGTTCAATACTGATTATTTAATTATCGCATTTGCAGGACCCGTATACACTTTGGTGCTGCAGTAACTTGCTAACACACATGCATTGCCATACTCAATAGTTCAAGACAGAGCCATGCAATTGAAACTCTACCCTAAGCATATTCCCAGTGCTCTTATACATGCATCCAACATATGAATGACTACCTGGCTTGTATAAAAGAGCCTAATATAAGCATTGATGACTTTCTTTTGAAAATTGTATTTGTCTGGATGTGTCTGTTTTTAATACATGATATGGTGGTTCGCAGCTCTGTGGGCCCAAAGTTTGAATCTTTGGGCAGGGTTTGTATGTTCTCCCTTTGTCTGCTTGGTTTCATCCCATACTACAAAGACATACAGTGGCCATACAAAGACTTTCTCCAAAAACGTCCTAACTAAGTTACTGTATATATGACTTAGACTATATGACACATTTATGTGTTATTTACATATACATGACTATGGTAGGGACATGAGATTGAGAGCTCCTCTGAGAGACAGTTGTTGATATGACTTTGTACTCTGTAAAGCATTGCCACTATATAAGTACAAGCTAATATTAATCTGGAAACATATTGCAGGCATTGAAATGGTTTTATCATAAGTATTATACTAGACCATAGGTGCCACATTTGGCCCATCAGACAAATATTTTTGGCCCTCAGCAGATCTGGTAGATCTACCTTTTTGGCAGCTGTACTTACTGCCCCTTCATCCTTCCCCTCTAGTAGTGAACTACGAGTCCCGGCTGCTCAGCGGTTCATTCCACTATCACATTGAGCCTGGAGTAAGCCTGGGATCCGCAGTTCTCTACTCCCAGAGCTACAGGGAAAGCATAGCTGGGGAGTTGGGTACCAGGGTCGGTCTGGGGGGAAGGCAAAGTACACAAACTGTACACACATATAATGAAGTTATGAATTGTACAATCTATTTGTAGTCAATGTGTGCGCCCATGCCTGTGTGTACAGTGTGTGTGTAGTTCAAGGGTGTCAAACTCCTGCTATGGAACATGGCCTGCACTGTCCTAATATTTTTAAATAAATATCATGTTTGGTCGTGACTTCATCAGAGTTTTTAAACTTGTCCCTCTGTGTGTTAGAGTACACCCCTGAGTGTATGTAGACCCCTTACCAATGATAGATTTAGTTTACTATCATGTGCTGCCATCTAGTGGCTGATACTAAAAAATGCTTATACGGGAAATAACCATCAGGATCTGCAGCTTTTTGTCTGTGACAGCAATCAAAAGTTGCAACATTCCAATAAATGTTGACCCAAACCACATGTATCTAATGATATTCCCATTGGTATTTTGTATACAAAGCTCAAATAGCTGTGTGATTTTAAGTTTAAAGATCCACGAATTTGAAAGTGGAAAGTCACAGGTTGATATCTACCTCCTAAATTATAGCTGGCTCTCCTACAATTCAGGAATTTAACACGCAATGTTTACTTCACCTTTCTCTTTTTTATAATGTCTACATATATGTGTTGGCAGTTAGATATTAGATCTGTAAGACCTGTACAAATCTGATACCTTCACTACTAACCGTTATAATTAATAAACACAAAGACATGGAAGATTGAGTTGTGGTGAATGTGTGATAAATGTCATATATGTCAAAGTATCCAAATGTCCACTATGCATCCATTTATTTTTACATACCTGTCTTGGTTGGTGTCACAGGAATCTCCTACCAGGTCATTGTCAATGTCTGACTACAGGGGGAATAGAAAAAAAGATAATGTGTTTAGAAAAGTTCTGAGGAGTTACATGCACAGCTGCAAAGTCATTGTCCAGCTTTAGACTGTTTTATGAAAGGTTTGAAACAAGAGTGACTGGTGGGATAGTTTAGGGGCAGAGTAATCTCCTGCAAGATGTGAAGATTTTAAGACATGTATGAAGACATGTATGA
This sequence comes from Ptychadena robeensis, assembly GCA_036250615.1. Lineage (NCBI taxonomy): Eukaryota > Metazoa > Chordata > Amphibia > Anura > Ptychadenidae > Ptychadena > Ptychadena robeensis. The sequence goes on from CM070032.1 coordinate 29,182,018, forward strand.
TCCTACTTTAGAGGAGCACACACATATACTTTATGTTTTTTATTTGAAAAAAATAAAAAATAGTACACTTTAAGGAACTAAAGTTAAAGTATGTAGAATAGAATGTTACAGTTGCAAAGAATATCACAGTATATGCAGTACCACCATATACAACCCTAGTTTAGTTTCCACTTACCTGGTTTGGATTGACAATGTCAGGGCAGCTGTCACAGGCGTCACCCACACCATCTCCATCCCTATCCTTCTGATCCACATTGGGAACCCGCTGACAGTTGTCCAAGAAGTTCTTAATACCTTTAATATACAATAATCTGATCAGCAATGACACTATGGTATAACTGGAAATTAGAATTGTACTGAAAGCTGATCACATTTGATAACAACCTCCATAATCAATAAACGAATACAAGTTTAAATGAAACCCTTTAATATCACCATAGGTCAGTGTTTTCTTCAATTCCAAAAGAAAAAAATCAACAAATGTCCATAAGAGTCCATTTATCATCCACTCATGTGGGACATTGCTTGTAAATATGTTCTTAATTTTATTGAGTTAATTTATTTACTCTTTTTTATTTTAAAAGCTTTTTTTTTTAACTAATGAAGGTATTTTTCAACCTTTTAAGAATGGGAGACCAGAGAGACCTCAATACTCATTGCATTGGGCAGGGTATTTCATCCTTTTATATATTAAATAAATATTTAAGTTGTTAAATATAAATATATGTTTGTTTTAAATTCCACTGTAAAATTGTAATAATCCTGCAGAAACCCAAAAATCGAAATTTCCCCTGAAAAGTATAGATCCGATGTTTCTCATTCAGAGAACCACAAAAACATTGAAGCTGGAAAGTTATTGGACCTACAGGGGGGCTTTTGCCTCTTCCCCCCATCTAATGTTTCCTTTCCTGATGTGGTACCAGATTTATTCATGATTCCAGGTTTATCCACTTCTATGGAAGAAATAAACTGCACAGATTCCTAGTCTTTGTAAAGAGTCAGACATTTTGTCCTATAGTGGCATGGTGTCCTATAGTGAGAGAGTTGGCTGAAGGACAATCTTCACTTACCATCCCCATCCATGTCATCATCACAGGCATCTCCCTCTCCATCATTGTCGGTGTCCCTCTGGTCATTGTTCAGTTTGAAGCGACAGTTGTCACAGGCGTCCCCAAAGATATCTTGGTCACTGTTTTTCTGATTGATATTTACAACTAACATACAATTGTCCTAAAAAAAATGTAATAAAAAAGTTGGTGGTATGGAACATTAGCCATAAGATATCTTATATAACACTAAAGCTGGCCACAGATTTTTCAGCTCATTTTTCAGCAGATTGACCCACATGATGATCATCACGTACAGCCAGTTGTGCAGGGAATCTGCCACGCACCCTCTGTGTGCCGGCATTTACTCTGGAAGTAATGCAATCATTCATGTCTGTAAATTCCCTGCCGATTCATGGCTGAAGGAAAAAAGACATAGTGGACACAAGCCCTAAAAATCTCACTACTTAGATTTATTCCAGGGGAACAAGAGGAATGTTGAATGATCCTAACACTAAGGAAACAATTGTCTGTGACAAAAAAATGACTTATGTTTATTTTATAACACAGTATATACCAATGTAATGTAGATTGTATTCATGTCATGTAAATAGGTTTATATTTATAACAATAATCAAGGGAAAAATGTACACAGCCCTGAGTGAGTCTTCGTATCTCCATTGTTCAGTCAGGGGACCTCATGGGATCGCTGGAGCTCCTGCAAGAGACCCCCCTTTGTGGGACACTTCACTCTTCCAAACAATGGAGTTACAACTTTTCAGGTTACTGTGTGGAACGGCATACATTTTAGGAAATATACATAGTTGATTTGTGGATTGACTGCAGTATCTGACCGTGGGGTCAAAGTTTACCTCCATTATAATGTATTGGTGGAGGACCTGAACATCACATGTTCGTGGACCACTGGCAGGGTGAACACTTCTGATGCTTCCATACATTATAACCGTTTGGCAGTCTTTAGCCACCGCCTCCCTAGCACCAACAGCCTATTAGGTTATGTTCCCACATAGGTGAATAATCGCCTCGAGCTCGAGATTTGGCCGTTGATCGCGTCCATTCAGTTGAACTCAACTGATGGTCGCAATCGAGCCCATAGACATGAATGGACACGATTTTTGAAAAATCGCATCTATTCACTCTCTATGGGCACAATTTTTTTTTATAATGGGGGTGATTGTTTTTTTTAAATCGCGGGAGAAGATCGCCTGGATTGTTTGTAGCTGGATACCGGGTGGAAGAATAACAATAAAGGCTGTAGATTGTCTGTAGTTATGTCCTGTATGTATGCATATGTGTCTATAGTTATGTCTGCCAGAGTGAACTGCACACTAAATATTATCTGTGCTAAGGAACTACAAGTCTCAGTCCTCAAGCATGTGTTACCACAACTTAATGGGTGGTTGGGCTTGTAGGTATAATATATAGCAATTCCCTATATACCCCTCCAAATACATTGTAGTATGTGTGGTTAACCCAGTCTGTACCCAGTGTAAATCTCTCTTGACTCCAGATTACTCTCACCTGTTCATTCATAATGCCATCTCCATCTGCATCATCATCACAGGAATTGCCAATGCCGTCCTTGTCAGAGTCTTCCTGTCCTGAATTTGGAACATACATGCAATTGTCCTGTGTTGGAATAAAACATATTAGTTCCTATGCATGCATGATTTACACCTTAATCAGTTCATCTTTTCATGTACTTTTTCAAAAGTACATGAAAGTCGGAAGGATTACCACACTGTGTAGTATTTTTCTGCTAGCTATCACTTCTTTGTAGTAGAAAATTAGAAGAAATATTAGAGCACCTGCTTTTACTGCTTTTTATGTCCCTGTTGCAGGTTTTCCCACACTTCCTGTCTGGTGAAAACCATTGTCAGCAGGACAGGAAATATGGTTAAATCTCTGTAACAGATATCAGTAAAATACTAACACAGCTCTAAATAACAAAACTTTATTTGGGCCTGACATTCATTTAAAAGACCAAATGGCAGAAAATATTAGTGATTTGTTACAAGTTCCATGCATTTAAAATTACAAAGTTACCAATATATAAAACATTTCTAACAAAGATATGACGTTAGATAATTGATGAAGTAGTAGATGCAGACATACCTTCTTACAGGTTGGCTCAGAGCAGAGAAGAGCCTCATCAGGATACCCATCAATATCAGTGTCTCGTGCGCACATGTAGCCATTACCAGCCCATCCAACTGAACACTGCAATGGAGGCAGAGCGGGACGTTATCCAACAGCTTTACTGCTACAGGACATACATATTTTATATATATCTATATCTACTGTATATAGCTATTACTATATGTATCTAGGTATATCTATATCTACTGTATATAACTATTACTATATGTATCTAGGTATATCTATATCTACTGTATATAACTATTACTATATGTATCTAGGTATATCTGTATCTATTATCTATATCTATTATATACAACTATTACTATATGAATCTAGATAGTTATATATCTAATATCTATAACTTAAACTACTATATGTATATAAATATATATACTGTATTTTTTTGACCATACACAGACCTAAACCATAAAATGCACCCAGGTTTTAGAGCAGGAAAACAAGAAAACAATATTTGACGTGTTTAAATCAATTGGGGAAAAATTACCATGCAATACTAAATTTTAGCAACAAGATGTCACTAGTGAGTACTTCACAGCACATTGCGGCATCTTTCTTACACACTGAGAAGGGGGAAGCTGCGTGCAGGTACTGGTGGGGAGCCATAAGATGCAGGCACTCCCCCCCCCCATATTTCTGGGGGGAAAAAATGTAACTTATGGCCCAAAATATGATATATCTGCTATATGTTACTATATGTATATAGATTGTATATAAGACCAATATAAACCTGTGATTCTCCTGAAGAAGCGGTGGAAAACCGCGAAACGTGTAGAGATTGCTACAGAGGATATTTGTGTGATACTGTAAATGTCAGAGAGGAGATTTATCTTATACTGAATGTATTGATTTTTTTCTATAAATAAACTACCTTTTTCATAACAGAGAATATTTTTTTACCATTTAAAATCCCCTTGGTGTGTGCGAGGAATACCTGGCATAGGGTGCCACTATCTGAGGTCGGTCCCACCTCTGGTTCAAATTGTATTCATTTGTATGGTTGCTCTAGGTATATGCTACATTGATTTAGATTGTATATGTACTATCTGTAACTACTACCAAGGTATATGTATATAGATATATGTTTATCTACTATATAAACTATTACTTTATGTTTCTAGACATATCTTTATTTCTATAGTATATATATATATATATATAGATATATGTACATCAATTATATATAGCTATTACTAAATGTATCTAGATATATGTTTATTTCTATGGTATATATATATCTACATGTACATGTATATATATACATATATATCTACATGTATATACATGTATTATATATAGCTCTTACTATATGTATCTAGATGTATATCTTCTATATAGAAATACTATAGTAATAAAGATGTCTGAACACATGCATATGTACTATATAATACATATAGTTAATATATATTCATGGCTTTATTGCTTGCATGTTGACCAGAAAACCATATCCTCCGCCCCCCATCCTTGATGGCACTAGATGACATTTAGAGAACTCAAATGTTGTCCATGGATGGACTATCCTCAGAGGCTCTACTCACAATGCAGGTGACGTCTCCTCCTCTCTCCTCAATGCACTGGGCACTGGGGTGGCAGGGGTTCTGGGCTCGGTTAGAGCAGCTCTTTTCTGCTTTGCAGCCTTTGATCTGATCTCCAACAAAGCCAGGTTTGCACGGTCCACAGCGGAAGGAACCCTTTAATGGAAAATCAAATGTAATAATAGAAATGATAGGCTTCATCATCGCTACAGAATACGTTGGTGACATAACAGCTGCCAGGTAGGATGCAGCAGACAATAGTTGGGTGCTTCTAGAAAGTTTTGAGGCTCAGAAGATAGGACTGGTAGATCCTCAGAGTCAGGTTAGTAATTTACTAATACTAACTGTACTAAAGTACTAAGTAAAAGACTTTTGCTTATTGCAAACCCACCATTCCTAGTTTGTCGGTGATGGATTCAAAGAGATGCCAGAAAAAATAATGTCTTGCCTTGTTACAGACTAATGATAATCAGCATAGGAAATATTCAAATTCGCAACATCTCTCAAATTATTCTCCAAATATTCGAAGTAAATTAGCAAATCCAAGATCTCCTTTCATTATATTTTGGGAGCACGGCACTTGTAAAGCGATTTATTGCAATGTGTGTCACAGCGACATCTAGTGACAGAATGTGAAATTGCAGCTGCAGTGGAATCACGTAAGACAACACAAAAGTTATTATTTTGCAAATTCTTTGCACATTTGTACATGTGAATATTGTGTGTGCAATGTATGGTACTTTACTCAGAATATTCAAAGATATAGCACTATATTCAAAATCTTTGTGAAGTGACAATATTCTCAATAAAAATGTGTGATTCTAATATTCATGCTCAACACTTTTGTAGAGATCTCTATAAAGCCAGGCTAAATAATAACAAAAACTAGAGCAAACACTTTGTCCATCAATTAGATTGTCTAATATGATTGTAGTGTAGGGGATGTTACTAGAAACTCATGTTAGTTTTGCAATGAGACATTAACATTTTCTCTATAGAGTATTGAGTTCTGCCCAGTACAGGGGAGGTGCCAATGTATCATACAGGGTACAAATATGATTGATAGGAGGAGTCAGGGGTCCCAGTAAAGTGCTCCTCTTACCAGTGGCGTAGGAATCACTATAGCAGCGGCTATGCCGCCTGTAGCCACAAAGAGGCCTGCCGCTTCTGGCTGCCTGTTCTTTTTTTTTTTCTTTTCTCTTTGTTACGGCCAGTTTATCTACCGGTATTCCAGAGTGCAGCTCAGGGTGATAAAACTCACTGACATCTGTAACCCTGAGCTAATTATATGTAAACAAGTTGCAGTGCCATCTTGTGGACGTTTTAGTCATTTTTTACTACAGATGTTGGAATTTAATACTGAGAAGTACATAATCTGACTTTGCGAGTTAATCCAAAGTCCCTGAACATGGCATCACCCCCCAAATCGCTGGAGATGTAGAGATGGGTTAGATGAATATTACAAAAAAGAAGGTACTGATTTAGAACTTTTTTCATAAATAAAGTCAAGTCCAAATCTTCAATGTCAGTCAAATTTTCCACTTTAATTTGAATTTAACGTATGCAAAACTGCCCATAACAAATTTGCTATGGAGCCCAGTAATTTCTAGCTACGCCACTGCCTTTTACCTAAAATATGTTATTATCATACATTTCGGAAAGCTTTGACTCATTGTTGGGGAGATTCTTTGTAACAGACTCACCATGGTGTTGGTGCAGATGGAGTTGTCCACGCAGCCTCCATTTCTTCCATTTTCACATTCATTAATATCAAGACAAATCTGAATGAAGACATTTTGAGCGTAACGTCATCATAATAACAGTATTAAAAAAAATTACATAACATACAGATCAGAAAGGGAAATACAGATTTTTCTTTGAGGAACAACTGAAGTCCAGTCCTGTGTGCAGTTGAATGTACCCCTTAAATAGGTGTCAATAAAACTTAATGTGGCTGAGGGTAGAAATAATTATAGCTGAAACAAAAGCATACAAGAGCTGTGTGTATTTCAAAATATTGGTGTTAAAGTGGATCTATAAAAAATAAATAAATATATTTATATATATATATATATATATATATATATATATATATTTTATTTACTGCTTAGTATTAACTGCTTAGGCTAGAAGAAAAGTGTTACGCAATACAAATAATATATACTTACCTGCTGCTCCCTGGAATCATATGAAAGACTCTAAATTTCCAGAAGTTAATTAAGTGCAATATTGTGAGTGGCCACTGGGGGGTGCCTTTCCATTATTTTCTCTGTCTCTGTATTTTTTTTACCAATGTATTTTTAAATTCCAAATGAGATTATTTATTTTCCCACCTGTTACTGCTCTTAGAGCATGTCGGATTTCCTCCTTATGGTGGCATAGCATCATCACAGAGAAGGCGACAGATGAGGTCACAAGGGACATTCAGGATTAATGTCATTACACATACGTTTTTTAAGGATTTTCTTAGTGCGCTCTACCCTATTATCTGCACTTCTGGTGCTGAGTGCAAATTTAATATTTTAAAGTGGAATAACTTTACATTGGAGCAGCGGTTCTTTTCAGACAAGACCAGTCATTGCTGCTCTCTCTTGTATTGACTGGTCTTGTATCCGTCCCCCTGTAGTTGTCTGCAAATGGCCTTTAATGGATGGATCTATTGGATCCCAGCCACATCTCCCTCCCACTATCCCCAGCCCATGTCATTGCTTCCTTTACCAGGGATCATTTGAGTTTGTAAAGACATTTGAAACACTCAGAGTGGATTTACATCCTTTATGGCTATGGAAGAATATAACCACAAAAATGTCCATAGCTGGAATTATACACAGGAATGTGGCACTGCCCGTCAGCATTGACGTATTGGGCTATGCCTGCTTCCCCTGTCATCCGTACGGCTCTAGAGGAATATTTTCTTGATGACTCCTGTGTCTAGTTCCTATTTGATAATTACTTACACAGCCTATGGTCTATGTAACCTCTGATGCAGCAATCCCCCCAAACCAGACTGGTCTGCCACCGCTAGTAATTGAATATTCGGAAAGCTGCTCCATGGGTCATTTGACTGTATAAACTGTATTCGTCCCGTCTGCTTAATTTCCTGCGCTGTGCTCATTGTGACACTACCTGTTATAGCTCCATCCTCCTCCAATGAATTGATTCTTTCTCTACAAATATTATTTCATACTTTGCTTTTCCAATCCTTTGCCAAATGACCACATGTCTTGTGTGCTTTTCCTGAATTGCACTAGACAACTTAAATACATCTATGTCTGCTATGTATTATACCATTAAAGTATTCTTACAGAATGACAGGCCAATGCAAGAGCTCTACTAATGATTCCTAGTGCAAACACAATATGTAACTGAGTGTTCACACAGTTTTACATTATAGGGGATATTGAAATGTGAGCACAGGGATATACATTGGGAAAGTATTTAAAAATTCAAGAATCCATTAGCTTTATTTATGTATTAATGCTAGTGATATATAATGTTTATATATTTAGCATTGGGATAGTATGTTTTAATTAGAATGAAGCTTGGCATCCCTAAAATTGTCATCCTTGGGTAAACATCAATTAACTTTTTTTTTAGAGAAGACAAGTTTTTATTTCATGTGTTACACACTTTACACCCTTGGTAGCCGATAGTGATGGCTGAAAACATTATGGGTGTTCGACCCGCCCCCTGTACCTTAACATGAAGACAAATTGCAACCTCTAACCCTATAGTCAGGTGGGACAGTACAGCCAATAACACATTTTTTTCCCTCCTGGAGGACACCCCCCTTATAAAAGAAGCAGCCCAGCAGCCATTTTACCTTTATCCTGTGTCTCCAGTAATAGATAGAAAGGGAGAGCCGCTGCTGATTAAGGGATGGCTTAGCTACTTTGCTATTATACTCTATCCAGACATCCAGGTATTCTGTTGCATGTAGTTCATCATTACTGAGCCACAAAGTTCTTCTTTGGTGATGGGGTATGCTGTATTATGTATTACAGAGAGATCAGACTAAAGCGATGCAGGTACTGTCAGGCTGGCAGACCACTCCAGCTAAAGCCCCCCATACACCTTAAGATCGATTCATACAATCTCCATGAGATCTACCAACAACTGTGTAGTATAGTGGCCTCCCTGATAATACATAGTGATTGGAAGGTTTAGAAAGATCCTCATATTACATGGTTTTGGCACAGGCAACACGAGGAGGAAATCTACTCACCTTAAACACATGGCTTCCTGAAACGCCAAACCGTTTACTACACTATGCACACCTACCTCTGGAAAGGGAATGCCCAACAGTATCCCTCCGTTCCTCCTCATTACCGTGGCACGACGCCAAGATATGCTGGCATGCGTTAACGTTCTACATCTAAAGGACTGAACCCATTGCTTTCACATAAACCCCCTGAAGAAGACAGTATAGAAAACGTACGTTGGGGTCTTGTTGTATCTGCTGTGAAGGACCTGGGGTTACGTCCTCTCTTCGTATGGACACTCGCACTACCAGCGGCGCATAATTGGATCATTGTATCCTGAGGAATTTCCTCTGTTGTTTTACCATGCATACAGACTTTGAATCTTGATGGACTGAATTTTATTGATTGATTTATTGTGAATTAAATTATTACCTGTTTACCTTATTTGAGATTGGCCTTTAAAGTCCCCAGGCTCCTACCCGTGTAGGAGGAAATTCACTAGATGACCCCCATGGAAGAGAGGGTTTGAACCCCCCTGCTTCTCCCTGTGGAAGTCATCGAAGTTCTCCCCATATTACATGGTTTTGGTAGAACAAAATTTGTTGTACAGAAATTGTATGGAAAGATTGTAAGGTGTATGGGGGCCTTAACTTTTGGCAAAATCTTTAATCTAGATGTGATCTCTGGCCATTAAACTTGAAAAAAACTGCAATTGATCCCCAGTTGGCATGACACTGTCCAGGTGGTTGCACCCTTTTGACTTTTTTAATTGTTATTTTGGCTACAAATATGACCTGAAGGTTTGAGAATTTCGCCCTCCATTAATGTCAATGGAGGTTCGCTGCGAACGGTGGGTATTTGCAGAAGCTCGATTGGTCTGTTCGCAAACTGTTCACAGCTGATGTTTGTCCATCACTAGTAGCCGATCTCCGTACTCAAAAAGTGCCACACCCAAAAAAGCAAGTATATACTATTTCCTAGAGGGGACCAAATTGTCCACCCAACAAACTACAGGGTTTTCAAGGCAGGAAACGTTTATGTTTATAATAAAAGGTATTCATTTAAAACATGATTTGAAAAGGGTTTATGATTCTGCCTACCCACATTGAGTTTTCAGGATCAGATCACAATTTCCACATTTATATAGATAAAACATACAACCATATCAAATAATGTAGACTATTAGAAATACTCCAACACGTTTCGCCCCACATTCAGGACTTCTTCAGAGAGATATAAAAGTATTAGTCTGTATCTGACGTATGATGGTAAGTATGCTTTTTAGAAGAATAACTGGAAATAAGTTGATCCTGAGAGCGAACAGGCTTATCCTTCGGAATCCTGATGGTCCTGGTGTAGCTGGGGGATACTCCCTAACTATGATGTTAAAGGGAAGGACTCCCAAAGCCTAGGGCTACAGCCCTGTATGAAGATCTATTTATGTGTTCAACACCTCGTTGAATGGACCTTTACAACCACAGTGTAAGAGTAAAGTAACAGGCTCACCACTATAGAGGTGCAGCATCTATGTGTGCAATGGCGATCTCATCCATAATGGTTGTGGAAGCCGGTTAAGCTAGGTGTTGGATAAAGGAATAGAGCTATATGTATTTGTTTAGACCTATATGTAGGTCTTGGGAATTTTAGCAGAAGATTTTTGTGAAGCTCCTATCACTATAGAGTGGTACTTAATATTGGGTCTGGGTCTGTCATAAAAATTTAGTTATGCAGATAAATCTGAATGTCCTTTTCTTGTACATCAAAAGTTCATCATATTCTGGAAATGACAATTCTCTGATAATTGTTGCACATATACATTATTACCTGTCTATTTTGCTTGGCATATGCTGATCCCACTCCTTGTACAACTGGCCCCGTGTATCCTGGGGGACATGATTCACACCTAAATCCTGGTATAGTATTAATGCACCGGACTCCAGGAAAGCAAGGGTTCAATCTGCACTGAAATTATAAAAAACACAACAACATCAATTACATCATTTAACATCACTTTTGTGAACACTTTTCAAGGTGCTAAACTATATTCATTGTTTTATTATTGTAATCTTAAAGTATATTAATCATGAGAGAGTAAAGTATTATATTAACAGAGAGCTGCTTTAACCCTTTTTTGAAGAAGTTAGTTGTGTTGCCTTATATTTTGAGTTAAGAGAGTGAAAGGCACTTGACCTAGAGCCCCACCGAAGCCTTAGCTTGAGCATCAGGACACTTTTATGCTTGTCCAAGCACCCAAGCTAAAGCCCCCCATAGACAGGCAGACTCCTCCATACAACTTTCATGAGACTTACCAACAACTATGTAGTATAGTGACCTCCCTGATAGAATACATAGTGATTGGAAGGTGTAGAAAGGTCCTCCTATTACATGGTTTTGGTAGTAGAAAAGTTGGTTGTACAGAAGTTGCATGGAGGAGTCTGCCTGTCTATGGGGGGCTTTAGAGATATTTACCTATGGTCTTTTGGACACTTCCTCTACCTTGTTTTTAAGGACAGGACAATATGATTATGATGTTGAACCCTTAAGCCCCCCATAGACAGGCAGACTCCTCCATACAACTTTCATGAGACTTACCAACAACTATGTAGTAGAGTGACCTCCCTGATAGAATACATAGTGATTGGAAGGTGTAGAAAGGTCCTCCTATTACATGGTTTTGGTAGTAGAAAAGTTGGTTGTACAGAAGTTGCATGGAGGAGTCTGCCTGTCTATGGGGGGCTTAAATGTCGATTTCTCCCCTAGGACAGCCCCCCTGCCTAAGGAGGTAGCTTGTATAACCTCCATTGGTGGACTGGCTATTGACCATGTGGTCAATTGGTTTTAACTTGGAATGGATTAATAAAATGTTACATATGTTTTTCTACTGAAATGGTCTGTCTCGTTTCTCCTGTGGTGGTCTAACCATTTCCAATACGGGTCACCCTAATCCCCAAAACCTTGGGTCTGAGGCAACCCTAACACTCCCATACGCTTAGGGAGTACCCATATTTAATTTTCTATTGGAATTCTCACGAATATCCAGGGGACAGTGACCAGCACCCGTTACCCCAACCTCCATTCCCCCATCATGCTACAGCATAATCATAAGATTTCGACTAAATTGAGCCACAGTTGCGAGGCGGTAGTCAATAGAAATAGCACGTTAGGTTGGCAGTGGTTGACAACCGCACACCAACCGATTACTAGTGTTGAGCTCGAATATTCGATTTTTGAATATTTAGCTGGAATATCGCTATTTCGCCATTTCGCGAATATTCGCGAATATATCATCAGATATCCGACGCGATCGTGATTTTTCGCGATTTTATGCGATTCTATAATCGCAATTTTATAATCGCGATCCATTGCAATGAATGGGATCGCGATTATATAATCGCAATGAGATTTTTTAAAATGGAAATGACGGATATTCTCACAGTCGAATATCCGAGCTCCATTGTCTTGCATGCATTGCGCATATTGGATCGCAATTGCGATTTCTAGATCGCAATTCATGTCATAAGTGCGGATATTCGAGATTACGAATATGGAATCGAATATTATGGCGGATATTCGCGAAATTACGCGAATTCGAATATTGCCTAGTCGCTCATCACTACCGATTACCAACTGGTTGGGGTATCACAGCAGCTGCTGAGCATCTGATTATGTCCTTAGTGGGACTCTAGTCTAATACTGTAATAAAGAGAAGTTATGGTGAAGATGGCATCTGTTTCTGAATGGGTAGATTGAAAAAAAGCATAGTCATAACTACCTTAGCATAATTTCATGTGAATCAAACATTAGGCAATTTCCTTTATGGACACGGATGGCTGCGTCGACATCAACATGACATTGCCGTCAATGGGCAGCTCATGCACTGCGATTAAATCCGTATGTGGAGCCTGAGCCTTACACTTCCAGGTATTTAATACTACTCATAGTGATCACAGTGGCAATGACCAGACATCATCCAGCATTAACATCTATCTTGGAATAATAATATTTTCAGAGCTAATATATTCATGTGAATCTGGGAACAGTGTTCACAAATGTCTGACACAAATCAACCATTGCCTCACCTTCTGATAAGTAAGTAAGAGGAGGTAAATGCTTTCCCCTGCCTGCAGTTGACTAATTCACCTAGCCTAGGCAAAGTCATTTTAACTAAAGCTTAATGACAAAAATATACATTTGCTGAATATAATACCACATGTCCATTCATTCAAGCTTGTAAAGTTATTGATTGAATACCTCGTCTAGATCAGTACAGACGATTCCGTTGCCAGCATAGCCCTCTGGACAGGGTCCGCACTGGAAGCCGCTCTCTGTGTCGGTACATTTCACTCCTCGGAAACAGGACGTTAGACCGCAACGAGGCTTAGGGGGTGTAGTAGGCTGTGGCTTAGGAGGGGATGTTGGATAGGAGTAGTCTGGAGTTAAGCCTTAATTAAGAAAATTATATTGATTAGGGGATATCATTTTAAAAATGTATAACATGCCAAAACATTCATATTCTAAATACAGTTTGTGAAGATATTTATCTGTAACGTGTCCATTTACAAGTGGGAACTTCTGATTTTTCTCTAGTCACAGCTATGAAACAGCTGACCAAACAATTTTTAAAATAGGAATCTATATTCCTTAGGGGTAAAGAAACCAAATTATAAGGAATGAAGTCTCAACCTTTATAAAATTGTCTACTGTATTTATCCAAGCAAAGTAGCAATTAGCTTAACATGATGACTGGTGAAAGTGTCAGTAACTGAGCACCAATGTTGTTCTCAACAACAGAATCTAAAATCACTATCTGGTATCTACCGTTTTTATATATTTGTTTAGAAGTCTAAGCATTTCTTCCAGCTGTTCAGTTCTTCAGTTACCTAAATGAAAACTAAAGCCAGCCAATGGGTGTCTTTTGAAGGCCAGTTAAATCAAAAATTACTGTTTACCACACATTCAACTATCCAATAGTGTTGCAGAACTCAATAATATGACCTATCAGTAATGTACATGCGGTTTTAAAAAGAAGAAAATGGGGGAGGGTTTATTTGTAGCCTGAAATGTGATGATGTAATATTACAACACTGGGTCTCTGGGGGTTAAAGGGGGTTTTTCCAATATTGGCAGTTAATGAGAGGTCCCTGAATTTTTTTTTTGTATGATGCGATTAAAACATTCTTTGATTTGGGACAACAGAACAATTTAGAATGAATTCATTCATTGACTAATATTGCAAAACAATAGCTTTAGAGTACTATGTCAATAGCCTCAAGATGGAGTCTCATGGTAAGTCACACCAAAGACCTTTCTTTTTGAAATCCAAGCACAAAAACCTATATGGTAAATATGTGTGGTCAATAGATAATTGTAAAAGACAGAATCACTATTACTTACTTACTATTCTGAAATTTTGATACAATAAAAGAACAGGTTCAGGCTAGAAGTCTAGAAGCTCCGAGACGTTCCAGAAGCAATGGGCTTTCTGATTAGCTTGATCTCTTTTAGCCCTCTCAGAACTAAGTATTTAAATTGGCTATATATCCCAGTCTGAAATAACTCTGCGGCTGCAGCTGAGCCAATTCATAAACTGTTATGCTTCATTGGCCTTAGAAAAATACTGTCAGACACACAAGTGTGCGATGTGGCTGACATATTTTGCATGCCAAGTCTTTTTATTCAGAATCCACCATATATAAATACTGTAGCAATACTTTGATTGACTGCAGTGACAAATAGATCTTGAGGAGCAGGAAACTGGGACATGCATGGAATTATGTTACATTGTATACCTGCAATTTCATGATCATTACACTGCCCATACACCTTTAGATCTTCCTGTCAGATATCCTTAAGATCTACCAACAACTTTGTAGTGCTGGGTCCTCTGCGATTGAACATAGATAGACTTGATGGTTTAGAAAGTCCCTCATATTACATGGTTTTGGTAAAACAAAAGAAGATCTAAAGGAAATCTGACAGAGAAATCTAAAGGTGTATGGGGGCCCTAAGGCTCATAGACACACTGGATAATTGTCCTTGGGATTATTGGTGGTATTACTGCACAACACCCTTATGCCTTCTCTTCCATAGAAAGACGGGTGTCTGACAGGTTGGGGATTGAGATGTTAAGCTGGGAATAGAAGGTTTGATTTACCGTCTATTCCTTATGCGATTCTCTGCACTAGGAGGGGCGTGATGACGTCACAATGCCCGCCTGCTAGTGCCGAGAATCGGACGGCACTCTTAATGTGCAGCTCATTACTTCGGCTGGGGGCAGCCGTCCCCAGCCAAACTAATGGGGTCGGACTAAAATTTACTATCCTGTCGGATAACTGTGCGATCCATCAGGACGCCGTGTTTTAAGCTCAATCCTTGTCAGTTGCAGCCTCCAATTCCTGCACAACCCGATCCCTAAGGGATGCGGGAGGATCGGGGATCGGATCGTGCAGGAATTGGTACGTGTATGCCCAGCTCTAAGTATAAGCTGAGGTACCTAATTTCATCTACAAAAACTGGGAAAACATATTGACTCCAGTAAAAGCAGAGGGTGGGAAATGCTAAATCAAATAAGGGAGTTTTCTAAATGAGAAAAATATAGAGAAAGCACCATTGCCCCTGGGAATGAATCAAACAGGTGTATCTTAGTGCCCCACCCTCAATAAATTTAACAGAACACAGGTTTATTGTTATTACAGGATGGGTTTTCAAGGCACTTCTTATGATGAAAACAAGTTTCCATTTAAAAAGTCTTCATTATTATTGGGACCAACACATGGAATGGAAACTTATCTTCATGTTTAATCATAAGTAGTAAAGTTTTTAAATGAAAAATTCCACATTCTCCAGTAACAATTAACAAACAGGCCGTGTGGTGCAGTTTGTTGACATATTATAAGCCGATGTCGAAAACACATCGGAGCATTTAGAACCCAGGTGCCCAACCTGCGGCCCTTTGGGCATTCTTTGGCGGCCCCCCTTAGTCCTCCACTTGTGGCCCACAAAACCTAATTATTAATGCATAGGGCATAGGAACTCACCTGTCCATCAATCCCCCGCTGACAGTTCCTTCCTATGCCCTATGCATTAATAATTAGGTTTTGTGGGTCACAAGTGGAGGACTAAGGGGGGCCGCCAAAGAATGCCCAAAGGGCCGCAGGTTGGGCACCACAAGGCATTTTCAGGAGGACCATAAAGGGGTAATTTACTCATAAACTTGGGCTATTTGTGATTGTTGCCACTGGTTGCCATGTCCTGAGAAGAAATCCAAATGAATTCCTCTAAAATGCACCTATCCCATTAACTATACATTTGTTGACTAAAATGTACTTCTAAATATTGTTTGTCAACAAATTTGGTACCAGTAGCCTATATGTTATTTGTAATCAATTTGAAAGGGTCCATGAAGAATATTAAAAAAAGTAGAGATGGCCTAAAAGAATTTCTAAAAAAAAGTTTTACATTAATAGACCAGAGCAGGCATGAGATGGCTGATAGGTCACTTGACCTTTGACTGAACTAACCTCAGAATCTTGGTATGATTGCTTTAGATAAAGAAATATTGTTAAGAGTCATTTAAGAGTGGCATGCCAAAACAGTTATAATATACAGGTTGTAGGACATGACTTGTATATATGAAGAATTTGATCATTTACAAAGTACCAACCACAAGCTTGGCATTCTGCAACAGTGTTCCTTAAGAACATGGTTTCCTTGACCTAGAAAAGACAAACAAACAAAAAAAAAAAAGATATTACCAAGCATGCATACCATGCAACACCATATGTGATTAACAAAAAGCATGATGTAGGATCTAATACAGAATGTCAGAATGTAGGTGTATATAGTGTTGGCTGTAGACATCAGGCTCTTCTGTAATTTTTGGGGGAATTCAACACAATGTCTCTGGTATCTGTGGCCACTATAGATGGTGGCCAAATGTTTGTTTGAATTTCGAGTAAACCTCCTGGGCGTTACAGTTTTCACAATTTTTTCATGGTGCAAGAAGCTGCTGTCCAGGAAATCGTGGCAGAGAACACTGTACTCCACCATGATTTCCCGCCCTCCCTCCGACTCTACACAACACCGGTATGAATTAGACGCCAGCGATGTGTGCCAGGATAACTAACGCCCCCTCCATTAATATGGAGGTCTATTGCACAACCCCTCTTTGGCGCCACCGGTGACGCCGATCAAGATCAAACTGCGCCTGTACTGGCTTTGGGCGTAACGACAGGGAGGTTAATATCAAAGCCCCTGAACAAGATATCGTCACCAAATTGCTGAAGATGTAGAGAAAGGTTGTGGGAACATTACAAAAAAAGATTTTTTCTAGTTCAAAGTCAACCTTTCCTTCATCTCAAGCAATTCTGGTGATACTTTGTTTAGGGGTTTTACTACCAAGTAAACTATATCTAATGAGCTCCCTGCGCAATCATTCCACACAAAGAATGCCTGTTCTTACACCCTTTTGGTTTATTGTTTTATATACTATTAGTTGGTTCCACAAGATAGTTCTCATTACATATACCTCAGTTCTCATTACATATACCTCTGTAACTCCCCATTTTTAGAAAGGTTTACTCACTATAAAACGCTTTCTACATATAAGACGTCCAATGCGGTGAAACCTAGAATATTTTCAAATGCATTATCCAGTACATAAGAATTAAATAATAAAAGAACAGTAAAGTCTCTGGTTGATGTTATGGTTTCTGCTACGTACCTGTTGTCTCATGACATCTCTGAGATCCCCCAAAAGTTGGTTTAGCTGTGAAATTTGTCCTAAAAGCTGTCTGCTGACATCACCTAATTAAAAAAAAAAAATCTTGAAAAAGACTACAGTTTAAAAGACTATACACATTGTAGTGCAACATTTTAACTAAACATAATCCCAGACCAACATAACATAGGTTTAACGTTTCCCATTACATCTCTTAGAACAGAAATCATTACTTTTAAGTAAAACCCACCTGCATATTGTCCGGGCTCACTTTGCTGCATAAAGCAATCTTGTACTGAAGCTACTTCTGTCAGTGAACCCCCCATGACCAGCTTCAGTTCATTCATAGAATCCTGAAAAGGAATAATGTTTATTGAGTACAATCATCAGCTTTGAACATAATTTAATTAGTTCTGGGTCAGTTCTGATTAAGTTTAGTTAAAAATGTTTTCTGTTTCTTGGATTTTGCCAAAATTATTTGGATAAGACACTATATGGTGCAAATCCCTTCCTGGGCACGGCATGCGCAAGGAGTTTGCATGTTCTCCCGGTTTCTGTGTGGGTTTCCTTCAGGTGGTCTCTTCCCACACTCCAAAGAAATACTGATAGGTTAATTGGTTTCCCCCAAAAGGAATCTCCTATGTTAGCTACACTTGACTTAGACCAGTGGTTTCCAAACTGAAGGTATTCCAGGGGGACGCTGGCCCTGATTCTGAACCTGAATTTGAATAGGAAGGGGGCTCGATAATGTTCCTAAATAGAAAAGGCGGGCCCTGCAGGGAAAGTTTGGGAACCACTGATGTAATGTATGTGTTTTTTTTTTATTTTAAATATAAAACCGCTTCAAGTCTCCATAATCCTTTATAATCGATTTTATAATTATAATTTGTTATTAAAACTACTGACTTAAATCTTATTTAAATTGTTAATGTATTTAAAGTTTTCTTTCACAGCCCACTGTTTCTTGTTCTTGTTATTAAAACATACTCCAGAAATCTAATATGTACAGTTTTGGCAAAACAAGAAACGGGGGTGCGAAATAAAACTTTAAATACATTAACATTTACAATTTGTTGTCAATTTCGGATTGTCATTGTGTTATCTTTACATGTCTATATACAATATCCTGTAGTGAGGTCTTCAGAACTGGACAGGGAATTCTAAATCAGGTCTAACTAAAAATTCTATTTGCTTCGGTTCATTCTATTTGCTTACCTAGTCTGCAATCATCTAGCCCATACATATTTTTCTTCTCTGTAGTTCTGTCCAGCACTGCTGTACCCCAACATTGTTCTCCATAAGAAGAGTTTTCTGTAACTGCTTTATTTTGCATATAGATGAATTGAACAGCATTTTCCTATTCTCTATCCTATTCCTATTCTTTCCTATTCTATCAATCTTCCAGCATCACAGAAGCTCACATCTGCTACTGCTGACACTCAGGATATACGCCAACCTCACACTTCAGTACATCTAGTCTGCTTCTAATTTGGCTGCTGACATAGTGCCATGGTGCTAGCTAGAAGAGCCAAATATATCACATTGTAATACTTCTAGCTCTTCTTTGTTAAGAACATGTAATAGTATTTTGCCAGTGCTGTGCTTGCATTCTGTTCTACTTTAAAGTAGAGTAGGACTCTTACCTTACCACAGCAATGTAAGGTGATTTGGATTGAAAAACGTTAGCTTAGATACAGGGGTGGCTCCAGCCATTTTTTTTTGAAGGTGCTACCTGGGTGCTAGGAATTTTCAAAGGGGAGCTTGCCCTCCCAAAAAATCAGATTTCCATGTACAACATGGGTGCTGGACGAGGATTTTGGGGGTGCTAAGCACACCCAAGCACCCCTCTGGCGCCGCCACTGCTTAGATATACTTCAAGGACCTCTAAGTGACAAGTCATGTATATTCAAGCAGTGATAAATATAAAATTTTCTTTTTAAATTTTTTACGTATGATTAACTACCGTTAAAAGTCCCAACTTTTTTGGTATGCCTAGGAGAAATTCCCAGGCAACCGAGGTGCACAAGTGTCTGTTTTTGTTCACATTTTCACTTCTGGCAATTAATTTCACAACGTGATTTTGCCTGTGATATGTAGAGATTGGCTGTGACATTAAGACTGGTTTATTTGTAGGTTAAACCTAAACATTGTATCATTACTAAAATTGCTGAAGATGTAGGGAGGGGTTGTGGGAACTTTAAAAAAAAAGTATAGCGTTCACGGTCTGCCTTACTGTTACTGTAGACATGCCTGGTATGCCTTCCCCCTCTCCTTTCTTCTGTACTTCTCCCTCCCTTCTCCCTCCCTCCTCTCCTCCCCTCCCCTTGGTTCCTCCTCTTTCTTCTTGCCTGTCTTCTTTTCTTTTCCACCTCTGTTATTTCCCTCCTTTTTCTGGTTGGGGTCACATAGCGGCACCGTTGTATATGCGCAGGACAGTTTGGATGTCCGAGGAGGCGGGGCCCCTTCATGGTTTTGTGCTTTGCGGCCTCAACGGTATGTCTTCAGCTCTTTCAACATGAGGGGGCAGTGACTGCGCTGGGGCTTCAATATTACTGTATTAGCCACCAACCAATGTGAGCTTCTCTTTTTTTTCTGTCTCTATTTACCTATTTAATTGTTTGTAATTATATGTTTTCATGCAAAATTCTAAATTAAATTTAAATAAAATATATATTTTTAAAAAGTATAGCATGTGACTTTCACTTTGAACTTAATAGATGCAATAATAATGTATTGTTCCTATGACTTTTCTCTCTTTCTCCGGCAATTTTGGTGATGATACCAAGTTCAGGGGCTTTGTCAGTCAGTTGAAATTTTAAAAAAGAAATCTTCCATCTCCAGTAATTTGCATAGATGTAGTTTGGACAACCTACATGGATATGGGGAAAGGCACACTACTTTATTATTTATGTTAGAATTGTATTTTGTACAAGGGGTGAACATTGGTTTATTAGGTTATAGCTGCATTAAATTAGATTTTTTTGTCCTCTTCCTTTAATGTTTGTTCCCTGTTACATCCTACCAATCTGAGCATCCCTTTTTGAAAATCTCAAAGAGTATATCTGTCCTTGCCTGTCCTTTCTTCTGTAGAGTCTTCAGCTGTACGGAACCCGTGTTCAAGTTTATCCCTGACAATGGACGAGGGAGATCTTTGATAGCATCCACTTGCATACAGTCCAGGTAGAGTTCCGCAGCGCTGGGCCCACGATGTAGACCACTGAGGTGCAGGAGAAGGGAGTGCTGCTTTCCATCAGCAAGCTCAATGTTACTGAAAATGACGGAGTTCGGTTTGCCGTCACTTTTGAGGTATCGGAGAGAAGCTGAATAAAGGAAGGACACAACAATATGAACAACGCAAAACCACAGGGGCATCACTTGCACATTAATAATTAACCCATTAATAATCATAATTTGGTACTAATAACTTTATCTATCACAGAGGTATAGAATCTGGACTAGTCGCCAGTGATAGGAAACCTAAAGTGATCATGTGCATACATTGACTTGTGCATGTGACAATTTTTTTTAGCATAAAAATTGGCAATAAATTGGTTACATATATATATATATATATATATATTTATTTATTATATAAGACCTTGCCTACAGAGCAAGTATGAACAAGGCCTAAAAGTATATTGACTTCTAAATATATCTACAAGTTACACTGTACATGTTTTACTGAAATACATCAATAAGAATTCTGCTTGGCTTCTGTTGGAATTTGCTCATTTAGTTGGTCCAGCATTTTATGAGGGGTTTGCTGCCTGTAAACCTGGCGTACAACTTTTTTTAATCTTTTGCTACCAAGATAGATTAATTGGGCACATCTCTCCATGGAAAATATATATAACAAAATATATAAAAAAAACTCCAAACAAACAAAACATACAGGGTTTCAACATTTTCTTAGTGCATCAAATACTAAACATAAATCTGGTTATATTTGGTCTTCCCTGGTTACATACTTTCTCCATCATCAATATCATTATGTTTTCAATTCAAAACTTTCTGGTTCCTATGACTTCCTTATGCTAGTCAAAGGAATTAATCTGTAAAACGAAGCTCCTCTCAGCTATACAGCAGAGGTGGAAGGTGCCATTAGGGGATTGTATATGGTTTACTGAAAAGGTAGTCCTTAGCCAGGCTGCATTTGTACACTGACCACACTAGCTAATGCAGAGCCACCAGGATTGGAAGGACTGAAATCCAATGTATGAGAGGTAGTGTACTCAAACCCGGGGGACTTGGACAAAGTCACGGGCCAACCTTGACCATGTATGCAATGGAGGAAGTTTTTCTTCTCATCAGATATAACAATTGACTTTTTCATATGGAAATTAAGATTTACTTATACATTAAATGTGAAACAAGCAAAGTGTAATGACTTCAAAGATCAAATAGAAGAATGTTTGTGCCATTCATGTTAAAAAAAATTTGGCCCACGGCCCGTGGTTTGCCACCCCTGCTATACATTGTCAATTAACTCCTGCAAATGAATATTCAGCCACTTGCTGTTAGGTGATATTACTATAATAACCATCTGATGCATCTGGAAAGATTTGAATTGATGCTCATGTAGTTAATAGTGATGAGCGGCATAGACAATATTCAAATTCGTGATATTTCGCGAATAATTCTACTAATATTCGATTCTATATTCGGAAATTCGAATATTCGCGGTATGACCATGTATTGCGAACATCATATTCACATCGCAAAAATCTTTAAAATGAATGGTCACATGTTATGTATTGTGAAAATTCTGAATTGCGAGTATCCGCCGACATATTCGAGATATTGACGAATTCTCGAATTGCCGATATTCGCGAGAAATATTCGCCATTCGAATATTCGAGCTCAACACTAGTAGTTAATAAAAATGAATTGACTTCTGGGACATTAAATTGACCTGCATGTATGCTACAGACTTACCTTTGTTTAAACGCCCCATTACAACGAATTCAAAGTACCTGGTGCTGTCCTTAGTAGAGTACAAACCAAAGAGTGTGGTTGTAGATTTGGGCTGAAGTTTAAACGTGGACAGTAGATATACTTCATTCATGGTGGGGTTGTTGAGGGCTTGCTGAAGGTAGTTTGTGATCTGTCTCTGGACTACTGGAGAGTGGAGGTCAAGGACTGGAAGAGGGTCAAAATGACAAAAAATAAGATTCAAACATAAAGTTTATTTCCACTGATTACAGATTTAAGGTATAATTAATTTTTTTGCAATTAATTAGAAGTAACATTCACATTTGTAAATCCTTTGCTATCTTTTGTCATTAAATTACAGATAGAAATGTAAAGGTTCGTCCTGTACTCTTTGTTATCTGAGTCTTGTTTAAGTAGATTTTCACTTGCAACAGAAATAAAGGGTTTACCTTACTTGTGAGGGGAATTCCCTGTTAGATTGTTGTCACCAAAACAAATGTCCTCATTCGAGAATAATGTGTTCCTAATATTCCTATTTGATGATAAAATTGTAAATGTACCATACCTGTAACATTGGTGATCAGGACAATATTGCAGAGGGAATCTACCAAATGGAGACACAGATGGTGTTACAATCCTGCACCTGACATTTACAGGATAGCCAGGGATGGAGGTCATTACAGGAAAGTTAGGGGGGCAGCCAGGGGTGGAGGTCAGTGCAGGGAAGCCAGGGGTGGAGGTCATTACAGGACAGCCAGGGATGGAGTTCATTACAGGAAAGCCAGGGATGGAGGTCAGTGCAGGGAAGCCAGGGGTGGAGGTCATTACAGGACAGCCAGGGGTGGAGGCCAGTGCAGGGAAGCCAGTGGTGGAAGTCATTACAGGATAGCCATGTGTGGAGGTCAGTGCAGCCAGGAAAGCCAATTTTCCAGTCATTGTGGAAAAGCCAGATGCAGAGACCAGTGTAGATAAGTCAGGTAAGGTGTTAGCTTTTAAGGCAGGATTCTTTCCAAGGTGGCGAGCTAATGGGCGGCTCTCATCCTCCTTCTACCTTGATTGCACGAAAGCTTACAGGAAGATGATACACCCTGGACAGAGGTACCCATTAACCATTGACTAGAACTGCCAAAACCCAATTTTACCCCTTTAAGGAGTTAGAAGTGGTGGTAGTGGGGGGGGGGGTATGTTTGTGTATGTAAATTAATAGCTAATCACTCCACATCCATGAAGTCTTTAACCACGCCCATTTACTCTCTATGGGCACGATCAGGCAAGAAGTGGCGGGGTGGGACAGGACATCTTGCCATACCCCCCTACTTTCTGCCTGCAGGTCTGTGACCGCTGGAAACCGCGGGAGATCACTGGGTGCTAGCGATCTCCTATGGGCACCGTGCCACGATTTAAACCCCGGGCAGGCATCCTAGTTGAAACATGCCCTAAGTGTGTAGGACCACTTTCAAAAGGCGCCAAAGTCTATTACCTCCTCATTGCCAGAGCTTCCCCTAGTGGGCCATTTTCCCATAGCCTGATCTTTAGCTATCTCGGTCACCCCCTCACAGTGTAACAAGTCTTTATGGGAGAGGGGGTTTATTAGTACAATAAGTACAATGCCTAGTACTACAAAAGTATAATAGGTGTATGTGAGACCATTTTTTGTTAAAGTATTGATAAATATTTGGTAGCCCCTCTTATTTTGGGCAGCAGCATCACCTAGCAGCCATAAACACAAACCAGCAGTATCCGTCACCCAGAACATAGATCCCCAGCAGAGTTCGTCACCCAGAACATAGATCCCCAGCAGACATGATAGCTACTTGAACCCAACCAGATATTAAATATCAGCCAAAATGGGCTCACCATTGTTCTTTTATGTTTTTATACACTACAAAGGTATTTGCAGTGCACAAGGGAATTTGTTTATGTTTTTATCAAACTGTAGTTTGCCCCCTTGCGGTCTACAGGATCATGCCCTTGCCCCCCCCCCCCATTTAAAACATTTGGGGACCCCTGCTCTACATATACAGAAAAGGAAGCAGATTATCTACACAATAAATAGGGTATCTACTTTAATCATGTATTACCATTCACAGAAATGAATTGCGTGGCATTGCACAAGGAAAGCATATTAAAAGGCTGACCAGACAATGGAAAGTATGTCTGATGGCATTTACAGAGGCCATTCTTAGTGCACGAAACCAGATGTGGCCAAGAACCATGCCGTCTGCTACTGTCATCATAGGTTTCACAGAACCAATTATTGTTCACAGGAACCATAAGTTAATACCTCTAGATAGCAATACAACACAAGTCCCCTGAGTCATTTTGTTCTTGTAATGGTAATGGAGCTTCTGTGAGGGGAAATTACAGATGAACTCAGAATGGCAATGTCTCAATTCCAAGTAAGGGATCCTCTTTTGTCTGTGAATCCAACACATCCTGGCAAAGTACATTTTAGTATTCATAAATAGAAGAAAAAGGGAGAGGCTACCACCTCAAAGCCAGAGTACCACATACCAATACATATCAAAGTAAAAATCTATTTTAGAACTGGCCTTATAACGCATTAGATCAATGCTAACTTTGTAGATGCTGCCCATGTCCCATTCGGCCACCCATACCCCGGTGGAGTTCCCTCATGGTTGACCAATTTTGGGGCCCTATAGCAGCACATACTTATACCATATTCCCCTTCTTCCTACTTTTTCTAAATCTTGGTCAGCCCTTTACTTAATGAGGATAATTATTGTTACCAATGTGGACATTAATACATACGTAGAGGTTTTTTATGCCTATATAATGGCCCCTCTTATTTGTTCAATATAGATCACAACTTGTCCTGCAGAAGCATCCTTACAGTTGCTAAACATGTCGAGATCAGGTTTAAAACACATTACAAGTGTAGTGACTAGTGATGGATGAACATCAGCTGCAGCTGTTCGCGAACAGGCGAATCGAACTTCTGCAAATACCCGCTGCGAACATGCGAACGGCGAACCTCCATTGACTTTAATGGATGGTGAACTTCTCAAACCTTCAGGTCATATTTATAGCCAAGATACCAATAAAAAAGAAATCAAAAGTGTGCAACCACCTGGACAGTGTCATGCCAGATGGGGATCAATGGCTAAACTTCTCCCCCAAAATACAGATTTTTTTGAAAATGCTATTTTTTTCAGGTCTAATGGCCGGAACTTACATCTAGATTAAAGATTTTGCCAAAAGTTACCTGACAGTACCTTCTTGCAGCTGCAATCCATTTAGTCAGATTCTCTAGGAATGAGCTAATTACAGGCATACCCCACCCCAGAGAAGGACTTTTGTGCTGGCTCAGTAATTGATGACTACTGTAACAGAATACCCTTAGCAATAGCTACATATCACTGGATGAAGTGTAATATCCAGTCGCTCGCCATCCCTCAATCAGCCAGCGGCTCTTCCCTATCTATCTGAGTACTGGAGACACAGGATAAATGGTAAAAATTGACTGCTTGGGGGGCTTCTTTTATAAGGGGGGGGGGGGGGGGTATTCTTCAGGAGCGAAAGGAGTGTTATTGGCTGTACTGTACCACTGACTATAGTGTGTGGGGTCACATCTTGTCTCCATGTTAAGGTGTAGGGGGCGGGGCGTCGACACCCATAATGTTCGCCGACATTGTGAACTGCGAACATGCTATGTTCACTGCGAACTGTCCACCGGGCGAACTTTTCAGCCATCACTAGTAGTGACCCGAGAAATGGTCTGCTGTGTTTTATATTGTATAGTGCTTTATTTTAGTTGTTGTATGTCCCTCTAAGGGCTACACTTGTTGTTTTCAAATTGCTGGAACATTTTTGCAAGGACAGGGTTAATAGCTTTTCCCGCTGTTTTGGCTTTCTGCTCTGAAATATAACTCTTCTCTTCTCTAAGAGGCAGTCTCTGCCTCTTATTGGTAGGAAAAGGAGGGGAAATTGTGCCTTCAGCTATCCCTGAGCTGGACCTCACTGTTGATCTGAGGTAATAAATAGTAAATCCTGGGCTTTTCTGTTGATGCTCCCCTGAAGACCTGCAGCTTCCCTCAGTCGTGTCCCCAAGGAGTATACCTGGGTGAGGTCATCTCAACTACCCTACAGTGTGACACCCTTACTGGACTGCCTAAATGGGCTTCATCCCAAGCCTGCACGGACCTTCACTTTATTGCGGTGTGAGCGGTGTTTGGTGACTGGACAGAGGACATCCATCCGAAAGGACCTGGCCATGTAAGTAGCACGCTACACTGCTCCTGCAAGACACTTGACAACTAATACGGTTTGAATATGCTGTTATGACTGAATATCAGCTTATGTACTCTCTTTGTACTTTATGCTATTCAACCACTTTTATACTGTAAGTGCCTTGAAAATCCCTTTATTACTATCACCCTTACCATAGGGTGGGTAAACTTCACTGTTTCCAGGTTAAGTATTCATGCTCTGGCCTTCACAAGTTACCAAGGCTACTACACAAGTTTAAAAAGTTTAAAGCGAACCTTTTACCAGGCTTTGCATAGGGTTTACGTATTTGTAAAATACAGTGAAAGCACATTTTGGAGAAATATTTGGTATTTCCTTAGTTTATGTGTCAGTCTTGGCCCTGAACACCCAAAAAGCGCCACAGCCCGGTAGAAATTTTTTGGATGTGCATCCAATAAGTTAACATCTGCCATCTGTCAGCAACCCCGAAAGGATCCGTGTCCACAGACTGCGCAATTGCCTACAAATTGTAGACAAATCGCCCATTATTTATGGATGGCTTTCCTCCAAGATAGAAGGTGTGGCATCAAGACCTATTACTTTGTATAACTAAGATGCACCAAAACCATGCTGGATGATGTTCAGGACCAGCTTTTCCGCTGATGTGTCCATTGATGTTCAATGTGCATGCTGCCAGTATGTGGTCACCCTTTGTGCATCAAAAGGGAAATTTAACAAATATTTTCTACTGTGCATGCAGTCTGATCCATGGCCACCGTCAGCCCTACCATCTAGCGAGGTCCGGCGGTCCGTTGCCTGGTCGATGTCATGCCCACGACTGTTGTTGCAGACACAATGCTGCTGTTAGGATGTGCTGCAAACGTCTTAGTCCCCTAGGCCCATGATGGCGAACCTATGGCACGCATAATCTGTAGTCAGAGACATGGACTGTGTATCACATGTATGCAGTCTCTGCCTCTTATTGGTAGGAAAAGGAGGGGAAATTGTGCCTTCAGCTATCCCTGAGCTGGACCTCACTGTTGATAAGAAAACGTAAATGTAAAATGCCACAGCGCCATCTTGTGGATTTTCTGGTAATTGTTTTCTAGAGACAAAGGAATTAGTCCACCTGTTTTGGTACAGAAATCTGGATCTCAGTGGACCACCAGGTTGGTTACATGTTTCATACCTCTGTTGGCACAGAAGACCAGACTGAATCGGACAGCCAGGAGCCCCAAAATTTGTGATGGCGGCCCTGGACTGATTAATCATCATATTATACATGGGAGAATCAAAAGGCAGTCGGCAGAGATATTGCTCTACTGTACTTGCAAAGCCTTCAAACACATCGTAAAAATAAGGCACCTCACAGTAGAATATATCAAGCATGACATCCAGCAGTGGCCAAGGCTACTTGTGCGATCAATGTGGCCACATCTTATTCCACCCAACCAATTGTACAAGCATCTACTGATCACTGAGTTCAATGCAACTACCCCTAAAATGCTTATGTCAAGTCCTACATCTACTGTTTATTGTGCCAATCACCAAGTATGAGTTATGTTAGCCTAGAGAAGGTTGCCAAGGGTCTGGGATTCCATTACATCCCTTAATATTATAGAACTTAACATCTTGCTACACCTTATGTCAAACTTTTGTACAGAAATGTACACCTACCACACTACAGCATACATTGTGGGATTAAAAAGTGTAGATGTTTCATACTATATCTATTTCCTATACTTTGCTGTAATATTGAAACTTAACCTTCATTTTAAGCCAGTATTCTCAACATGGAGTCCATAGACATTTTGGGGTACATTCACATCTGCAAGGTCATTAACTACAGCTTAGCATAGTGCTGTCATGATGACTGTGGAAGACTCTGAAACTGAGCTCTAGCTACCATTCCTATACCTAGGGGGTATCACTGTTCTGCAATATGCTCATTAGCAAGAGCCGGAATATGGAGAACTGAGCAAGGGACAGCCAACTGTGGCATCATTATTTACTCTTGATGTCCCATTAGGGAGATATCTCATTTTTAGACATGGAAATGAATGAAATGTTTTCTAGACTCCAGTGCATCAGTATTAAGTATTATTGTATGAAAGATATACAGGTATTTTCAAACAGTAGAATTGGTGAAAGAACATTTCAAAATGCATTGCTCTAGCATACGCCGTTATTTAACAGGTTTCCTAATCTTGAACTTAATTTATGCAAAAACTACATGTGCTAAGCAATACCATGTTGAGGGTCTTTTCAATTACTGTGTCTTTAAACACCATAAGAACC
This sequence comes from Ptychadena robeensis, assembly GCA_036250615.1. Lineage (NCBI taxonomy): Eukaryota > Metazoa > Chordata > Amphibia > Anura > Ptychadenidae > Ptychadena > Ptychadena robeensis. The sequence continues at coordinate 29,211,140 of CM070032.1, forward strand.
GATCCCCACCCCTCCCCCCCAAATTAAGGCTTGCAGGTAAATGCCACATTCAGTGGCAGACGTAGAGGTAGGAAATGCTGCTCGCGGGCAGGTCTCCCATCTGCACTGTATATGAGTTGGCCTCAAACTGCCCACAGCTTCCTCACCTCATTAACTCACTCTCTACCAGTTGTAGAGTGTAAAAAACAGACCCTCTGCTCTATAGGGTCCTAAAAACAGAGCGTCTTATGGCCTGAACTATACAGCAACTGACAAATAAACTAGTCAAACCATCTCTACAAACTAGAACACCAGCTGATAGTAGTAAAAAGGAGTTGAGATGTATTAGAAACTTGAAATGGCGCAGCTCTATCTCTAGATGCACACGAAGGAAAGGACTGCTGTGTATAATTAGGATTTATTATAGCTACTGTCGTGGGAGAAGCTGCTGAACATTCGAAGGGTTAAAGAATAACCTGCTGGAAACTGCATTATATGAAGGTTAAGAATTTGTGTAGACAAAACCCTTGTTGTCTGCAAGTGGTGGAAGGTTGTCATTCAGGTATGGCATGTGGAAGTGATAACTTTGACAACTTTACTTCTTGGCTCCCACATATTCTTGCCCATGACCTTCCAGTCCTAATCCTTGGTGACTTTAATATAGCAATGGATGACCCCAGCAACCCCCCATCTGCCTCTCCTCTCTGAAAATCTCTACACTGGCTTCCAGTTGTCCAGAGAATTAATTTATGTGCCTTTCTTTTAAATCACTTCACACCTCCTGTCCCACTTACATTTCCAACCTGGTATATAAATACACCCCTAACCGCCCCCTCCGCTCTTCCAGCGACCTACTTATGACATTCCCACTCATAACATCGTCACCTGCATGGCTTTAAGACTTCTCTAGGGCCACTCCTACTCTCTGGAACTCTCTCCCTCTCCCCATTAGACGTACTCCTACCTTTGGCACACAATCCCTGAAAACCCACCTCTGCATCTTCTTACTCCTAACCTCATAACCAATGCCAGTACCAACCCCCTAAACCTATTGTATACTTTGTTCCCCAACCTATTAGATTGTAAGCCCGATCGGGCCGGGCTCTCAACTCCTCCTGTGTCATAACCTGTACCTGTGTGTTATATTGTGTTGTATCTCAACTCTAATGTATTGTACGGTGCTGCATAATATGTTCGCGCTATACCAACAAATCATAATAATAATACATGTTCACCAATAACACTGATGAGGCAGGACAGATTCTAGAGATGGTTGCAACATTTTAACTAGTTCACTAGTGAGTTCATTGCAAAGCCCCTGAACATGGTATCACCACCAAAATTACACACACATCTCATGTCTGTAATTTACTGACTACCCACAAGTCAGCACTGGTACACCATGCAAGCTTAGGGGGGTTCACATCCCTAGGCACCCCCTCTGCTAAGCCTATTGCTTGGTGGGAGGTCCAGACGGAGGTGTTTTTACAGCACGGAGCCGTTCCGCTGATGCAGGGCTGAACGTAGTAGAGTACGTTGAGCTTCTGCATCGGTGGATGTCTGAACACAGCTTCCGCCAAGCAGGTAAAGTCTATGTGCTCTGTCGGGATCCCCGCCAAGCAATGCGCTTAGTGGAGGGGGTCCCGACGGATGTAGAAACTTAGTCTTAATGACACAGGTCAGATAGGCAAAGTCCAAAACATGGACACGGATGGGAATCAGAACCCACATGAATAATCTAAGCTTGTATGATGTACTAGTGCTGACTTGCGGGTGGAGAGTCAATAAATGACACATCAATAGCTGTGGTGTGTAAAGTGTGTGGACAGGAGTAAGGTGGAAATAATTAGGTGATAGGAAACTACAGGGGGCATAATCACTTCCAACCAAGTAGGCAAAAATATGTGCCAAATCTGGGATTCTTGCTTACACCTTAAAACATGTTAAAAAACAAGAAAAAAAGTATTCTATCTTAAGCCCCCCATACACGTTCCGATTTTTCGTATGAATTTTGCCCGACCGACCGATGTGGTCGGTCGGATTGATCGATCGGGAGAATAATCGGAATCGGAATTAGGTGCCCGACCGATCCCGATTTTGAAAAATTGGGCGAAGAATCGGTCGGGGTCGCTTCGGACCTGTCCGTAAATTTTTGGTCGATCTGCTGTTAATAAATAGGGTTGGGCTGATGGATCGGTGATAATTCGAATTCCGATTTTGTGTGCCAGCCGTACGACCGACCATAACATTTTAGGTGACAGAATCGGACGAAAAATCGGTCGGGAGAATAATCGGAACGTGTATGGGGGGCTTTAGAGCTTGTAAACATTATTGGTAAAAAATGATGCATACGGTAAGATAGTCTTGTCTGAATGAATGGCATTCTGCATTGCGTTTGCATAGTGGATGGAGGCAGAATGACATTTGGCAAAGCTTTACCTGCAGGTGCTCTGGTTTTATTCTATGACTGTACTTGTTATATAATTAAGTGTGACTAAACATGTGTGTTTTTGTAAATAGGTATATGACAGATATGAACGTATTCAGTACAATTAGATATTTCAGACAGAATGTTATAATAACACAATGAATACAATTAAGTATTACTATATCATATATATTATGCTATATGATATATTATATTAGTGGAAGTCATAGCAGCATGCATGTAAAATGATAACTGACAGAACAGTCTGCTCATCCATGCAAAATAAAAGCAAACAAATAAAAAATGTCCATAAACATTGGAGACATATGCAAGCCATTGGGAGACTGATGCATACATTATGTATTTAGCTAGTTAATACTATTTTAAAAATGTATTTAACATTTTAATTTGAATTAAAATTTTTACTTCTCCTAAGCACTCAGTAAAACTCATCTTTTCATTCATAATAAGACTGGATAGACGGAATGTTTAGCTATGATTTATCTATGAGATTACAAAGGATGGAGTAAAATAATTTTTTACCTTGATAATTTGCCACAGATTCACATCCCCAGTAGAGCTCCAGCAGGACAACCCATGTCAGCAGCATGCTTTTCCTTTTAGGCATTTTCATATTTGTCCTATATGATATCTAGGAATAATAGTCCTCTCTCCCAGTATAGGGCAGATGATGGGCAGCTCCCCAGCAGTAGTGTGGATGAATGGAAGCAGACAGAACTTGATCCTCTCTAAAGCTCATGCATGGGGAGAAGCAGTGGATGCAGCTGTCTGGTACAGCTTTTTGGGGGCACTGATGGTCTGCCCTCACAGTATTCAGAGTTTATTTGGCAGTCCCCCTGCTGAAAAGAGGTGGGCTCTTCATGGGGACTCCAGCTGTTGTCTGAAATCCCAGAGCATTTATTACCTCCTTCTACAAAGCAAGTGTAAAAACAGGGAGCAGAAACACAACACCTCCAGCTTGGTATAGAGTCTATGCCAAGCAGCTAAAGTTTCAAACTATAAAAACATTCAGCAGCAGAAAAGCTGAGAGCTACGTCACACAGATCACTCTGTTAAATACTTTATTTCTTAATTTAGTGTATTGCTGTGGCTGAGAGCACATATGTGGATTTGGGGTCCAAGAGATACTTCAATCCAATAATTCAGAAGCCTGAGGCTGATGGAAATGAATCAGGATGTCCCATCCAACAGGAAGAGACGGATAAGCATTGTGCATTCTTAGGAATAAAGTTTTGCTATTTTCAAACTACTGTTGACTATATTCATGGAATAAAATGACCTGTTCTAAATATAGTATATCTTTGTCACAAGGGAGATCTGTTTACTGGTCATGTTATGTATTGGCTTTTCTTAAGCTTTGGATAAAGATGGTCCCAAGATTTTCATGAAATTTTTTACTAGTTGACTTTGTGAGTAAATTCAAAACATGGACATGGACCTAAACATGGTTTTACCACTAAAATTACTGTAGATGTAGGGAAAGGGGTGTAGGGATATTACAGAAAGTATTGGAAAATTGCAAAAATATTCCAACATTGCAAAAACTAATATGCAGGTTGTGTATTAAGTTTAAAGTCAAGTTAAAATCTAAATGAGTAAAAAAGTAAAAATTTCCTCTTTAATTTGAACTTAATTTATGAAACAGCTACATGTGATAGATCAATACTTTTATGGTATGTTCCCACAACCATTCTCTATACCTCCACCAATTTTGGTGATGATTGCATGTTCAGGGACTTTGCAATTAACTTGAAATTTCAAGGTCATCTCTAGCTTTGGATACACTGGGGAATAGTTAGATTCACTATCCAACAGGATTTTAACAAAATGGATGCCACATCCCAACAATAATATACTAAAACAAAAAAGAAATAAAAGTTCCACCATACCCAAGTAGAGGGTCAGCGAGGGGATTGTAAAGGTCATTCATAACAGCATAGGTTTTCAATATTCAAACATTTTATTTTAAGGTCACATGGGATCACACTGGGATCACAGGAGTACATCCAAACATAAGTAACAAGAAAACAAAATCAAACCGTGTTGAAGATACAATGGTTCAAGCACATGGTCTTGTATAAATTTCTCCACGAGTTTCGCAAATACAATCCTCTTCAGGAGAATTTTACAAGATTTGTAAATATCTTTATAATACAGTGAAATCAAATATTGGAGCACACCTTGTTCTGGCTGGTTTGGGGGTCCCCAAGAGGTCACTAAAGCATCCGCCCTAGGCATCCTGGTCAGGCATGGGGGAGTCCACAATTAATGGGCACAAATTGTAGTGGGTTGCCACTTGTTGCGCAAGATGACTGACAGAGAGATGTTGCTTAGGAAAATGGCGGAAATTCAGGTTCAGGTCAAAAGTGAGAGCATCAGTACAGAAAACACAATAATTTTCCTACTTTTCTAGAATAAAATGAGACAACTACCTCATGCACATGGGACAGGAACATAGATTGTAGAATGTTAAGGAGTACCTCATTGGAGAATTTGTTCTCCTTATGTCTCGGTTTATTATTGTCCTCATTTGTTCTCCTTATGTCTCGGTTTCCCTTTTTATTCCACCGAGGTCTCTTTCTCACCCTGGCACCTTAGGCACTTTAATGTACAGAGACACTAAGGGCTTGTTTCCACTAGAGTGGTCGGCCAAGGATGGATCCGGTTTTAACCGCTTCGCCACTTCCGCGGCCAACCGCTCCCATTGAAAATAGAAATGGTGTTACCACTAATGCAGATGCACGCAGATGGGCGCGGTCGGGCATGGACGTGGATTCAGGGGTGTTTTTGAACGGCATCCTACCGCATCCTACCCCGAGCAGAAATCCGCGTCCGACCACGTCCATTGACATGAATGGACACGGTCAAAAATCACATCCATAGTAAATATGGATTTGAATTATGACCACATCTATTAATTTCCTTTGGACGCGGTCAGGGGCGATCAGGAAGTAACATTTAAACACACCCCTCTACTTCCTGTGTGTCCCAAAACTGCATCCATCTGTGGCCGACCGCTCTAATGGAAACAAGCCCTTAGAGATAAAACATTTTCTGCCTATCAGTAAGGCCTTGGCTCTGCCTATTGTTTTCAATTGATGTGCCTGTCTCCACAGGTGCATCATGCCTCCTGCCGTGTAAATAACAGCTCAGGGCCCTGCACTGTTGCATGACAGAAATTATGTATGCTGCATTTTTTGGACACATATCGTAAACACCATGGCCAAGGGTTTAAAGGAAGAGCATTATCACCATATACAAGGGCACAAACACCACAGGGACAAGTACCACTGATACTAATAAAAACAAAGTGTAGACTCTACAACTCTAACGGTTGAATAGGCATGAAGATGTCTACATATTTGTTTCTCAATGTATTTCTAAATTTTGAGCTCTGTTCTTTGTCCATGCATACTGTACAATGGCTAACAATACGTTGACTGTATTCTTTCCCTTAGCTTTTCGAATAAGACTTGGGGTGCATAAATGGGGATCAGAGCCACAGCTGTAGGTCTCAGAATCTAGGACTCTCTATTGCAAATGTATCACTCAGTTAGAATGCTTAAAATAACATTTGAACTAAATAATACCTTAATTGGCTCTGGTGGAATAAGAAGAAAGAATGGGACTATGCAATATGCCATAGGTTTTAAACTCTGGCTCACATGTTAAATTTGGCCACCTAATCAAATATTTTTTTGCCTGCAGTATATGTGGCAGATCTGATAGACCCTCTGCCTGCTACAAACACTGAGCTTCTATACTCCCACTTTGGGAGTAGAGAACTACGAGCGCCCACTGCCCAGAGCATGTAGGTTTCTACTCCCGGACTGGGGGTACAGAAGCTCAGTGAGTACAGCAGGAAGGGGTGCTGCGGAGAATGCAGACCTATCTGCCACATCTACTGAGGGAGGAAGGAGGAGCTGTAAGTACAGTTGGCAGGGGGAAGCAGGAAGCTGCAGGGAATGCAGAGCCAGGAAGGGAACCAGGGTGGGTCAGAGAGGACGCAACATGGGACAGAGGCAGCGGGTCATCGGGCCATGTAGAGCATGTGTGTAGTTCATATGTGCCCCCATACCTGTGTGTTCAGTATACACAGAGGGATGGGGGCACACAAAGACAACACACACTGTATAGTTAAAATAGATGCAGCAAAGCAACACTAATGTGCCAGTGTGTACACATCCATTGCATAGCATGTCATTAGCTCTCGACTTTTGTCCAAGTTTTGAATTTTGGCCCACTGTGTTTGACACCCCTCATTATGCCTGTCCTTGTTGTGCCCTACGTATTTTACCAACACTCTGCTATTCCATAAATGTTGTATATAAGACCTATATAGTGAGGACAGACACAACAAGAGCCCAGCGGAACAAATGACTACAAGCTGGTGACATCACAGAAGCTTGTGTAGCTCTGGACAGCTGAAGCTAATTTCTTTCTACAAGACGGTCTGTTTGTGCCTTTAAATTAGTTCTGACAATATCACTAAGGAAAATGTTCTAGACAAACAATGTGTCATAACATATTAAGTAGTCCTTGCAGATCCATGGCCAATTCCTAAGCATTCCTAACACAAGAGTCCATTCTTGTATATTGTGCTGCATGCTGCTCCTGCCAAACTTGTCTAAAGAATTTTCATATTCAAAATGTACTTCCCTATGACGATACATGGCAAGGGATTATATTGAAATAGTCAGAGAATGATTTATTCAAAATCATAAATGTCAGAATGGGAAAGTGACAATAGTTAAATTCTTAACATTCGGGTATCAAACTTGGACCAGGAAGGGAGCAGCGCAAAGCTTAATTTATTCTGGCTTGTGAAGGATGGCAGGGGACCATCTAATGTTCTACAGATGTCACTTTGGCTTTTGATCTTAGAGCTGGGTATGATTGAAAACTTTTCCAGAAGTGCCTAGGGGAGTGAGCACGCAGTCTCTGTGCAACAGATTACTCAGGCTTTCACTTATTTTTATTTTACAATAACTGTAATAGTTGCCATCCCAACAATCAGAATCCTATAGATATAAAATGTCAATTCTGATGAGCTAATGACGATAGTGAAGATGATGTTGGTCTTATCAGGATTGATTTAAAACAAAAGGTATAATAGTAAAAAAATATAATAGTAATTAGTAAAGGCCCCACATACACCTTACAATCTTACCATACAATTTCTGTACAATCAACTTTTCTTCTACTGTAATCAATGAGGGAGCTTCAATCTTCCAAGCACGATGTATCTAGCAGGGAGGACCCCGGCACTACTATCAGTGATATTACCCCTCCAATCACTATGTATTTTATCAGGGAGGACCCACACGACAGAGCAATGATAATACTTCCAATCACTATGTATTCTTCAGGGAGGTCCCGGACTACATAGCAGTGTAATACCTTACATCACAGTATTCTATCAGGAGGACCCTCACTACAAAGCCGTGATATTACTCCAATCACTATGTATTCTACTCAGGGAGGACCCTGCACTTAATATGCCTGTATTACTTCCAATCACTATGTATTCTATCAGGGGAGACCCGACTACATAGCTAGTGATATGTCTCTTCCAATCCTATGTAATTCTTCAGGGAGGACCCGGCATACATAGCAGTGATATATACCTTCCAATCCCTTGTATTCTATCAGGTAGGACCCCGGCACTAACATATCATGATATAAGGACGACCTTCCAATCACTTTGTATTCTATCAGGAATAACCCGGCACTACATAGCCATGATATATACCTTCCAATCACTATGTATTCTATCAGGGAGAACACTATACTACATAGTTGTTGGTAGAGCTAAAAGAAATTGTACAGAGTAATCTAAAGGTGTATGGGGGCTTTACTCTATAATTAATTGTAAACATGCCCAACATTAACATATTAAATCATCACAGGAGATTAAGGGGAAAGGTGAAAAAGGGCATAGTGCAGTAGAAACATAAACTATATTTAGTCACAAACTAATTTCACATTGTAGTTAAAGTGACAGCGATGTAAAGATTTGCCAACAGCCTGGCAACACTTTGGAGTGAAAGAGTGTAAACGATAACTCAGAACATAGCAAAATCGGTTTTAAAAAAAACAGTGCATTACTTGTGTTAAGCTAGGCATGCACCGCTTGATTTATAATAGATTTGAGCACAATTGAGCACCGTGAACGAGCTTGAATCTATAAAAAAAACTATAGCAAAAGATATAAGAAAAATAAAAAAACCCCAAAATGGGGTGGAAATAGTGCCTGCGTCTTATGGTCGCGTTTTGGCTTCCTGCCAGCTCTCCCAAGCTGTCGTATGAGAGATGCGGCCACAGCCAGATCCCTCATCTGTACTGTACTGCTTCTACCAGCAGAGCTCTGCTGATAGAAGCAGTACAGCAGAGAGACACACATGGAAGCTGTCACCGTACAGCTCACCTGGCAAGAAGGGAGACGAACAGTGCAGAATTGCTCGCCCTGTGACTGAATTTGACTGAGAAGGATCGATTTATGTTGGTAAACCCTGTTTGACTTATATTACTTATAAGTATTGGGCGACATTGATGACGCAGCAGTGCTGTGCCACGATATCGAGGAAGCTCGACTGGGCATCGGTCGTAAGGGAATCTACCCATGTATGCCCAGCATTAGGGTAAAATCAATTCACTTCACAAGGATGAATATTAAGTTATAGTGTAAAGAATGGTGCAAGTGATTTAATTACTCACTGGTTAGCGCTGCATTATCACTAAGTGCATGTGAATTATAAAGAATCGTGTCCACAAATAAGCCCTAAAGAGGCCCCCCCCCCCCCCAGACCATACCCAGACAACCCATTTTAGGCATAAGACCTGATAAGACCTGATAAGGAAGAAATATGCGACAAACAAGCCCCCCCCCCCTCACCCCTGACAATGCAATAACAGGGCCTGGGCACAATCACACAGGGTAACATATCCTGGTACCAACAGCTCACACAGAGTGACACACACGCATGGCAACTCCTATCCATGTAGGAGATCAATACTCTTGTAAGCCTGTCTGGTACCTCCAGCAGGGTCCTCTACTCACTCCTGTGTCATTACCTTTACCCTGTGTGTTATTGTGTGTTTGTATCTCCACTCTAATGATATTGTACCAACGCTGCGTTATAGCGGCGACTATATAATAAATGTTAATTAATAATCATAAAGTGCATTTTGTTTCCTTTCCTTTACCACAACAGAACTTACTTTGTTGGACTAGACAATAGAAACAGAACACAAGGTTCTCGAAAAGGTGAGTCTGCACTACCATCTCCATACACAATACCCCCTTTCCTTGATTTTTCAGACTTCATGGACTTCTGAGTACGGAATAGATTCACTAGGCTGTTCCTCGTTCATATTTGTCTTTTACAATGGGCAACTCTCTATTGTGAGCGCCTAGGCAATATTCAAATTGCGATATTTCACAAATCAATTCTACTAATATTGTGACTCGATATTTGTAAATACGAAATTTATGTGTGAATTTATAAAATATATTCACACCTTATAATCGCGTTGTGATATCTTTAAAATGGTCACATGTGTGATTATTTTCGCATGTGATTATGCTTCCAGTGCATATACCAAATATTGACATTGTGAATATCCGCTGCCATATTCACACGAAATTTGATTTGAAATATTCAAGCTCACACCTACAACACTCCCCTTCATATCGGAAGCTGCACACCTCTATGCAATGTCATCACCCCACAACATCTCCTATATGGTGGATTCACCCACCCAGATACATAGACCACCTGAACATTAGTGATGCCGAACTGTTCGCCGGAGACTGTTCGCGTAGAACTATTCCGCGAACATCGCATGTCGCGTCGCCCATGTTCATGAACATATGGCGATTTCGGTTCGCCCCCATCTTTTAACATTGCAGAACTTGACCCCTGTGAGTCACAGTCAGCAGACATAACCACCAATGAGCACCCCCAACTCACAGACCTTAGGAAGAGAGCTGCTGCTGCTGATATAGGAAACCATTAAGATAGGCAGTGTCTGTGTAACTACAGTCTTCACTGAAATCCCATCCATCCATAACAAGGGGACATATCCATCTAACCCAGTCCTCCCAAACCGAACACATACACACCAGTGCTATCCATCACAGACCATCACCACCACGTGTCCTCCACACTGAACATCACCAAACATGTCCCCACACTGGCCATCACCCACCAGTCCTCCATACTGACCATCACCACCAGTCTTCCTCCACACTGAACCACAACACCACCAGTGTCCTCACCACTGACCAATCCACCACCATGTCCTCCACACTGACCTCTCCCCCAGTGTCCTCCCACTGTCCTCTCCACCAGTGTCCTCCACACTGACCATCACCACCGTGTCCTCCCATACTGACCATCACCACCAGGGTCCCCACACTGACCATCACCACCAGCCCTCCATACTGACCATCTCCCCAGTGTCCTCCCACACTGTCCATCTCCACCAATGTCCTCCATAAAATTAATTCCCTTTTAAGCTGTACAGGCAACGTGGGAAGCAGATCTTCACAGTTTGTTTCGGTGGAATTCACACAGGCATTTACCACCCATGTTGTTTAGTGCTCTCCATCTCCCCTCTTATGTCAAATCCATTGACTATCATTGTAGAAATCCTTCGTGCGGATTTATTGCGTGAAAAAAATTGGAGTTTGCCATGGATCCCCCTCTGTCAGTCATTGTCCAGGTGTTAGTCCCCTTGAAATAATTTTTCCAACACTTATGTGGCCAGAAAGGGTCCCTTTGTTTTTTAATGTTCGCCTGCCCATTGACGTCATGGGTTCAACCGGGTTCGCGGACATTTGCGGATGTTCGCGAACATCAAACTTCCAGTTCGCGCCAGCACTACCATGACATAGCTTCGCAAGCACTGACATAACCCCCCCAGCACCACCAAACCCCCCCCCCCCCCCCCACCTATTGTATACCTTGTTCCCCAGCCAATTATATTGTAAGCCTTACCGGGCAGGGTCCTCTATTCCTCCTGTATCATTACCTGTACCTGTATGTTATCTTGTGTTGCATCTCAACCCTTATATATTGTACAGCGCTGCGTAATATGCTGGTGCTATATAAATAGATAATAATAATATTATTATTTGGTACTTTTCACCTGTCATGCTAGTAGTTTTTTCTCATCTTATTTGTTCCTGTTACTGCGTGGATCTATGAGCTGTAAGGTAATAAACTAAAAGCTTGCACTTTACCATATCAGTAATGGCATCTTGTCCATATATTTCCATCCTGTTAGCCTGGCAGTGTATTCCATGTAGACACGCAGAAAATAGCGCAATTTACTGAGGAAATTGTGATTATGGGAAGCAGGATGCTCCTGAAGCTTTTTCCAGACACTGTGTACACAGGACCAAATGTATCTCCAAATGAAAGGAGACAGCATTCATGTAAATGGTTGCAGGCTGGAGGAAACACACGAGGAAACAAAACATCCACTCAGTCCATGAATTGATGGTTGAATGAAGAGCATTCGCAGATGAAAAGTACACAACAAAGGCATCATAAATAGTAAGCTTGTTATTTTTATACAAAGATTTAGAAACTTGGATAGCTTTCTTTACAAAACAAAACAGTGCAACATAAGAAACTATTTTTTATTATAGATGTGGCCAAGAATCGGTTACCTTTACCTGTACCCAGGGCCGCCGTCAGGGGGGGACAGAGGGGACTCTGTCCCGGGTCCGGGCAGCTAGGGGGGCCCGACGGTCAACACGTGGGGGCCCCGGCATGCTGACTGATAGTTACAGCAGCCTCTGCTCACTGTGCCTCTGCCTCTGCACAGCCCGGACTGCCAGTACTGTGTGCGATGCGCTGCCGGCAGTCCGGGCTGTGCAGAGGCAGAGTAACTATCAGTCAGCACGCCGGGGACCCCACGGGGGGGGGGATAGGTTAGGGGTTTGGGGATTTTTCTGCCTGTACCCCATAACTAGTACATAGTTTCCACCAGTCTGTGTTTATGACAGCACAGACCAGAGGTTTTCAACCTCCATGCGGGTCGAATGACCACTTCACAGGCATCGCTGCAATCACTGAATGCATCAGAGCTGCTGCTAACAAGCAGCAGTGCTGATGCCCACAATCAAGGTGGGAAGTGATGAGGTAGAGTAGACCCCCTTCCTCCTAATTACTCTACCTCCTAACTTCCCACCCTGCACATCATTTGCACAAAGGGGGTTAGAAAATAGGAGGGAGGGGACATTATACTTACCTGTGCCGGAAGTGGCGTTGTGCATTCCAAATACAGGGAGTGTCACTTTGCGGCTTCACTTCCCTGGTCGTGGAACTAAAAAGGTAAAGAACCACTGCCTATATATATATATATATATATACAAACCTTATTTTTCGGACTATAAATGCACTTTTTCACCTCCAACATTGCCTGCAGATATAGCCAATGCAGAGTGTGTGTGTGGGGAAAGCTGCACTCACGCTGGAAGCTAGAGGGGAGACATGAGGCATTCCCCCGCCAGCCCCCTTTTTTCCTGTGTATAAAGAAGAGGAGCTGCGTGTAGTTGTGCTCTCTAGTGACACCTTTTTTGTGGCTGATATTGGGTACTGCAGGGGATTTTTTCCCTAATTCATTTAAACACATGAAATATTTTTTTATGGTTTTGCTGCTCTAAAAACTGGGTGCGTCTTATAGTCCAAAAACTATGGTTACTCATCTATCCAGGCTTCATCCAGGGATAGCAACCCCTAAAGAAAAATAATAAATACTCACCTTCCCTGCCTGCTCGCACCGCCATGCCTTGAGTGTCTGGTCCTCCAGGCTACCAATCCGGATCTGAATCCAGTGACGCTCCTCTCCTCCAGCGCCACTAGATTCAGATGTGGCTGGCTGCGGCTGGACTCCAGCTTCGCTAGATTTTGACACTTTTATTTGTTTTTGTTTTTTTAACTTTTGACCTCCGATCTATTATAGAAGACAGATGCAGAGGTGGACCTACCACGTTATATTTGCATCCACATGAAAAGGTCCATTGTTCCATCTGAGGAGAAGGAAAAACATCCTCAATTGTAGACATCAAGGTTGCCCTTCGACTTTGTCCATGTTTTTATCTGTAGCCCACCATGTGCATGAGTTGAACCTACTAATGTAAACAGCGACAGGAATGACATCATCTCGCATGCGCAGTTATTCTATTATCACTGCTTTCGTGATGGTTATTATCTATCAGGTTCTCTTTACCATGAACGTGCATAGCAGTGGGCGGGACGATGGGCGTTCCCTTTCTGTGGCCTGTCACGCTTGGGGGTGTGGCTTCCTTCCGTGTGACGTCCATCCCGGCGGATTCCCCGTAGTGGGCGGGGCTAGCTGTCAGTCGCCGCCGTGTATTGGTATCCTGGGCCCCGCCCTCCCGGGATGGCCGTGCTGTGAGTCTCCGCAGGAAATTCCGGGCTGACGCTTCGCTGCTGCAGCCGGTTTGCCGGGGGAATCGTGCCATGGAGCTGAGGTTTTGGGGTGGAGACTGGGGCCTGCCCTCCGTGCACCCCGAGAGCCTGGTGGTCCTGGTAAGAGGCGCCGGGAGGAGGGGGACAGGTGCACTGTGATCGGTGTATGAGCGGACATCCGTCCCGGTGCTGGTCTGCAGCCACTACACCGGAACAAGTGAGGGTGACTACACCAAGGTCACAGAGCTGGGGAGGAGGGAGCACTGGTGTCTTCCTCTGATGTGCACTACACACTATGGCTGAGATCTGCCTCTTCCCATTCAAAGAGTCCATTGTATCAAGTGGGCAGCATTATATGATTTATATATAGTGTCATGGTGTGTGTGTGATGGTGCGCACCTCTTGTCTCCTGATATTACAATTCTATCACTGTATACACTACACCTGCACAGATCAGCCATGGGGCAGTAGTAGCGTAGTGCCTGGAGTTATACACATGCCGGTGTACCGGTCTTATCATACACTGTAATGTATGTGATCACTGCGATCGTTTGCGAGGGATCCTCTATTCCACAAATATAGAAGACTTCTAAAGAAAGTAAGACCAGGAAAAACAGTACACACCATATGTGATATCCGACGGTGTATTGGAAACCCTACGCTTCAGCGCATTAAATGCACGCGATAACACTTCATGCAACGCAGCGGATACACATGTGAATGAACATGTTTCTATGGCACGCTATGGGACCGCTTATAACTGTAGGCAGTGCCGTTTCTAGTTTCCGAGGGCCCTATGCATGTTCCTGCTCAGGGTCCCCTGTCGTTGGGGGGGCATTGGCGGTCTTGCCATTGGTGGAGCTGTTGACTAGTGGGGTGGTACTATTGGTGGAGCTGTTGACCAGTTGGGGGGGGGGCTATTACACGCCACTCCTCCTTCCTCTTCTACTTCTCTGATATGCATGCAAGGGGCCCGCCTTATGCAGATGCATATTCAGCACAGCGAGTGAAATGGCCCTGAGGCTATGTTCCCACTTAGGCGATTGAACGCCTGGTGCTTGTGATTTTCAATCGCCTGTAGAATCGCCTACACTGTTTTAAATGGGCTTGTCCCGATTGATAAGATCACATGCGGGTTTTTTTCTGATCGCTCCCAAAGACATGAATGGACGATCGCCTGCCGGGGATTTTGCAGGTGAATAAAAATCGTGAGCGCCAGGTGATTAATCGCCTTACAGTTGGTCACCTCTTGAATGTCACAGCTGATTTTGCTGTACATGGACCTTGTTTAATGACAATCTAGTATACAGCAGCGCAGTGTTCTCTATACATTACATATATGTATATAGGTGAGTTGTGAAAATTTTTTATTCCACCCAGAAGTTCCAGTATTTCAGTAATTCCCTGAAAAGGGTGAAACTAATATATGAAATAGACTTATTACATGCAACGCAAGGTATTTCAAGTGTCTTTTTGCATTAAATAAGTCTATTGCATATACCGTATTTTTTAAAATATAAGACTCACCGGACCATAAGACGCACCCAGTTTTTAGGGCAGAAAATCCAGAAAAAA
>CM070032.1:29226689-29253220 GCA_036250615.1 Ptychadena robeensis
CAATTTTGCGTCTTATGGTCCGAAAAATACGGTATTAGTTTCACCTTTTAAGTTGAATTGCTGAAATACAGGAACTTTTGGATGATATTCAAATTTTTCGCACATCACCTGTATACAGTATAGGGAAGGCAGAGTAGGCCTGTGCTGATAGTCACAATTTTGGCATCTCATGGACCATCCTTATTTTTACCCTATATACAGTAGATTTACAGTAATAATACTCCCCAGTATTTGTAGAATGATCGGTGGGTTTGGGTAGACGTTTTTTTCTTTTGTCATGTTCCATGTAAGCAAAATCTGTTCCATGTTTTGTTGTCCAGATAAACATCTGATTTCAGCCCAGCGGAATGTATACAGAGCGTTGTTTAACAAGTTACAAGGTGAAACAATTATCCTTCAAACATTTCCACTGAGGTGGTTGTGTTCTGAATATTTATTATCCTTGTCATGAAACAAGAAGTATGGGTAAGAGCCATACCTGCCAGAAGACAACTTGACCAGGAGCCGAGAGCAGTGTACCAGAATTATAGTAATATTAGATCACAACCTACTGTCACTTCACAAAGTTAGGAACCACACATAGTCTGTTGATGTCTGGTGGGTCATAGCAGTATAGAAATGGGGCAGCTTGTCCTTTGCTGTTGCCAGTAAATAACCATGTGGTATGCATTGCACTTGTGATTGGCATCTCTCCATGCAGCACCAGTGTCAAAAGTACAACAGGTTTCCTATGCAGTGCAGCTAGTGTGAACGCCACCTTAAACAAAGAGATGTGGGCAAAGCTGCCACATTGCCCAGGCTCCATTCTGCCTTATTCCATTTCTGGGGACGCACAGCAGTTGTTTTCACTTTTCTCTACAGCAGGGGAGTATACTCAGACCTCGGCTCACATTTGGGCTGTGTGATTGTTTATTGCATTTTACTTAAAGCAGACCTGACAGCTTACGAATACTTACTGGGCAAAATTACAATTCAGCAAGCTCCAGGTGCAAGGTGACTAGCAAAAGTAAACATCGACAGTGACATTTACCATCCCAAATCTCCTTTCACCCCGCAGCCTGGATTCAGATCCAGATTGGTGGAGTGAGTGATCTTACATGCTGGAGGACAGAACACTCCAGGCAGGGCAGCACGGGAGCCAGAAAGAGGGAAAGGTACTTTTTTTTAAAGTTTAAAACCAATTACACGTATAGATGGACACACGATTGATGGCCCGTTCCAGCACAGCATGGTGGTGTCCCAATGACGTCAATGTTCAGCTCCCAAGAGCCCGTTGTTTAGACGGTAATCAAGGCGCACTACTTTAGGTGCTTGATTCCCGTCCAATCCTTTGTCTGTTGTACAACAGTTTGGGGTTTTTAACGCAATTTGAAGCGTATGCTCATATGGTAACCTCTAGGCTTCAGATCTGTGTCGGCTTGATCAAAGGCTTTTGGAAATTTATAAGATCATAGTGTGAAAATGTTTTTGTTTTGAATAAAATAGTACTGACCATTCCCAGGCTCTGTATAGCCAGTCTGACTTTCTCCTCTGGGCCAATGGCTGCTTATATGAATTTATTAGGAAATCTTCACTTCCAGCGTCACTTGCCATTGCTTCATACTTTTGTTCTAAATATAAATGTTGTGTTTTTCAATAAACTTTTATAAGCTTGACTCAAGAAAGGCGGTTTCTTTAATGCACTGATGAGGAAAGTAAAGTTAAAAGTAGTAAAGTAGGACATTTACTGTTCTGAATTAAAACGTTCCATTACTGCATAGGTATAATAGCAATGTGATTACATTGGAGCTCATCCATGTGAAGTGTTGGGAGCTGGTTAGGTAATGCCGTGCATACAGAATATACAGCTTTAAATATGCTGTAATAATTTTCATGATGGTTTGGGGAAATGACCCGGCAAACATGTTTACCTTTTGTTGTGGTAACTAGAATTTGGAAGTGGGTTTTCATGTCTATAGAGATTTGAGTGGGTGAATGATGTGCATCAGAAAAGCTTGCTTTAAAGTGTACCTGCCGCCCATTTAATGTATGGAATGGACGTATTTTAAATAAATAACAGAAATGCTCACTCTATGGTTCATTGCCTTGCTGTATACAGTTTAATGTTGACTTCAAATAAACGAATTCAGTTCAGTTAGGCTGAATTTACATGGTTGCTTTTTGGGTTTCTGTCAGTTGGCAACAGCTGAAAAAAAGCAACCAGGCACCCCCATGTTAACCCTATGGGGCAAACGACCAAAAACAGCCCTGGGAACACCTCATGTTGCGTTCTCCGGGTGGCTGCTCCAGTCGGTTGTTAACAAACCCACGTGTAAATTAGCCCTCAACGCCACCTTTATCTTGCATGTTGATAATCATGGTTCCACTGCATTTTAAAATGGTTATTAGAGAAGCCCTAATTCGGCCATACAAAGCTCAATTCCCCTGTGACCACAGTGTCCTGACGCAAGAATCAGGCTAATGATGGTTCAAGGAATTGATGCACACCACCTGGTGGAATAGATCCCTGGCCAATGCTTTAAATGGGTAATGGCAATCGAACAGGGAAATACTGACATGTGCACCACCGGGGAGAATCAATCCCTGTCTGATCTCTATTGCCTTTGAGTGGGATTGATCAATCAAGGTGGGCTGCATTTGATTCTGAAATGATCAATCGCTGCTATCTAAAAAAAAATCATATGCGATATAGACACCCTTCCAGCATTATCACAGGGTGATCAGCATACTCAGTGTTTCATAGAAAACGACTCTTGGGAAGGTTGGTATATTTCCCTGTTGCCCATTTTAACAAGTACCATCATATTTCAAACCTCTTTATAGGTTACCCTGCTTTTTCATTCCTGATGGCCTTTCCATGATGGTATTCAAACTTTTCTGAAACTGGCAACAAAAAAGGGAGGCCAAAAGTTTATTAAAGGTATCATTAGGGGTAGAACTTCAATGTGTGCTGTGTTGGATTGACAAGGTAACCATTATTGGGTCATTACTTGGTAATCATAGGAAGCAATAATTATTGTGTGGTCGTTCTAAAGGATTGGGTTGGGTTGTGTTGGTCAAAGTTCATTGGTGTTGACTGTGGACTATTAGATATTCATAGCAAGGAGACCCCTGTTCCCGCCAGCAGAGAGGATGTGGACAAATTGGTTTCCCCCATTTAATAGGAAATCTGTGTACAGTTTTTAACCAGATATAGCCCTATAAATTTTTCAGGTATGAGCTGGTCCAACTGACTGCCATGTGTAGCTGAGAAATGTAATCTCATTATAAGAGGTGCATATTGTCTCCAGGAAATACACCATGTCCATGTTCTTTGTCTCTACCTGACAAATACAAAGTTTAGTTACAACAAGGGTAATCATTATAACAAATGTGAATAGCGGTGGCCAGTTCCCTGCGGTTTGCTGTTTTTTGTGTTTGCTTTTCAAATTACATTTTTATTTTTGTGTACTCCACAGGCTTATGCAAGATTTGTTGATGCTCCTCTGAAGCTAAACCCCGTGGATTATACCTGGGCAACCCTACAAGGTAACATGTAGAGCTAGAAGTGTTTGTAGACAACATTCAGCTGAAGGTGGTTCACCTTGTATGCTTAGAAGATTCATAGTTCTTCAGGGTTTTTATGGAAAGTCCTATTCTGAGTGTTTCTTACCTAGAAATGACCCAATGAAACAATACTTGGATTGACTGTACAAGTTAGGCTGGGGGGAAAAAATGTGATGTTTAAACATTCCATGGGCGTGCAGAGATGTATAGCAGGACCACATTTGTGGTAGGTTGAGAGTTGGGTAACAACAACAATTACTTTGTCCAGAAATGTATTCTATTATTTTAACCTGATAATCTGGTTTTGAATAACAAACTTCCTCTCAAAGATGACAACCCCACTGTACCTATAGAGCAGGGGTGTCAAACTCAGATACACAGTGGGCCAAATTTAAAAGGTTAAGTTGTGTGCCAACCCTGATATTTATTTAACCTCCCTAGCAGTTTGAGATGAACCCAGTTCATCCCAACCACTAACGGAGCGGGGATCGAGAATACCCCCGGAAAGCCCAATATACCCGGAAACCATCCCTTCAGCATTATCGATGCTCCCCGGAAAATGTAAGCAGAGTACTCTGTACCACACCATTAAAACCGGGCATTACACTAGGGGGGTTAAAAAAATAATTACACCAGCCATTTTTTGCCCATGGGCTGGAGTTGCACTGTAGAGACAGGTATAGGGTACACATGGACTACAAATAACAAGTGTACAGTGTGTGTAGTCCATGTATGCCCCCATCCCTGTTTGTACAGACCCACTCTGGTAGCCCTCTACCAGGATCTGTCTTCCCTGCAGCCCCCCTACTAGCTGCACTCAACATCCCTCTGTCCTCCAACTCTGGGAGTAGAGAACTACGGATCGCAGCATACTTTGGACCTCACTGGAATTTCAATGATGAGCAGCCAGGCCTTGTGGTTCTCTAATTTCAGAAAGGAAGGACAGAAGGGCAGTGAGTGCAGCTGGCAGGGTGCTGCTGGGAAGGCTGCTATAGGACATAAATATTTGCTTGGTGGGCCAAATTTGACCCCTGGGCCAGAGTTTGACACTTATGCTATAGAGGGAGCCATGGTTGCCACTGAGGCTGGACTTCCATCATATCTTTCTTTGTTCATATCACATGAAGCACACAAAAAAGAACTGGCAAGCTCTATTAACTGAAAAAGAATTAATACCTGTCATTTTTAAACAAAGTAGCTTATTTTTTCTGCCAATACAACTGTATGTGGGAAACAACTTGTGATGCTGTAAGCTGTGATTGCTGGACCAGATGTTTGGCTATAAAAGCTAGTTATCCTTCATGTTTGCAGAGACTAATGTGGAAGATTTATACCCATCAGTGTTACAGCCCTAAACAGCATTTGTAGAGCGTCTACTTCTGATAATGTCACAAAGAAATCATTTATATACAGTAATGAAGAACACATGAAGCCGTGTCCACCCTGACATTTATAAGGGAAGTTACTTACTTGGAGAAACATGTTCTATGCTTATAGATGTTCTGTTTAACATTAGAGTAAGATTATGTAGTGAGATAATACCAAATCTCTATACACAGTCCATAGACATGACTTGTTCAGGAAAGAACGCTCATGAATGGTTTGTGTAGGTGATAGGGGCTTTGGGAGGATTGTGTAACCTCTTTGAGATACTTGGGGTCTGCTGTTCAAACAAAAAACATCCAGTTTTGGCTTTTGAATGAAATGCCATTTACATGATCGTGCCATATGTGCTGATTAAACCACTTGGGTATTTTAGAGCTAGTTCAGTTATTATCTTTCTCCTGATTTCATTGCTCTGATATTTTGTTTGCATAAAGAGTTCTTTTCCTGCACTGGGATATGATCTTACCATTGTTTAAGTGGTTTTCTGATGTCACAGGTTTTATAAGGCTAAACGAATGACTGGCGTTGGGTAGAAGTGGTAAAAACAAATTTAAGCTGGCTCCTACATTTTAGTTCTAATATATACACTACTGTGCTAATAGAAAGGGACCCCTGGTCCTAATGGCTACCACTGGGATTAAAATGTGTGCAGGAAAGTTCTGAGACTGATTGGTTGATGGAGACCTTACAGACCAGTGGTTCGCAACCTGTGGGTCGAATGACCATTTTACAGGGATTGCCATGTTCCCTGAAAGCATCAGAGTGTGGGAAGTTAGGAGAGATAGTAACATCACCTCCCTTCTATTTAAGGGGGCTGCGGATCTAAAAAAAGGTTGAGAAACACTGTTATAGACAGTTCTTGCTGGTTTGAGCCTTGACCTTCCTCAATTAAAAATATGTGAGATTTGATGGCCCTGATCAGTAACTGACTTTTCATAGAACCATGTTATTCTATTGTTTCTTTACAATTATATAGTTGACTTGTATAAAATCATTTAATAATGACTAGCTGCCAGTCCCCTGGCCTCCATCCAGGATAGCTTCTAGTTACATGAAGTTATAGCTCGGGGTTCTTAGCCATTAGTTCAGTTGTTCATGGGGGGTCATGGCAGATTCAGTAGGCTTCCTATAAATTCTAGGGCTAATGATGGACTACACCATGAAGTCCAACATGCAACAAGTCTGTTATTGTCCCATGACATTCTCCTGACCGAGCATAAATTACAAAATGCTAAGAAACTACAACTGCAAGCATTACCTTCTGCCAGTTGCAGAAGAACTACACTAGCCAGCATGACCTGCTATCTTTCCGAGCTGTTGTTGAACTACAGCTTGCAACCTGCTCTGGTACAGTTCCTTCTGTGCTATCTTGTCATTCTGACTTCTACTCACTCACACAGTACATTCTCTTTTCCTGCCACTTAGATAGATCACAACTGTACACCATCCTCCTCCAATCTTCTACAGTGTTAAGCAGGGAACATACGCATAGATATGGGCCAGATCGATGACTGCTTCGAGCGCTGTTCACGCTCATGGTCATCTATATGCAGTTTATCTAATGCAGCCATTCCTGTCTCCCTGGGATTTCAGACATTTCCAGTGGTTTCCATGCAAAGCAACAGACATTGACACGATTTACGGTCATGTCCAATATCCCTATTTTCCAGAGGGATTGATTTGGTTCCGCTCGAAAACAGCGATGGGCACATATGATATAAGCCAGATAGATGGCAGTGAGCGTGCACGTCACTCAAAGCGGGCATCGATCTGGCCCATATCTACATGTGTGTACCCAGCTTAAAATCACAGTCGATGTCCATTGCTTTGCATGGGGACCGCAGGGTCTCCATGCAAAACATAATCTGAGCTGGAGACACAGCAGTGTATGTGTCCAGCTCCTTTAATGTCAGGCAGCAGCATGAAGATGTCCTCACACTGCTGCCGGGAACCTCGTACCGCTCGTATATCAAGCCATGTGTTCCCAGCTTTAGTCAAGCAGATCAGACCAATGCAGAGCACACCATTTTATCTACATGCATAAATTGGCACCTTCCAATTCTCTGTTAGGTGCATCTAGGGCTAATCTTGTGGATCTGACCACTGCACTGTACACTATGTTTTCTGTATGTATAAGTGACACAAGACGAGTCATGGGCTCCTGTAGCTCAGACACCTGCACTGTACACCATGCTCTCTACATGCACAAGGTGACACCTTACTAATTCTCTATACGGTCAGTCTAGGGCTCTTTTGTATCAGACCACTGCACTCTGCATGCACAAGGTGACATGTTCCAATCCTCTGTATAGGGAGTCTGATATCCTGTGGATGTACAAAATGTACCTTTCTTTGTGATATTCTTTGTTGTCTGTCTGCAAACATCTGCCACATGCCAAATATTGCTGTGAGCTAATATGTGCTATTTCCATTTCATAGGTTTTGGGCCAATCTTAATATCCCAAGATGAAGTTACTACACAGCCAGCCAACATTTTAAATTTTCTTCGGAAACAGGTGAGCTTCATTGTGCCTTACTCACTGGGTACCTGTTTGGAAACTTTTAGTGCTTTTTCCATTCTCTTAGATTATTCGTTATTTGGTATGTGTTAGTAACTCTCTAGTTTTCAGGCTCACTGGCAGAAGTCATGTTATCTTAGGGAAGCAGTTGTATAATTTAATGCCACTTAAGCTTGCAGAGTTGCTGAAGATTCTTGTGCTCTAACATATCTTTTTCTTGGCCCAAATATTCAAGTAACTGGAACAATTATTGAAACATAAGCAGAAATCCTTCTTAGTAATGTCAGTCAGGCTTCTGTCTTAACTGGAAGGGTTAGTATGCCAGTAAAATGTTAATATTGAGGATGTTCACGTGTATTAAATGTTCTGTGCAACTGGTGTTGTGATCCAGATATCTCTTTACAGCAGCTAAGCAGTGGGTTGGCACTGTCAGAATGCCCTTTAGGACTCACTTTGCAGTTCCAGAAACCAGACCCCTATTTGGGCATACTATTATAAAGATAACATGGGGTCATTTGTTAATATTCGACAAACTGTGGCAATGTGGCCATTTCTTGAAAGCCTTGAAAGCGTACATGTGAGTATATGCTGAAGTAGTTAAAGTGGTTGCAACCTGCCATAATCCCTCTAATAATCAGTTTGTGAAGATCATTCACATTCTAAGCTGTAATCCATCCTTTCTAGATGAGAATTCTGTGATTTTAGGATGCTCTCCAGGTTTCAATGTTACAGAGCTTTTGCCAGGTTGTGTTTTTGCTTCCAGCAATCTGTTTTTCAATGAACTGGTCTTGTTATACCCAGTGCTTAACATTTAGGAGTGTATGATCCTTTCATATTCTGGTGTTTTGAAAACAAAAAAAAGAGGATGTTTAAAGTATCTGAAGGACTTTTAAAAGGGACAACTTTTGGTATCTAGGGTTGGTCTTTTGAGGTGTAGCAATGGTTAAGCTGGGCATACAGGCCTCGATGAAGTAATAGATTTGAGCATCTTCAGGCGCTCACGGCACCCAATGTTGCTTGAATCTATTACTAGATCAATGGATCCTGCTCAAAGGAACTCGACTGAACAGAAGTGCTGCAGCTCGATATCGGGGAAGCTCCAGCCCAGCATGATTACGTAATTGTGCTGGGCTGCAGCTTACTCAAATATCGAGCCATGTATGCCAATGGAAGACAACAGGTGAATCTGCAACAGCCTGACGGGTACCCAATGTTTATTGCTATCCTTGGGGTAGTAAAGGGGAGTCCATCTAGTCTGATCCCATTGAAGAGCTACTATAGAATACCTACAATTAAAACGTGAGCCTCACAAATAAGTCATTGACTTGTACAAAGGAGAACTAATATTATGGGGAAGGGGAGTCGGCAGGATGCTTTCGGAAAAAAGTTAGGCTGGGTACATGCACTGGGCTATCTTCTGTTGGGAAAGCCGTAGGACCACATGCCACCTATACCCCTCCAGTATAGCATTTATGGCAGTGAACCCTTTAGCTGGAAATGCAGCCTATGACAGTGCAAATATTGTTCAGGAGTAGTGATGGCCGAACTGTCCGCAAGGATGGATGGAACATGGATGTTCGCCCATCTTCTCGCCGGCGAGCAGTGCGGGTGTTCGACACGCTCCGTTCGCCAGCGAGAAGATGATCTCTATTCTTCCCCCGGCAGGATCACAACCTGTGTGATCGTGCCGGAGGAAGAATCTTTTCACTAGAAGACCGGGCATAAAGCCGGTCTCCTAGTGAAAAAACTGGGTCGGAGCAGGAAGTGACGTCAGTGACGTCACATCCGGCTCACGGAACCAGGAACTATGCGTTCCAGTATGCGTTCCAGGGACCGTCACATCTGGTTTTTCCGATTCAAATTCCCCGCGAACAGGCGGACGGCGGACGTCTTTAGAAGTCCGACCCGCCCGTTCGCGGACAGTCCTGGCCGATGTTCGGCCATCACTATTCAGGAGTTATTTGAGGAACAAAGTGTTTATTGTATTGACTTCCAAACTCCCCAGTCTGATCAGAGGATACCTGAGTGGTCTTTGCAGGCTATGCCTTGATGGGTTTGGAGGTGTTCTAGCAACATATGGATAACCTAAAATTTATTACTCGGGTTCTTTAAATGTTATGGCTGATCAGTGTTAAAGCATTCTCTGGAAGAAAAGTTTTATTTCACATGTTCTATTTGGAATACACTTTTAAAAAGTAAATATTTTAACTTTGCTAGAAGTGTAAGAAGTATGATGAAACCGATCTCCTCCTTAAGCTGGATTTGCACTGTTGCATGGTTTCTGGAAGCAGATACTTCCATCTTCGGTGGTCTGTTGATGCTAATCATGCTGGAAAGAAGTGTCAAGTATTTTATCAACATAAATGGCGAAGAAATAGAAACAGCTGTTCATTTGTGGCTAGCCACTATAGCAAACCTCAAGCTATTGCTGAGCATGAGCATGCCAATTCTTTAATAACTGATTATGGCAGCAAAAATGGGTTTTTGTATACAGTTTTAAGGGCTTTTTTGTAATTCTGTTAGGCCAGGTAAATTTTCTATTAGTGGTGTGTAATAATATTACTGTGGTGTAGATAGCATTTTTAGTAAATTCTCCTGATATCCTGATAGCAGCATAAATGGGCGCACAATCGATGACCCGTTCAAGCACAGCGTGATGTCACCGTGCAGCGCCAGAGCTTCCATTGATTGGACCAGGGTCCTCATCCAAAGGAATGATATTCGATCAGGATTTTCGACCATCTAATGACAAGGGTGGCCGCAGCCATCGATTGAGCGGCCATCTATACATGTATGGGCACCTTTAAGCTTAGATAGATTGCCATGGGCAATGATTATCTAGGTTCAGCTTTAGAGAAATGGATTGCTCAGAGACCACTAATCTTCAATTGTCTGATTTTTTTTTTTTTGGGCTGGACCATGGGAAGCATAATTTCATAGATGCCTCTAGACTTTAACATCGTTGTTTTGGTCAAAATGTGACTAAGAGTTTTACTTGCTTAAATGTTTTACTATAAAAAGCAATTATACAGTGAACCACCAAAGAATTGCACTATTTTTTAATTAATGTGTTTATTGTTTCATAATAAAGTTGTGTAAAGACAAGTTTTCTCAGAGTGATGCATAAGTCAACCCTCCATTCAAAGTCACAGGGAAGGGAGGGAAATTCTATCTTTCTATTCCTTATCATTGTCACAATGCTTAGGTGGTGCATGGCATTTTACCAATTTGCTCCCTGATGACCAAAAGAGATGCCAAAATGTTGACATTGGCATGCAAACGTATGCAGATTGAGCCAATCAAGTACAACAGCTCAGTTTCAAATGACTGGTTTGGTCATCTCTAGTGATGAGTTTTTGTGTTATGGTTAATTAAATTCTTTCAAAAAATCTTCCCAATGTGGTTTAAATGCTGAATTCTTCTTTTTGACAGAAATATAATGCTGACTATGTGCTATCAGCGAAAGAAGGTTCGGATACTCTGGCATACATTGCTCTTCTTCAGGAGAAACTTCTTCCTGCACTGGTGAGGTCACTTACCTTCAAGATATTCAGTAGATATATTTACTCACTTTGCTCATTAACCACTGCACATCTATCTCTATATTTACTGTTTGGCATAGTGAAGAAAAACCATTAATGGTGGGACTGGTAATGTGCAAAGCTTACTAACCCTCTGGGTGTTTGGCCCGAGTTAACAGGTGACAGATTTGCTTAGTCAATACAGTCAGGCCCATAAATATTGGGACATCGACACAATTCTAAAATTTTTGGCTCTGTACACCACCACAATGGATTTGGAATGATTTGAATTTGAGGGTATTTACATCCAAATCAAGTGAATGGTGTAGGAATTAAAATAGTTTGCATATCCTCCCACTTGCCTCCCATATTGCCTCCCACTTTAAGGGACCAAAAGTAATGGGGCAATTGGCTTCTCAGCTGTTCCATGGCCAGTTTGTAATATTCCCTCATTATACCAATTACAATGTGCAGATAAAAGGTCCAGAGTTCATTTCAAGTGTAATATTTGCATTTCGAATCGTTGCTGTCAACTCCCAAGATAAGTCCAAAGAGCCATCACTATCAATGAAGCAAGCCATCATTAGGCTGAAAAACCAAAACAAACCCATTAGAGAGATAGCAAAAACATAAGGCGTGGCCAAACCCACTGTTTGGAACATTCTTAAAAAGAAGGAAAGCACCAGTGAGCTCAGCAACACCAAGAGACCTGGAAGACCACAGAAAACAACTGTGGTGGATGAAGAATTCATTCCCTGGTGAAGAAAACACCTTTCACAACAGTTGGCCGGATCAAGAACACTCTCCAGGAGGTACCGTATTTTTCGGACTATAAGACACACCGGACCATAAGACGCACCCAGTTTTTTGGGCAGAAAGAAGAAGAAAATCCAGAAAAAAAAAGTTTAATAAGTTTTCAATCAAGTGGGATTAATGCAATTGAATTAATGGATGCAATATTCAATTCAGCCACAGGTGTCACTAGCAGCACGTTTACAACTGTCAATAAACACGTCACAAACATGATCTGTTCAGTGTTCTGGGTTTAGACCAGCATTTATGCATCACCATGCCCCGGCCAAGCCATCCATAAGCGGACTGAACACAGTGCACAGCTCTCCCTGGTTCTCGTGGTGGGGATTGCAGGGGATGAGGCATTTAGATAGAAGAGCCGAACATCGCAAATGACCAGCTGAGCTCTCCTCCCGGTGGTCGCACATTCAGACCATAAGACGCAGGCACTTTTCCCCCAATTTTGGGGGTGAAAAAGTGCGTCTTAACAATCAAGAGAAGACTTCACCAGGGTGAATACAGAGGGTTCACCACAAGCTGTAAACCATTGGTGAGCCTCAAAAACAGGAAGGCCAGATTAGAGTTTGCCAAAGGACATCTAAAAAAGACTTCACAGTTCTGGAACAACATCTTGTGTACAGATGAGACCAAGATCAACTTGTACCAGAATGAAGGGAGAAATATGGAGAAGGAAAGGAACTTCTCATGATCCTAAGCATACCACCTCATCAGTGAAGCATGTTGGTGGTAGTGTCATGGGATGGGCATGTATGGCTGCCAATGGAACTGGTTCTCTTGTATTTATTGATGATGTAACTGCTGACAAAAGCAGCAGGATGAATTCTGAAGTGTTTTTCATTCTCCGTAAAATGCTTCAGAACTCATTGGACAGCGCTTCACAGTGCAGATAGGCAATGACCCAAAGCATACTGCAAAAGCAACCAAAGAGTATTTTAAGGGAAAGAAGTGGAATGTTATGCAATGACCAATCACCGGACCTGAATCTGATTGAGCATGCATTGAAGAAAAAACTGAAGGGGAAATGCCCCAAGAACAAGCAGGAATTGAAGACAGTTGCAGTAGAGGCCTACCGGAGCATCACCTGGAAAGAAACCCAGCGTCTGGTGATGTCTATGCATTCCAGACTTCAAATGATTTGCAAAGGAAAAGTTTAATTTATAATTATTATTCTGTCCCATTACTTTTAGTCCCTTAAGAAGTGGGAGGCACATATGCAAACTGTTGTAATTCCTACACCATTCATCTGATTTGAATGTAAATACCCTCAAATTAAAGCAGAGAGTCTACAGTTAAAGCACATTGTGTTTGTTTCATTCCAAATACATTGTGGCGGTGTATTGAGACAAAAAATTTGAATTATGTCCATGTCCTAATATTTATGGACCTGACTGTATATGGTTAAATTGATCCCTTCGTGGGGGGCTTTGTTGATGGAGAGAAGAAAGTTGGCTCTTGTGCTGTCAGAAAATATGGATGGGGATTTCATTATGATTCATGTAATCTCGTCTACACTGATTTATAGCCGAATTAAGATTCCATACTGATTATTTCACTTTTCTTACTGATTCATGTGTATTTTCACAGCTGCACACGTTTTGGGTCGATGATGAGAATTATTCCAGCATAACAAGGCCCTGGTACTCATCACACACTCCCTTCCCTCTGAGATTTTACCTGCCGGGAAAGATGTCCAGGGAGGCATTGAACAGGATCCTGGTGACCAAGGGGCAGCCTCCGCTGTACAGTCTGAATGAAGTTGAAGCTCAGGTAACAATGGAGCCGATCTATATGAAGATGACGATGACATCTATTAAACTTGTGTACATAGTCTTACAAGAACCATGATATAAACTTAAGCTGGTCACACACAGGTAGATTCCCGTGCAATCAACCAGCGATCAATTACAGCGTGGTGACATCACCACGATGTGATTGATCGCGGGTCAACCGTATCAACCGTACGCTAATCAATGTGCACCACATGGGCACATCAGTTACCCTACGATTGGGACCTGGTTTCCTGGGTCTCTCCTCTCCCCAGCCTCTGGCCCCTTCTGTGCTGACCACGCCCCCTTCACTCACACACACACAGAGCAACCAGCTGATCACAGCCTGTGTGTGCAGCTCAGCTGTCAGTCCGCCCATTACATTGTATGGGGACAGCGCTGTCCCCATTCAATGCAATAGATTTCGAACAAGGTTTTCCCACATGTTGGATATCTATTTGGTCGAGTTCCTTTGAGCAGGATCCATTTATCCGGCTTAAAGGAACTGTGGATGGCTCAGCTGAAGAAACATATAAGAGGAACATCGGGTGCCGTGAGCCTGCCCGGCACCCTAGATTCCTCTAATCTGTTACTTCATCGAGCCGTTTGTGGCTAGCTTAAGAGCGAGATAACTTGACTGACACAGGTGAGCATTGATATTGTAAATATAACTTAAATTAAGATCCTGTTCACACCAATGCTGTGGTGCTGAAGCGCAATGTGTAGAGGCCAATGTTGCCATGTTAAATTGCACCCCAAACACATCATGCTGGCAAAGGTGCCACTGCAACGCATTGTGAGAACCTACCGTCCATTGTGGCACTGCACGTCATTACAAAGGTGAAGGCATGTGTTGTAATGCTCTGTAATGCGGTAGGCAACCCTTTAAATAAAAGGGCCTAGACCATTTTAACTAATGGGCCATAATAATTTTTTTTATTTGACAGAAGGGCTAAAGCAAGAGCCTGTAAGGGCCACCCAGCATAAGTGTCCTTAGTTCTTGCAGCCCAGACAGGAAATTCCAAAAATGAAAATATATATATAAAACAATATTAATAGAGGCTTTTGATAATAAACATAAACATTCTATTGCAGGCAAACTACGGCCATTAGGAGACCCAAACAATCATCCTCCAAATGTTGCCTTGGGATGCAGTGGCATAATCATGACACTGTGGGCGCATCCTCATGGCGACAACATTCAGCTTCTAGGAATTATCTCTGCTCATTACAATAAAAGAGCAATTTTTTTTAAAGATAAAGTCCCTGTTAGACGTTACCAATTACACATCACCACCATCAAAGGTGATGCATGGAATTGGCAAACCTATTGCCATTACAGACTCTTGGTCCGCCCCTTTATCAAATTTAAGAAGCCAATGTGGCCCACTAGTCAAAAAGTTTGCCCACCCCTGCTCTAGGCATTATTTCCACTTATTCCAGGGAATGAGCCGAGGGCAGCTAGAGTGTCTTTACACCAAGGTAACAAAGGGACGAAATAAAAAAAGACTAAAGGAAGGTGTTGGCCCCCTAGCCTTAGTTTGCCCATGGCTGTCCAAAATGCTACTTAATCACTCACCCCTCATTCTGACCCAATTTGTATCGGACTCCATATACCACCTGATGGCCTTTCTAGCCTCTGACATCACTTTTACTGTGCTTACTGTAATTATTTTATGACAATTTTTAGCTGTTGGTTGTTTAAACCTATAGAGCTATTCGGAAACATACTTGTGCCCTGACAGTGGCCAAATGTACAGTGCTGTATAAGATAGAAGGAAAAAGAGAAGCACTTGATATTATGGAGGGACAAGAGTGAGAGAAAAGCAAGCGGTGCTAAAAAGCAGGACAGACGGTGTATTGGTAATACAAAGTCCCTATATGTTATGGAAAAAACTTGAGAAATTGCTATCAACATGTTATGAATGTAGAGCAAACAATTTCCAGAAACCTGCAATTGTCTGTTTCCTGGCTGTACAAAAAATACAAGGATATTATTTTCCTTGCTTGTGAGACAGGAAATCAGTTCTAATTCCAGAACCAAATGTTTTAAAATGTGGAAAGTCTAAGATAAGTGAATACCTGAATGAACCAATCTGTTTTATGATGTTGTGGTAATGTGACCTGAACATACAGTTTCCAGTTATTCTTTCATTTCCATTCAATGACTTTACAGAAGAATAGGCAACAACAGCATGTCCTCAAGAAAGACATTGCCATTTTTTCAGTAGTCATCATATCTTCAGCTTCTCTGCTCATAACATTTTCTGTTTGTTTTTATAGGTTTATAAAGATGCCAAGGAATGTCTGAATCTCCTCTCCAACAGACTGGGAGAATCGCGCTTCTTTTTCGGAGAAATGTGAGTAACAGAAGGGAAATTGAGAATTCTAAAGTTGGAGCTGATGGCTTCAAAGTCTTTACTCCTTTGTGACATTGATTTAGATCATAAATAAGTAAAATTTTATATACCTTATAAAAAGGTTGATGCTCATGTAACATTATATTAACTATCTGTTTATGCATTCAGAAATGTATGCTCCAAATTTCTGCATTATAGATAGATATTTCCCATGTTATATCCCATAGATATATTGAAAGTATAAAGTGCAATTGCTTTCTTGTCCTGTGATGGGCTGGCCCTAATTTTATTTCTAAAACAAAATGCTTTATTTGGGTTTATATATTGTTATTTAACTTTTTAGGTTTACATACACTTTAACTTGGCTCAGGTGGTCATTGTACCATATTATCAGCCACTTTATTCTAAAAGAGACCCACCTCCAACTATAGGTTTGGTAATATTGCTGCCTGACACAACGTCAATTGATACAAAAAAGTTGTCTTATTTTTATTATTTATTTTGTTAATGTTAACCTAAACAAAGAAAGTAGCACAGTCAAGCCTTCTTAAACCAGAAAGTATTTACCCCAATTCATCACAAATCCCAAAAGTTAAAGCGGACTATGTCTGTTATTGTTTCTATACCAACTGCGCTTTATTGATTTTTGTAATGCATATTTTTTATGTACTGAAAAAAATTTCAATAATGTTTAAAATTTGAAAATAAAGTGGACCTACCACCAGAAAGTTATTGTTACATATATGGCAGTGTAAGAAGTGCAGATAATAGGGAGCCATGCATAAACCCCCCCCCCCCCAAAAAAACTTACCTGTAATGAGTTATTTAAAAAGATCCCCCCTTCAATCCCCCCTCACTTTCTGGTCCTGATTTTGTATAGCCGAGGTGAGACGTCACAAGGGCGAAGTGTTTGTTGTGTAATTCTGTGATTGAAAGTAAATTGAGGAAAATCCCCATACAACACCATGAGACGCCCCCAGTGGCCACCTGCAATATTGCACCCGGAGTTAACCCTTGGAAGCCTGGCGAATAAATAAGGAATCGCTCATATGTTTCCACTGAACAGCAGGTGAGTATATTATTTTAGGATCGTGGAGCCCTAAGCCACCACCATACCAGCTCAGAGGCAAGTCAAACTTAAATTTTACCTATTTCATTTTTACTTATTGCGTGTACATCCGCTTTAACCCTCTGGGCGTTACGGGCTTTTCGCACCATTTTTTATGGCACGAAAAGCCGTTTCCCCCGCAATCACGGCGGAGTACAGTGATTGCCGTCTCTCTGCCCAGCCCTCTACACACCGCCGGTGTCAAATAGACGCCGGCGGTGTGTGGGGAGGAGAGCGGCGCCCCCTCCATTAACATTGAGGTCTATGGCGCTGCCCCACCTGCCCCCTTCGGTGTCAGACACGGGGCCGGAAAGGCTCAGTGTGTCTGCGGCTCTTCTACACACTACATACACACAGAGAGGCGCCGTTTGTGCCCGATCACCATTTGTGCCCGGTTTGGGCAAACCACCCAGGAGGTTAAGGGAAATATCCTCTCTTCAGGACAGTGGGTGGAGCCATGCAAATCATTGGGATTTGTGATGGTTTGGGGCATGTAAACACCTTCTGTTTTGAGAAGGCTTGACTGTGCTACAAACTGCTTGAGTTTAGATTTCTTCGCTTCTCACCATAACCTTCATGGTTGTTCCTCTAAAGAAAAATACACATCTGCAGCTCTACTCTTGCAAGAAAAAGATTCCTTCAAAGCATGGTTGAAGTGTTTTTAAAACTTTAATATCTATTTTCCATGTTTTTTTTGGCTGAAACTCTACTTTGTATCACTTGGAGGTGTCTGGTGTAGAAATGTTTTATTTTTAATGTATCAAGACTAAATTTCATGTGGACATTTCTGCAGTAACTTCACATATGGTTCATTACAGGCCTACGTCTCTGGATGCTTTTGTCTTTGGATTTCTGTCTCCTCTCTATAAAGCGCATCTTCCCAAGGTCCAGCTGCAGGAACATTTGAAGCAGCTTCCCAACTTGTGTCAATTCTGTGACCATATTCTTAGTGCCTATTTCACACAGAATGCTGAAGGTATGTAGAGACATCTGTAGCATGACTGGTAAAGCTAATCTCCATGTTAGCACATTATATCCATTCCAGTAACCCAAATATTGAGCTTTAACCTCCCTAGCGCACTGCCTGTACCGCAACGTTTTTAACAGTGTGGTACAGGCAATGGCAGCAGTGTACGAGGTACACTGCCTGCCATTTCCTCCCTCCCCCCTCCCCTCTCCACACAGCCAGTGTCATTCATGACACAAGCTGGGAGGGCTGGAAAGCAGAAGCCCCTCCATTAACATGGAGGCCTATGGCAATGCTCACCCTCGTCCCCTTCCGCGTCACCGCGACACGATCAGTGAAATGCTGCGGCTGGAAACAGCATCGCCGTAGCTTTCCGGGGATATGCAGCTTTCATGGGAGCACAGCTCATCCAGAGTTTGTTCTTCACACAAACTCTGGACGAGATGGGCTCGTCATGAACACTAAGCAGTGTAGAGTCAAGCCAGTAGATATGTTGCATTTGAGTTAATTGCAAAGCCTCTGAACACTTTATCACCAAAATTAAGGTAAACCAAAAGTAAGGTGAACCAAAAAGTTCAGACTCCCACAACCCTTCCCTACATATACAACAATTCTTGGGATATCATCATGTTCAGGGGCTTTGCAGTTAATTTGCAGCATCAGCTACTCGAAATTCCAGTAACATCACTACATCTATTTCACTGATTTTACTGTTGACACACACCAACACTTTCTTGTGAACTTTTGGAAACCACAGCCAACTCCCCACCCCCGTGCGCATGTCATCAATGACCATGGGGATGTGTAGACTTGGAATGCCTGTCAGTTAATACAGTCATAGGTGCTGGCAGCCCGCCCAAGTCTATGCCTGTATTTTCTGACAGGTATAGTTATCCCAGGATGAGCCCAGCTCGTCCAGAGTTTGTGTGAAGAACAAACTCTGGATGAGCTGGGCTCTCATGAAAGCCGCATATCCCCGGATTCTCTTTCCAGCCGCAGCATTTCCGGGGTAGCGCGGCGTCACTGATCGCGTCACGGTGACGCGGAAGGGGGCGGGGGTGGGCGCCATAGACCTCCATGTTAATGGAGGAGCGTCGGCTTTCCAGCCCACACAGCTGGAGTCATTAATGATGCCGGCTGTGTGAAGAGAGGCAGTGGGAGGGGGGGAATTGCAGGCAGTGTACTGTTTACACTGCCGCGATTGCCTGTACCATGCTGGATAAAAACAGCATGGTATGGGCAGACCGCTAGGAAGGTTAAGTGTGATATTGTTTTTTTCATTAGAAATTTGCCAACAGTCACACTCTGGAATAGCTTTAGGTTTTTTGTGGTAGCCATTTTCAGGTAAGCTAGTAATAGCAATACAGCTTTTAGATATCTAGATGGTGGAAATGTTGGCTAAAGCTGAATACTTGTAATAAGCATTTACAAAATCCTTAACTGAACTTTAAATGTAAATATTATGCTTAAGCTTAATTACAGCCTACAGACAAAGAGATGACGAGGCCGCATTTGGGACCAGTTAGATGTTCTGCTTTCAGATATGGTGACAAGGAACATGTTGATAGTGATAGTGGGTCATATATATAAATGGATAGAAATACAAAAATTTATATATATAAATGTAGCTATTTGCTGGCTGTTTAGTGCACATCCAGGATTAAGTGGTCTCCAGGCATAACATCAAGGTTTGTACAACATACTTGTTATATATGTGCTTTTCGTAAGAGCTAGCTTCATAAGAGTTAACAATAGTTTAGTAGGTAATAGTAATAGTTTTACAAATGCACTTTAATGAGGAAATCAGGACAAACTACTCGTCTCTTTCACTTTGTACTAATCCTAATATTTTCTGCTCTCCTCGGCTCTATAGGCTCGTCTCCTGCTGGCCAGGATGCAATAGATGCTAATTTACAGAAACTAACACAACTTGTAAATAAGGAATCCAACCTCATAGAAAAGGTTGTTATCTGTTTTCTCTTTTTCCTCCTACTAATCAGATCTGTGTCCTTTGTGACATCCTTCACTCTGGTTTAAGTAATGATAATAGAGCAATAGGAAGGAAAGTTGGTCTGTAACTGAATGAATGGTGCTGGGAGAAGGATAAATGCATTCTGATGGGATGGGAAGGGTTATATCTTGGTACATCTCCGATGTATGATTTTCTTCTAGAGAAAGAACTTTAGAACCCCGGTGTATGCAATTTCTGGTACCTATAATTTGTATAGTTACATTTGTTTCATTTTTCGATGGAGTAAGTACCCTGTTTCCCCGAAAATAAGGCATCCTCCAAAAATAAGATATAAAAATAAGAAGATATGTTACTGTAACTCTGGACAGTGGGGATCAGAGGGGGGCCATCAAAATGACACAGGAGGATCAGAAGGGGGCTCTAAAATAGTATCCCCCCCCCCCCCCCCTCTGAGTCTCCTGTGCCTTTTTGATTCCCCCCCCCCCCCTCCATACTCTTCTTCATAGAAAAATAAGACATCCCCGAAAATAAGACGTAGGGCATCTTCTTACTTTCGGGGAAACATGGTAGGTGAGCAACTCACCCACAAGGTCTAGGGAAGTTCCCTCTGTTGGTTACACAACAGGGGTCTGCCTTTGCAGATTTACATACTTCCTTATCTTTTGGTTCCCATTGGTTTCTAAGTCCATGTCCAATGCCATAACTTTGGATTATGGCACCCCACTGCAAGACTTTAAGGGGAACCCCTGCTAAATCTCTTAATAGAAGGTTGCAGTATCAGCTGTGACAATGGCTACCATGAAAGGTTAATTAATTAATATTTTTATACAATTGCTCTCTGATCATATACAAATTGATTGCATAGTTAAGGAAGGTCTTCATTGCATGGTTTTGGTAAAACAAAAGTTGATTGTACAAAAATGATACGGACAGATTTTAATGTGTATAGTGACCCAAACCATGCAGTGGGTGTTCTGTTACTATACTGAGGTCTGACTCCCTCGGACTGAGGTTTGTCTGTTTACACCTACTTAATTCTATACTAGAAACTTCAGTTCCCAATTTCTTTTACAGCTTCCATAATGCCCATTCCCTCATATCTTAGCCCATATAAAAGCTCCTTGGGCTTCTATTGCTATTGGTGTGCCAATATCTGTGACAAAGATTCCAGAAAAATAACAGAGCTGCTGAAGCTAAAAGAACACTGAAAGCAATGGAAATGTGACCTACCTTACCTACTCTACCCAAAACTGATAAAGTTTGGGAAATACATACAGTTTAAAACAATACATCTATATGATAAGTTTGAACATTTAACCTCCTTAGTGTTCATGACGAGCCCATCTCGATGAGCTGGGCTCCCATAAAAGCCGCATATCCCCGGAAAGCTACAGCGATGCTGCTTCCAGCTGCGGCTTTACTGATCGCGTCACGGGGACGCGGAAGGAGGCGAGAGTGAGCAGTGCTATAGACCTCCATGTGAATGGAGGGGCCTCTGCCTTCCAGCCCTCACAGCCGGCATCATGAATGACACCGGCTGTGTGGAGAGGGGAGGGGGGAAATGGCAGGCAGTGTACCCTGTACACTGCTGCCATTGCCTGTACCACACTGTTAAAAACGGCGTGGTACAGGAGGTGCGCTAGGGAGGTTAATTTCTCATCTATTGCAAATATGTTTTTGCACAGTAGAGGTGGAAGGTGGTCAGTGTTCAGTAAATCTGTTTTCCTGTTCCCTGTTTTTTTTTTCTTGATTTGATGTAAATGATGAATCTCTCCGTTGCTTTGGACAGTAGTGTCACTTTTGCTAGTTTTCATAGATCACGTGTACTATGTACCAGGGCTGGTGACATTTTGCCTTCGGGGTGTATTACACTGGATATAAAATACAACATTGACTGAAGAACTGAACAATACACATCTGCTAATGTAATTTCAGCTCAGTCACAATTCCCTATAGATGATCATCCGGAAAATCATTTCATATTTCTGGGAATTAAGTAGGTGTGAATGGATAGAACAATCTATTGGCACATGAAATGGCGGAGTGCAGCATAGATCACACTCTGCGTCTAACCTGGAGAGCGGTAACATCGAATTTAGAAAGGCACATCGTTTGTAGTTCATGTACAGGACTAGTGACATGATTGATTCACTATTGAATTATTTAAACAAAGCGTTCTTTATACTCTGCTGGCATGCCACATTGATTATATTTTGCTTTGAGTCCAGTCATATTTTCCAGTAGTTCATAACAAACCCTTATTTTCTAAATTATCCTGATTTAAAAAATTTGCCAGTGGAAGTGTGCTGATGTCATTGCAGGGGAAGTATCTATAAACAGTGTGTCTGTGTGTCTGCACACTCATTAACTGCACTAAATGAGCTGTGTTGCCGTTAGGAAGCGTTTGGACTTTTCCCAACAGCAATTTAACACAAAATCAACCTTTTTAGGTTTTTCTTTCTAGACGTTATTTTTTTTCTTATACGAAATCTTTAAAGCACTACTCTACTCTGTCACGTTTGGTTGCTGTTGTTTAATGAAAATAAAATAGCATTTACTTTGATGATATATGAAATAAAATAATAAAATCTACCTGTAATCTATAAATGAAAGGTTCATTCAGACTATTCCTGCTGTTTTATTCACTGGTAAGTCACAGAACATGCCATATGTGCTATTGGACACACTGTGTGTCCAAAATGCGTGCAGGATGTCATGAGATCACACTAAAGTGCATACAAGTTTGAATAAGTTTGTACCATGAGCACCATAGTGTGCTTATGGCAGGGCAGTGCATATAGTGTCAATGAGTAATAAAACCTGCCCATACCTGTATGGTTAGAACACATCTGTAGCTCAGGAACCTCAGTGTTCCAGTCCACATTCAGTTTTGAAGTTATAGCTTTGGTCTACAACCTCCTGCCTTCATCAGTTCATCATTGGTGTAGACATTGAGGTCCCTAGTCAAGGTATTGGCTTTTAAGGTTGTAGGCTAAAACCATTGTACCTTCCAATAAGTATTGCCTTTGTTATCCCATTTTTCAGATTGGCATTGATGGGGATTGCAACTGGAATAGAAGTCTTACCTGTAGATACTGATGATAAAGCGTACACATTAAAACAAGACAGTAATCAGTGTACAGTAGCTTGCTTTGAATTCGTACTGGGACACAATGGAACGTAACCTTTGCCAGAACTATTTTGCATTGCAGCATTCCGGGTTCACAATGGGTTACATTACTGACTCCAACAAACAGCAGTGATGCTTATTAAACCCAAAGTACACACATTTCATAATTGCTTGAACTTGTAAAGGTTATACATTATAGCATATTATTACACTGCAGCATTAGAAGCATATGCAAACCATTATGGGCCCACTATGATCCCCTTCCAGTGTCTGTACAGCAGGGCTGCAGAGCAAACATAAGTAAAAGGAGCCAATTCATTCATTAGTTGGCAAGATATGTGTTGGCAGAAAGAGCCCAGATAGGCAGAGAGATGAGCCCATCACTGCACTGCTTCTTCTTCTTTAGATCTACCAACAACTATGTCTTATATGGTCCTCTGTGACACAGGTAGACTTGCTTGTTTAGAAACTCCCTCATATTACATGGTTTTGGTAAAACAAAAGGAGATCTAAAGGAAATCTGACCTTGGAAATCTGTCCATTTGTTCCCCTAGAATACCAATGCAGGGGTCAGAAACATGGCCTAACTGTCAAGAGTGACAGACCCCCTAAAGCCTGCCATACACGAACGGATCGGCAGATGTCGCCCCACAGCTTGGCCGGCCAGAGAGCGGACATGTCCAATATTCTCTGGCCGATGCCGACCGATGCCGTTAACTTCAATGAAGACCGACATCTTTATTGAAGCTAACGGCAGGCACACAAAGGTTGCCGGCCGATGCTGTCCGCTCGTCATAACTTTCCAGAGCTGATCGGACCTGCTCTGTCGGCCCTCACTCCGCACGTGTGGGGGCCTTTATTTGTGTCTGCATTTTTTATTAAGATAATGAATGTCCCCCTCTCTCCCCCCCCAGCTCTCTGGAAAAGTACATTCATGGAAGTGGTATTTGTTGTTCCTTGCTTTAACCACAAAGTTGGCTAACATTTCACTGTCCTTTCTGCAGATGGATAATAACCTCCGAAACAGCCCTCAGAACCGTCCCCAGACACTGACATCTCTCCATCCTCCTGCTTCCACTACAAAGAAAGATTCATCCCAGTTCCTGACACCATGACCATTCCGGGTGCTTCCATTTACTGCTAACCAGGTCCAGGCAGGATTCCTGTGTGTAACCTAATCTGCCTTATGGCTGGGGCTTGGGGTAATGGGTCAGCCGTTAAAGGGACACTGTGACCATGTTCCCCCAGCTGTGTTATCACAGTCTGTTGAAAGGAAGAAAAGCAAATGACAATGTAGGTGGATCAGTAATTAATTTAGTTTAGTTGTACAATGTTCAGTTTTAGTTCAGTTTTTTTTTATTTTTTTTTATTGATCTGTAGAAAAGTTCCCTTTTACATTGGTAATTATTGTGGGAATGGACCTTATATTTGTCATCCATTTGGTGCCATCCAGAAGAAAAGGACCTGAGGGATTGGGCAAAAATGGCTGGCATTATATGGATATATATATGGGAGAGCAAAGAGTCACACCAGAGATCTCAGCTGCTGTCCACCTTTACAGCATCCCCCCCCCCCCCCCCCCTCAGTTTGGCATCCTTCCTCATCCCGTGCCCAATCAGTGTATCCTTGCCTCCTACATCTCCCTTGTTTGTCGATGGCCACGTATTGTGACTCTGGTGCGTCTGTGTGATACCCCCTGATGCGGGTCATGATGGACCAGTATAGACTGCCACATCATTTACCATAGTGGAATGCTGGGGTTAGAGACACTGAATAATATACAGAGCTATTTGCCCTCAGACATGGGAGGACTTGGCTTGGGTAAAAACACCCTTTTGTATGTAAAAAGCACTCAGACAAATTGTTATATAATAGTTTTTCAATTTATTCCTTGTTGGTCATAGTATCCCTTTAATGTAAATAAGTTAGTTGCTGGTCCATAATGTGCTGCCAGGACATAAAGTGCTATTGAAACTATAAACTCACACTACAACTGATTAATGGTTTAGGGACAGGAAAGTGATAACTATTTAAAAGGTAAAGTGCTTTTTACTATAACAATTGAATGTGTCCAATATTTTTGTATTTATATTTAACATTTACATTAGTTTTTCAATTTAATGTGGGCAATCTGTAAAAGCTTCGGGATGGTAAAATAAAGGAGGTTGCACAGAACAACAGCAAAAAGCAGCTTAAATTGGTTTACATCATGAGAAACCAGACTGGTTGGTCTGTGTCATGCCCCAACACCAGAAGTATAAGCTGTACATAATGGTAATGCAAACCAGTTATTCTACACACACAGTATAATTGGGAAGGCCCATAATGGACTGGTCTCATGCTTTTGGGTTGAACCCTCTACTGTAGCAGGATCAAGATAATGGGTATACAATTGGTATTGGATATACATCACTATTCTTTTTCTTCACTTATTCACTTATTATGGATTAATATGGGTTAATCTGGATATCCTCTTTAACCTGAAGGCTGCTTAGTAATGTACATAGGCTTATTTCTTTTAGCTGCCATTATTTTAGGGAGGTTTTTAGTTATGATGACCCATTCATATTTATTTCATGCCATTAACAATAAGTGGAAGCAGATTTGCCGTTTGCATTTTGCTTTGATAATTGTGGAAATAACACTAATCTTCTTATGTGATGAAAAGAATATCCTGTATGCATGGATGGCCATCCCTAACCACATAAAGCACATGTAATGGTGATAATCACTGCTGAAGGTCACATTTGCTGGACCAAATATAAATCTAATAATAATAAAGTCGTAGAGCACATACGTTCTGCATTATATTTGTATGCTTAAAGGGGTTTTCCACTTCTATGAATGAAAAGCAAAAATGTTTTCAGTAGGGGAGTGTTGACTTCTCATACTGAAACTGCTGTTACTACTACCACTGGCAGTGAACGTTTTTACGGCTAACAAAAAATAAGGCTCTTGTAGAGGCGCCCGTTTTTACTTGAGATTAAAGAATTTTAATTTATATTTGTATGATCCAAAAAACATCAACGCTTGTACATATTGTTTCGTGGCGCACAGGGCCATTCTTCAGGATGAGGATAAAAATATATACAATTGATCTTCGGTTGGTCTAAAGATGATGGTGATTATCCTCCTATCTTTTACCGGAACGATTTCGGACCAAGCATCCAGTAACGCACCGGTTACCCATAGGCTCACAGAGAGCGACCAAAAAAGAAAATACAACGAAACACCACGGAGGAAAAGTGGCAAAGGAACTTATCTTTTCCTGCATATTACGACCCCACCACAAGTTTACTGGTTTCAAACATACCTGATACACAATCTTTTGGTCTGATCTAACCAGCAAACCCAAGCTTTTGATCACAAATACCCTTGTAAGGAATTTAACCGCCCTAGCGTTAGGGACGGCAGCACCTCGTCCAGCGCTCCAACTGCTTCTA
>CM070032.1:29257334-29269023 GCA_036250615.1 Ptychadena robeensis
AAATCGATCGAATTACATCGATTGTACAGTCAATCGAACCATGTGTGGCTAGCTTAAATGATTCCCCTTCAGACAGAGATATACATATGGACCAGTTTAAAACTGCCACGAGGCAAGGGATGGTAAAGTCAGATGCCCTCTACACACAACAAACCGTAAACAGTTCTTTACTGCCCAGACCAGTTTATTGCCTCAAAATAATTTTCTCTTGTTGCTAAGATCTGCCGTGTGGATTTCAGATCACAGAAGCCGTCATTTTCCAGGATCACCTCAGAGTTAATTAGTTTACCATTGTTACTTTGTTCTTGGGTGCCAGGACTGTGACTAAAGAACAGACAGAGGTACGGAGTCAGGACCGCCATCTTCTGCCAGGCTCGGAGTGTTAATCTCAGAACGTTTTCTTCTCAGTACTCCCTGGAAGAGATAAACTGATGTGTCAGCTCCTACTAGACAAACATACCATCACTTCACACTTGCTGCTAAGTAATTGCATTAACAGGTGGCTACAGGCAGCTGCACAAGATTGCTTGGAATAGGTTCTAAACTTTGTCTGGTTATATCGTCAGAATTCATCATAAGCAAGGAGACCTTGTGATCTCTTCATTGTTATGTTCTGTGAAAAACAAGGCAACATGATATATTGAAGGGACATTTGAACCAAATAATACAATGGAAAATAGCGAACAGATGATTTGTAATCGTACAGCTCCAACCTCATCTATTAACACACGCAGCAGGCTTAATTGGTCATTTGCGTGAAAGGGGTTTACAAAAAGAGGTTTTACTCAACTAACTCTAGATCGGATGGCTGTCGCCTCTGCTGTTTATTTTCTTTTAATACTGTTAAACAATAAAGGAGCATCCATGTTGCCTGAAGTATGTGCCAACATCCCAAAATTACAGAACCAAAGTAATGTTTGAAATGGGAAAACACCCCAATGTCAACTATTGCACCCTGGGTCACTGTATCAGGTACAAGATGACCCTATCAATAAGGGACTTTAACGGCCACAGGTATAATAGAACAGATTTATTCACAAATAATTAAACATAAAGACAAAAAGTTATTATATCGCCTAGTTAGGGCGTTACGCTACAATTAGTTGGGGGTATTCCCCTAACAGATGTCTTGTTGAAGTCTCGACGCGTTTCGTGGTGACATACCACTTGATCAGGAGAACGAAAAACGACAATATCTATCTTGGTGGTAAGTATGGAGAGAAGGATTGAAATTACCATAAATTAATAAAGGCCAACATATGTGTAATCAATGTCTATACAGCTAAACCAATATAGCTATATATTACTGTGTAAATGTCATCTCATAGGAATCCTATCCACCTGAGATGACACTTACACAGAAGAATACAGCACTGGGGTATGAGGGGGGGGGGGGTCACTTAAAATGACACAAGGGGGAATCAAAATGGCACAGTAGACTCAGAGGGGGGGGGTTACCATTTGGCTCCTTCTTCCTTTGCTTCTTCTTTCACTGGAAGATGCAAAGCCTATGGCTCTACATCGCAGAGGGAATAAACTTTCAGACAGTTTTGGCATAGCTTATTTCTCACTTCTGCACAAATGGGCACACCTAAATCTAGGTTCACATCTACAATCTTTGAGTTTATTCAAAATTGCCTACGATAACATGAAAAGATATTTCACAACCATGTCTAGTACCTTATTGACCCTTCTAGTCCTGACCATGGCTCAAAGTTTATGTGGGGGAACGTGGTTGTAACAAAAATAATTATGGCAATACCTTTGCCAAGACTGTGAATCTGTAGGGTTTATTCCAAACCTATGGCAGCTATGAATTGTACAGAGAGATTGAAAGGTGTATGGTGGGTTTAACTGTTAAACTGAGATTTATATACTCACATACTTGCTGAGGAATGTCACTTGGCATAGCTGAGTTGGCTGTATCATCATGTATTCATGACAACTAACATGCACACCAAAGGCTTGGAAGGTACCATCTTGTGTGCGGCCCTGTAGATCTATTCATCAGCTACTTAACTTCTGATGTAATTGATGCAACACACAGAAAACCAGGTCAACACTCCCCCCAATAAAATGCATTGATCGGCCAATCATGTCTATGGGAGCGATCAGGAAAAAAATACACATTTGATCTTATCAATGGGGACAAGCCCATTCAAAATAGTGTAGGAGATAGACAGCGATTTCACAGGCGAAAATCGCTAGCGTCGGGTGATTAATCACATAGCCTAAATTTTAGAGCATTCATTAAGATTTTTAGGTGCAGAAATCTCCCCACTAGGGTTCCAGAATTTTCCAAAAAGGCTGGCAGATGAACAAGTGCTGATGTGCTGACCCAAAAACAAACCAATGGTTTTTCTGGTAGACCTATAATCTGGCTAGAGTAAAAGCACATGGCATTCTGATAAACTGCATGCAGCTTTACAATTAAAGACCAGAGCATTTGGAATATATTAGCGATGGACATAACAGCATTTCAATTACAATATACAGTATAACATGTACATAATTCTGTGACATATGGAAAGTACTACTGGGATCAGGATTGGCTTTGCTGGAAAGAATGT
The DNA here is from genome assembly GCA_036250615.1 of Ptychadena robeensis. Classification (NCBI taxonomy): domain Eukaryota; kingdom Metazoa; phylum Chordata; class Amphibia; order Anura; family Ptychadenidae; genus Ptychadena; species Ptychadena robeensis. The sequence goes on from CM070032.1 coordinate 29,259,905, forward strand.
TGTAAAATACAATCCTTCTGCAAAATTGTGAATCATTGAAATTTAACATTCAAGGATTTGCTGCATCTTCAAAAGAACATACAAATCACGGTACAAGGAACACAGTAAATTGAAGCAAGAACATGAACGAACACCTAACCAGCATCTAAAAAGTTGGAACATCTATAATACCACCAAAGGTACTGACAACTATCACCTTTTATTAAGTGACATGAGTCTTCTGATGTGTAGCACAAGGGCTCAGGGCTTCCTTGTGTTATTTTATTTGGAAACCCCCTGTAAAATAGACATTTGCCTGTTTTTTGGCCAATCTCTGAAAATATTGTTAAAATGCAAGCAAATGGTCTGATGCTCCAACCAAGTGACCATTCATTTAAGAACTGTGCCTGCATTACTTATAGGCCTTATTGACTTGGTAAAGGAAGTCCAAATTGCCAGTGCAATGCCCATCTGAGATAGATAATGTGGTAGAGCTTAATCAGGAAAACCATATGCCTTCCACTTAAACAGAAGCTGAAGCCCCCCATAGACGGACAGACTCCCGGCCATAGTTGTAGCAGACCAACCTGCGTGCTCGCTCCCGCCGGATCGCACACGGATCTGTCCTGCTGGGTTTTTTTCTGCACGATCCTCTGTTCCTGCACTGCAGGCTGTTAAATCGGAGGGGGAGTCTCCTCCCCCTCCGAGTTAATTGGCTACAGTCTGACAGGAGTCCCGTGTGTTAGTGGAACACACAGGATTCCTGTCCGTTCTGTAGCAGACTCCACACAGCGTGGTGACGTCACCACTCTGTGAAGAGTCTGCTAAATGTCGGCCATAGATCGGGACGTCTATGGCTGTCTTTAATTTATTTAGCTTAGCCTTATTAACTTGGTATACCAAATGGGATTTTGACATTTTGTGGATTTTCTGTGGATCTCAGAACAAGATCTCTGCAAAATATTTTAAATGATCCCATTCCCACTTTGTAGCCCACCTTGTGCATTTGGATAAAAATAATAAAGTAATTCAAGGCCTGTGGGATAAGGGAATGGAACATTAAGCAAGACCACACTCCGTCTTTGTAAAAGAATTGCAAAGGATTTCACATCAGTTCCAGTGAGTGAAATAAAAGTCAATACATTTCAATTCGTACAGTTGTGTTCAAAATTATTCAACCCCCACTGAAATTGAGTGTCTTGGCCATTTTGACATTGATGTTGATCATTCCAGTCATCTTGTGTACAATGAAATCAGCGAGGCACTTGTAAGTCATCATTATCAGTTTTATTCAACCCCCAAGTGACATTCATTCTAAGTACTTAGTACAACATCCTTTTCCAGTTATAACAGCTTTTAAACGTGAAGCATAGCTTGAAGCAAGTGTCTTGCAGCGATCTACAGGTATCTTAGCCCATTCTTCATGGCCAAAAGCCTCCAGTTCAGTCACATTCTTAGGCTTGCGCACTGAAACTGCTTTCTTCAAGTCCCACCAGAGGTTCTCAGTCGGATTTAAGTTTGGTGACTGCGATGGCCACCCCAAAATGTTCCAGCCTTTAATCTGCAGCTATGCTCTAGTGGACTTGGAGGTATGCTTGGGATCATTGTCCTGTTTAAAGGTCCAACGTCTCCCAAGCCTCAGGTTTGTGACAGACTGCATCACATTTCCTTCCAATATCTCCTGGTACTGAAGAGAATTCATGGTACCTTGCACACGCTGAAGCTTCCCTGTACCTGCAGAAGCAAAGCAGCCCCAAAGCATGATGGTGCTCTTTTCTTCATAGGCCTTGTTCTTCCTCCTCCTCCAAACATAGTGTTGATCCATCCATCCGTTGATCGACTGCAGTATGCCAAAAGTCATGTGGACAAACCACTAAAGTTTTGGGATAGTGTCCTGTGGACTGATGAAACAAAATTAGAACTGTTTGGGCCCATGGATCAACGCTATGTTTGGAGGAGGAAGAACAAGGCCTATGAAGAAAAGAACACCTTGCCTACTGTGAGGTATGGCGGGGGGGGGGGGGGGGGGGGGGGGGGGGGGAGCCATGCTTTGGGGCTGATCACAATCAATGTCAAAATGGCCAAAACACTCAATTTCAGTGGGGGTTGAATAATTTTGAACACAACTGTAGTTCAATTTTAACTGCTGCTATAGGCTTCTTAGTATCCAAAAATTTATTAAAACATTTAATTAAATAAATATTCTATGGCAACTATGTTCCTGCTTTGACATGGCTATCCTCTTGTATTCCAGATTATTGTTAGATAAGTATTTTTAATTGTTCAGATTTGAAATCCACATGTAGAGTAAGACCCTGGTGACTCTACATCTGGAAGCTGTATGGATGTAAAACTTTAAAGCTATGGTTTAGACCATGAAAAACCTGTTCAAAGTGTTTATGTGTCTAGTTAATGGTGAGAGTCAGCTGTTGGTATAACCTTGTAGAGATCCATTACATTTCTATAGGTACATCATTAAATCTATGCAGCACACGTATACTTGGGATATCTGGTATGGAACATGACTGCCAATACTATAAATGTTTGGGGAATCCACCCACTATATGTCACAGATGTATTGGACAGCAGGGTAAGTAGAACAAAGGTCAACAAGGCTGACCTTTACATTTTTAAGAACATGATATATCTAATAGCATCTAGTCTCACACAACTGGACTGGTTTTGTACTGTTGAAAATGTCTTGCTGCTTACCTGTTCTAGTATCAGAAACATATGTGTGTTACTGGAATTGGAATTTTAAATGTTGCTTAGATAATCATTGATTTGTCCTTACTAGAGGTGGTTGAATTTGTTTTTTCAAAAATTTGACCATTTAGATGATTTCAAGTTAGTTGCAGAGCCCCTGAACATGGTATCATCACCAAACTTGCTGGAGATGTAGAGAAGGGCTAAAGGTATACAAAAAAACATTTTGAACTTAATTTATGCAAAAACTACATGTGCTAGAGCAAATAGTTTTTTTATCAAATGTTCCCTCAATCCTTTTTTAAATCTCCAGCAATTTTGGTGATGATATCCTTTTCAGAGGCTTTGCAATCAGCTAGTCGAAAAATTTTCCATCTCTAGTCTTTACCACGACAATATGATAACAATCACTCAGAAAGTTTGCTAGCTAATACAACCACAGTAAACCAAGATCCTATTGGTTTTTTATTGGTTCCCTTTGCACATTTTGATTTCTTTTTTTTTCTCTATTGGGATGCAATACACATCAACACATAAGGGATTATTTCCATCTATGTCTGGATTGTGGATATGCATGGAGAGGAGATATAGAATTGTAAAGAACACAGGAATCAATCAGGCGACAGAGGCAGCTATAATGCTCAAACTGTAACTTTATTGGCCCTAAAGGTGGGTCTCACTATTGACAATTGGCACGACGGTGCAAACAAGTAACTGAAGTATGGTATAGTCCAAAGTTCAATCTTTAACTACAGTCCAGAATGAAGGCACGTGCTAGTAGCACAACGTAGTCCGGCAGCTCTTACCCCACAACAGGCCAGGGACACGGACAGCGGAGGACCTGGAGTGGAGAAATACCCGGCACTGGGTAAGGCAGGATGAGGCCGCAGGCATGCCAGTAAACTGGGTTGCGGAACTCCGGCGGGACACACTGGTGTCCAGGTATCCACCCCACTGGAACGGTAGTACGGGCCTTGGGCGGCTGACACAGCAGCGCATTGTTCAGCTCTGTGCTGGAAGCTGCGCGTGCTATTTTTCCTGCCGGCTGCACGCACACTGGGCTATTCAGGTAGGGGTACAAGGCCGCAGTTGAGACAGCAGCCGACGTGCTGCTTTCTTCCTCCCTGATACCCTCCAAAGGCCCAGCCCACCGGGCGGGGACTCCTCTTATGTCCTCCGGAGACCCTGGTGCATGCTGGTCCAGGGGGTTAAAGGGGACCTCACCCTGACTGCACAATCCCTGGCCACTACTGAAAAAAGAATACAGATAAAATCATTGGTGATGATGGAAGCGTCTCGGGCTTCAGTGGATTTTTGAGCACCTAACTTTTAAGTATACAGTAAAGTATAAAGTTCTGATTTGCAGAATTTTTATAGGTTCTGTGCCTCAGCTGATCTGCATTATGGTCAGGCAACTGGCATTTTCAGAAGAACAAGCAATAAATGTCATCCCTTCGTATTTTCCCCCTTTCCTTAGCTAATCATAAATCATAGAAAGGTTAGAAAGAATTGTTATCCTTCTCTCCTTTCCCTCATATTTGTTACATTACATCTTACAATGGTAATTGTGCTGCCATCTACACGCCAAGAATGGCTATGCTTTGCCCGATCACTTCCTACTGACTCACTGCGCTGTCATCTGGTCGATTTAATATAAACTAATAAAACGTCTGAATTTTCTAAGCATTTCCTAAGAATCTCACTAACACTCCAAGATGGACCATAGCCATCTGTATTATAGGCGGTTCTCCATCCAGATGGAAAGCTTGTAATTTGTAATTGAAATTCACTTGTCACACAACTTCCAGTTAATGGCGAGCTGCTCATGTGTGTCAGATTAATTTTATGAATAAACAAATGCCTGTGCTGCTATTTTGCAATTTATTGCATACCATTTTAATGTGCAAACTAAAAGCATGCTGAGTGAGATCCAGAATGGGTACACAATGGTACTTTGTCTACAGTCTGGGTGCTGGAACAAGGCTATAGTGTGACTACAGAGTAGAGATGGTCGAATTTTTTTTCAATGGTTTCGACTTAATTGCAAAGCCCCTGAACATGATGTAGAGAAGGGTTGGGGGTATACTCCAAAAAAGAAAGTATGTCTCTAACACAGATAGTCTTTTCACAAATTAAGTTCAAAGTCAAGTAAAAATTTCGAAAATCGGAATTTCGACTTTAACTTTGAACTTAATTTATGCAAAAACATGTGCTAGAGCCATACTTTTTCTTTCAAATGTTCCCGCAACCCTTCTCTACATCTCCAGCAATTTTGGTGATGATACCATGTTCGGGGGCTTTGCAATCAGCTCACAAAGTTAGCAAGTCTAAAAATTCGACCATCTCTACTACAGAGGAGAGCTAGCATTCAATGCACCGCCATATTTATATAAACCACTGAAAGGAATATTCTACTGTGCTGTGCAGGCTATGTGTCCACTCAGTAATAAATAAACAAAGTATATAGCCAGGGGTGCACATCAGTGGTACTCTGGTACTCAAAAGTGGCCAAAACTGAGCTCTGCGTACCTGCATTATTGTTACACTCATATGTGTACTAACAACTTGGAGGCGCTCCGTGTCTGGGCGGCCGCAGCTAAATGTTAAATGTATACAATTTATGTCACTTGGATAACTGCAAGGAAACATGAATAACTATGAAATGTTGTAGTTAGGGGTGTAAAATTGGGAATGTTAATTAATAATTCAAAAAAGATTGAACTTCTAAGGGTGTTGGAGACTTGAGGGATGAAAGTCAGAGTAGGCATATGTGATGGGTAAAACCTGACAAGAGAAAAGCACTGTGTGACAGCTGGAATATGACTATGAAAGGATGACATTTGGACAGCTGATAGTCTCAGGGGTAAGTTACTAAGCCACGAAATGTCAGGGTTGTATTACTGAGGTATGAGATCTGGGGGTTCAAACGGTGTTGTACTGTGAGAGTTACATGTGACCCAAAGCCAGCTGGTGACCTGTGGATGGAGACAACTAATCGGAGGATCAATCAGGAACAGGGAGGTCCACCTGCAGCAGAATCTACCATGCAGGAATCTGATGCAGATGAAAATGAGGGAAACAGTGAGGAAGACCACCCTACATATGGGGTGAGTACCAAACACCATGTTCAAGATCCTTCTCAATTTTACTTCTACAGGTCAGATGTAGAGATGGTTTCATGCTTTATAAGGGCGAACATTTTATCTGTACCTTTCCTGCTTGTAAAGGCCCCCATACATGTAGCCGCGGCCAATTTTTCAGCCGACCGATGTGCGCGCTCCCAGCTGTTGGTCGGCGACAGTGATCTATAGCTCGGGTGCCCGCCAAAGGCACATGTCTGTAAATCTCTGGCCAATGCCATTAGTTTAAATGGAGACGCTGGTCCCCACACACAAAGGGTGCCCACCGATACTCTGAGCAACGGGATTCAGCGTGATGATGTCATTGATGATGCACTCCATCGCTCGTCTGTCGGCCCCTGCTCGGTACGTGTGTGGGGGCCTTAACTCTTTGTGAGTAAGTAGATCCATGGAGCTCAGGGACAGCTATATAATGTAAGTTAACAAGTGGCAAGGCTACTTGCTAATACATTACAAAAACATCTGTCACTAGGTATTAGCAAATCTAATAATGTACAAAGCTCACCTATTAAAACATAATGCTTTAGTAATAGAGCAGCAGCCCTTCCTAGGCTGGCAGCCATGCAGGTTCAATTATTTTTATGGCTATTCTTTCATCTCAAGTTTGGGCCAGGAACTTGGGACGGTAGCCCAGATTTTTTTAACCATAGATGATCCAATTAAGTAAGCTGCTACTTTCTTTCCACAAGTGCTTTAGGGAATCAGTCCAAAGTTCACCATCTTTAGATTTGCCATAACTCATAGTAAAACCACAAGCCAGTTATGAACATTAACATCATATTTCAGCAACATTTTAAAAACTGAAGTTTCCTTCCTCAATATTTAAATACAGCCTTTTCTTTTTTTTACATACCTACAACATTACTTACATTATTCTTCATTTACACATTATTTTTTTTATACATCTATGACATCACCACCTTCCAGTTTTTCTTCTGCACACATGGACATACATTCATTTACTAGCACAGTGGCTCCTAAACTTTCCTTGCAGGGCCCCCCTTTTCTGTTTAGGAACATTATCAAGCCCCCCTCCCTATTCAAAGACAGGTAAGAATGAGGGCCCGCGCCCCCCTGGAATACCTTCATGCCCCCCAGGGGGCCCATCCCCCAGTTTGGGAACCACTGCACTAGTGAGCAAATGTTCAGTTCTCCCACCTACCAGTCTTAAGAACATGCGTGTGGAAAATAGTGTTGTCTGTTAGTCTGGAATTATATGGAATATATGGAAAGATAAAAGAAAGTCTTTTCCATAGAATACATTTACTGCTCATATTCTTCTATTCTTCTTAACGAGCTGTTTTACATTGGCAGTCTTTGGGATCGGAAGCTCACCACACATCTGGGACACATGCCACATCAAGAGACTTAACAACTTCCATCCTTTGAATCAGGAGCATTCTGCAAAAAAATTTTGGGCTTCTTGTTTCATTTATTTGTTCATAGGTGAGAAGGAATTCTGCAAGAATTTCAACCATATCTTAAATTATTAATCTCTACAATATGTGGACATATGAAGAGACATGTATGGTCCCCACTTGGCAGCCATACTTATGGGTAGAATTTCCATAACAATCTAGAGCAGTGGTGGGCTAACTTTTTGACTTGTGGGCCACATTGGCTTCTTAAATTTAATAAAAGGGCCGGACCAAGAGCTTATAATGGCTGACTCAACATAGGTGGGACAATTCCATGCATCGCCACCATTACCAATGAGGGCAGGAATGTGTAAAAGGTAATGTGTGTAATATTTGTGTAATAAGTGTAATGTGTAATATTTTTCATTTCCTGCACTTAAAAAAAAGCAAATTCCCAGAAGCTGCCTGAGGATGCGCCCATAGTGTCATGATCCCCACTGCATCGTCCCCAAGGCAGCATTTGGACACCTCTAGGCACTATGTGTACTCATTGCAAAAAACGAGTCGAAGGGAAGCATCTTTTCAACAAGGTGACAAAGGGGCGGGAAAGAAAGCTTAACGGGCCTTGGTTTGCCCACCCCGATCTAGAGCATGAAATCTTTGCCAATTCGATCAGAAAAGGATAAGACAATGATGTTGGACAAACATCCCTGGCTCCTGGGTCTTCATACTAATCCATCTCAAAGGTGTTTGATAAGGTTGAGGTCAGTGCTTTGTATGTATCATGAAGTTTGTGCCCTATCAAACTCATCCAACAATGTTTTTATGGTCCTTACTTTATGCATGGTGGCAGCCACGATGGAAAGTTCCTGCAAAGTTAGAAGCAAAAAACTTTCCAAAATGTCTTATAAAGTAAAGCAGTAAGATGTCTATTGACGGAAACGAAGGGAACTAGTACAATCCCTGAAAAATAACTATTATACTCCATCTGTTATGGAAGAAGGAATGCTCCATAAGAGACTTGGACTAATGGAATCAGATTTTATACTTTTTTATAATGTGCATTAAATCTTTGCAATATAATTGATTGAGCCAAAGTGTCAAACAAGATGTACAGGTGTTGCTGTTTTAAAAACAGTGTTAAGTTCTTCATCTTTCTATAACCACAAATCTACTTTATCTGACTTTTCCTGACCACTGTTTACTTCATCATGAACTTTGGATGACATTTGTCTACCCACAAAAGGGGCGTTCATTTATGCAAACTTGAAATGACTTCAACTGTTTCAGTAGCAAAGTAAATACTTTGTAATCATTTGTTGATTTATATACTAATCACTCCCTGTCTATGTGAATTGTGTCTTTAAAATATTGTTTACTTCCTTGAAATGACAGATCGATCGCCATCCTGTATTGTTCTCCACATGTGCTAATCAACTCAAGAAAGCAAGAAGTATCCAAGAATGCCATATACTCTAAGGGCCCCCATACACCTTTAGATTTCTCTGTCAGATCTCCATTAGATCTACTTTTGTTTTACCAAATCCATGTAATATGAGGGACTTTCTAAACCATCAAGTCTACCTGTATTCAATCACAGAGGACCCGGCACTACATAGGTGTTGGTAGATCTAAAGGATATCTGACAGAGAGATCTAAAGGTGTATGAGGACCCTACCAGAGGTCTCAAGAAGATCTGGAAGTGCCAGGTACATGGGTCCAGATGAGCCAATGGGCAGAAAACATTATGAAGTCCTTATCTCCCTTATATGTCTAAAGCCCCCCATACACCTTAAGCTAGGAACACACCAATTGTACCAAAATCGTAGCGCGGACACATGGTACAATCGACGATTTTAATTCGATGAAGAGCTTCACATCGATTGAAAAGTGATCGGACTAGTTGGAAAATTATCGTCAAATTGTACCATGATCG
>CM070032.1:29270903-29285745 GCA_036250615.1 Ptychadena robeensis
GGGGGTAATTAGGGGGTAGTGTTTAAATTTTAAACACTACTGTAAATGCTTTTTTTTTTTATTGGCAAAATTCTTTGGCAATTTTTATTGTTAAACATATACAAAACCGCATGGAAGCTTAAATAACTAGGAAAGGTTGCAGTTAGGCTAAGTCTACACTGGCGGTTCTCGAGCTGCTTTCAGCTCGAGAAACGACAGTGACAATGAGTAGACCACGCTACATATAGGGTGAGTACCGAACATTATCTCCTGGTACTCATCTGAGGAACTCACTAAAAAAGTTATGTGCACCCCTGTATATATAAATATATATATATAGAATACATAGTTATTGGAAGGTTAAAGGGCCCCATACACTTTACAATCTAACCATACAATTTCTGTAAAATCTACTTTTGTTTTACCAAAACCATGTAATATGAGGACATTTCTAAACCTTCCAATCTATGTATTCTGTCAGGGAGGACCCGGCACTACATAGTTGTTGGTAGATCAAGGAAATCGTATAGAGTGATCTAAAGGTGTAAGGTGGACTTTAGAAAGGTCCTCATATTACATGGTTTTGGTAGAACAAATGTTGATTGTACAGAAATTGTATGGCAAGATTGTATAGTGTATGGGGGCCATGATGCCACCAATCCAATAAGTCTTTGGTAACCTCACAGAATAGGCCAACAGCCACAATAAACATTGACTCAAATATGATTACATGTCATTTTAGACACCAATCACTCTAGTTGACCAAAAGCTGAATAGGGAACCCTCCTGCCAGCCATTTTGTCAGAGAAAAGAACCAACATTAAAACAAGAAAGTAAAAAATGGGGAAAACAATTGATACAGGACAGGAGGGAAGGGCCGTTCTTGACCCCTGCCTCACCAAGCCTGAACTGAGGACTGTCCAACCCCACCCAACTGACCACCTTAAAACCCCAAAAAACAACCACCTATGCCCAATCAGGTAAAGTCCCTCTACACATGTTTTACTGTTGTCTTTTAAACTGTCCAATCCTTAAAAAACCGCCTTTCTGTTCCCTACACACCTGTCATGCAGGGCCTACACTTCACTTCTCTTCTGTCTGCTCCGGGCCTTTCTTTCTCAAGTAAAGTAAACATTGTGATATCTGTGATTTCGGTAGGGCAATAAGACTGGCAAACAAAGTTGTTTTTGTCTTGTCTTGCAATATAAAAGCACCTATTCTGCATGAAGACAAAGCTTCCCCAGCGGAGGTCCAATAAATGCTTTAGCAGACTTTGTTTTGTATGGAGTTATCTTAGCAGGCACCACTCTGGGTGATTGTTATCACATATGGAGAAGCTGCTCTAAAGTTCAGCATATTTTGTTTCAGATCACAGGGTTTGTGCAAAAACAAGAGGTCTCTTTTGGGTTACATTTGGCAACCAAAATATGAGAGAAATATAGAGAGACCACAGGCCAAAATGAAAAGCCTGAGCAGATGGAAAGGAGGACACTTATTTCTACAATTGGTTTGTCTTCAGTAAATGCTACAGTACTGTAAATGGATTGCAGAGTCCACAGACCCACCCCGTGCCGGAAACTCCGATAAAGATTTGTAGTGTAGTCACTCTACCAGACCAGTACACTGGCCCCTTCAATTCAGAATCAGGTATATATTCGCTCCCCCGGGTGAGAAGGGACGGTCCAGAGGCACGATCCCTGATGAGACGGCAGCAGCTGGGCACACCGGCAGCAGCTGGGCACACTAGCTATCTCCAGGGATACAGCCCTCCACCGTTTGTACCGGCGTGCAGGCAGCCGGTGGACCTGATAGCCTGTGCTACTTTCACTAGACCCAGCTGCAGTACTTGTGCCAGTTGTTTGGGGCCATCCGCATTACGCTGCTCAAGTGGGGTGGGGAGTCCTTTGTTACCCGGGCCCTGACTGGTGGCGAGCACGTGGTCCCTGGATTACTCCAGCAGGACTCAAAGGAGGACGCAGCCTGCCCCGGCCAGGAGGACCCGTGGGCACCCTCTGCTGAGTGATGTGTCCAGGCAAGATTTAAAAGGACTTGGTCGCCCTGTTGGGTTCCAATCCGTTTACCAAGAGTTCGGTGAGTTGTACTGTCAAGTTCTAAATAAACTTGTTTTAGCAGCACCGGTGCCTCTTGTCGTGATTGGTCCTGAACCTGTAGAGATTTAACTTGGAACCTCTGTTAAAGAGCCATCAAATTCTTATGGTTGTGCCCAGAGCCCTGCTGACATAAGCAATGAAGAGAGAGATAGATGAACTCCCATCTAGCGCTCTCTCTCTCCGTGGAAACTGCAATCACTCTGCAGCTCCCACGGACACAGGAACAGCGAGATCGGCAGAAGGAGAGCAGAGGACTGGGCAGCCTCCTGTCCCCCTCCTTCTGATCAGTGAAGAGGTGACGTCATGTGCTGTGTGTGTGTACTGCTGCTAGTGACATCTACTGATATTGCATTCATTTAATCCATTTCATTAACCCAATTGATGTGAACACTTTTATATATCAAATATTATTTTCCTGGTTTTCCTGCTTTAAAACCTGGTTGAGACTTATGGTCCGAAAAATACAGTAATTCTGTTTTTCGTTGTGTTGATATTGATGCCTCAGTTCAAGGCCTTTATGGAGGAAAGTTTTAAGACTTAGATGGACAGAGGGTGAAAATAGCCTTTGTGGCATCTGAGTTTTGTACTCTGATCTCACAGACCAACATTTATTCTCATAGTAAAGCTTCCTAAAGCTGGCCATACACTCCGAGATTAAAATTACGATCCATTAAAACAGACCAATGTATCCCGACGCCGGTATCGGTTTGGATCGTAATATTCGGCAAAAAAGCTACCACATTGAAAATCCAATTTAGGATGTTTTTTTGTTTTTTTTGCGACAATGTCATCGAAATTAATCGCCGTTTATATCGGCCATTGTGATGTGTTTTTTTTTTAAAGGGGAAGCCTCGGCAGTATTTGGTCAGTAAACATTATGAAAACAGTATGAAGTTTCCCGATGTTGCCAGACTAATTAAAAATTTTCAACATGTCCAATAAATTATGACCATAAAAAAACGGCAATTACGATCGTATTTTATCAGTTGTACCATGTGGACATGTGCGGATTTCAGGCCGATAAAATGCTTTGATTGGTTGGTTTTAATGGATCGTAATTTTAATCTCAGAGTGTATGGCCAGCATTACTCATCTTTTTATGTTACGTTATTATTTCATCACAATTTGAGCCAAAAGATACAAAGATTCAGCTGAAACAGTAGAGTCTATACAGACATCAGCATGGACATCAGCAGGTTTATCCATTTGGTTTGATTTATTCGTATTATTTGGGTTTACATTCATATAAAGATTACTCCTGATTTACTCTTGCTTGTTATAGATGAAACAGGCTGATTGCCTATGTGGGAACATAGCCTTACAGGTCAATCGGGTTTCACTGATTTTAGCTTGTTTACCGGTGTAAATGTAGCCTTTTTACTGTATAGGACAAGGGTGTCACACTTGGACCTTTCCCCACATTGTAATTATATTTGTCCTGTGATATAGTTTTTTAAACTTTGTAAAAGAAATAAATGCTACAGATGTGTCTTTAATTTGACCTGTGATGTAGCATTACGCTTGGTTCAGATTGTTTTCCATATGAAACCAAAAATATCTAAGTAAACAAGATACAGTGTTCTCATTAGAGAGTAGTTGTCCTATGTTGCACTGCCCCTTACACACACTAGCTAATGAGAACACTGCACACTTTGCTTCCAGAAACACACTGCACAACATTTTCTTGGCCAAGAACAGGACACTGTACTAAATTATATCACTTTTATTAAACTTTAAATATATTTCCATGAGAAATAATGTGGACACACTTTACATTTGTTAGGATAACTTACTTTATTAACAATAATTTATAAGCCATACTTACAGGACAGCAATGGGAATAAAATAGAACTATGAACATTTTTAATTACATTTTAATAGAAAAGTGGAGACAGGAAGTCAGGAAAAATCACCAGTGGGAACATTGATTATGATAAAAAAAAAAGATTATGGCCTTATAAGCTTTTCATGGGTGAGAATTGTGAGTACCGTAAATTGCAAAGCCCCTGAACATGCTATCATCACCAAATTTGAGGTAGATGCAGAGAAGGCTTGTAGGAACATTACAAAAACATTTATTGAGACTTTTTGCAGTTTTTGCACTTTATTTATGCACAACTACATATGCTAGAGCACTACTGTTTTCTTTACAATGCTCCCACAACCCTTCTCTACATCTTCTGCAATTTTTGTGATGATATCATGTTCAGAAGCAAATAACTCACCTATTGGCTAGTTGAAATAATGACATCCTAAAAACAAATGCACATTTGCTGTGTGTTTTATGTTCCTTAGCTGCTGCATTTTCAGTTTTTCCAGATTTTTTTTTTGTAAAAATAGATACCTTATCTTAGATTCTGGTTGGCTTATAACAAATATATATGGTATGTATGTATATATATATATATTTTTTTTTTTTTTTATTTGCTGTACAACATTGGTAGCAAACTAATTTATTTCACCTGCCCCCCTCCCCCATCAAAATCACCAGTATGCATGTGTATTTGTATATGAGATGTATTGGGGTGGTGCTCTGCCAAATGTTGGTCTGTGTTTAGCAGCTGTCACTTGCCATCCACCCTGATAGTGGGATATAGCTCTATGAGTGGCACCTTATGGGTGATGAAAAGTGACTGCTGACTGTCAACGCCTGTTACTTCTCAGGTAAACAACAGCTCTAAAAGTGTCACCTGATGAGTGGTGATAGTGGCTGTGGATTGTCATTACTTCCCGGGTGAGCAAGTGCTAACAGTGGGACCTGGTTATTGATAAAAGCTAGCTGTTAACGGTCAACCTCCCTGTTAAGGTAGCCACGGTCGATTATTTTGCAATTCGATTTCCAATTCGACCATATTGCACATTTAATAAACGATCTGCAGTTGAACATCTATCGATTGTAATGCCACACAGTGTTTCGATTGACTATCTTTACTGCCCATTTGAACAAGATCTAATATTGATAGGATGATTGGTGATTAGTAGCTGAGGACTGTTAACCCCCATTACTGCCCACAGTGGCGGTTTTAGATAGGGGCAAAATGGGCAGTTGCCCAGGGCAAAATCATGCTGGTGCCCGTCTGTCATGCACATGGGCACCTGGAGGAGAGAAGATTGTCTCTAGAGGAGTTCTGGTGAGTCACAGAGTCCAATGGTGACTCACCAACACCCCCCCCTCCGGCAGTGACAAGAGGTGCTCATTCGGGGGGCGACAAAGGGGGTGCTTGTCCCGATCTAACTAGGACTGCCCCCTGACTGCCCATATAAGCTCTAACAATGGCAACTTCCTAATTTCAGAAAAATTTCATGCTTAGGTATACCTGTAATTTAAAACACTGACTGCCCTCACATAATCCTTTTCTACAAAAGTCCACAAAAGCAACTTAAAATAAAAATCCAAACACAAAAGAGTGATCTAATGGTGCTACGTAAAAAGTCATATTTTATGTTTAAAAAATGTAAATAATAATGTACAATAGTGTGCACTGTAGATGTGTGATTTCTACACAAACTTTGTGCTCAGGACCTGTCATCTACATAGTCACACATCCTTTTGCAGTGATGGCGAACCTTTTAGAGACCAAGTGCCCAAAGTGAAACCCAAACCCCACTGATTTATGTGTCAGCATGGCAATTTAACCTGAATTACACAACTCATTTACACACACAAAACATGTACACAAAACTAACAGCATTGAGAGCCAATAGACTGCAGTTGTTTCCTCTGTGCTGGCTGACAGCTTGCGTGCCCACAGAGTGCCACCACTGGCACGCGTGCCCTAGGTTCGCCATCACTGTCCTATTGGATGCAGATGTGCTGAAGTGACTTTGTGCCAGGCATATATTATCAATAGCATCCTAATAAACTTATCAATGTACACAAGTTGAATATATTTGTAACTACAACACCCCAGAGCCCAGCTAACCTGATTAACTGCTGCACAAAAAAGCTCTGACAGCAAATATGATTTTACTATGGCCCCTCCATCTGACAGTGGGAGAGGTGCTGTACAGGGCATTACTGGAAGCCACATTTAAGAATAATCATTTTAAAATGTATTTTTATGAAGTACATAAATTACTGTTTTTCAGATTTCAGATCACATTTAAAGGATTAGTTTTTAACTTATGTGTAACATAAAATCTGAAAAATAGTTAGCATTACCCTTCCAGTGGAAACAATGGAACAACATCTATAGTGAATGTTCGCCATTCTTCTTAAAACACCAGTGATTTTAAAGATTTCCATAAGGCTCCTAGTACTTACCACAAACATTACCTTTGCATGCAAGTGTCTGCAGCAAGACTGTGGCCGGTCAATTTGACTGTCTAAAGGCCCCCATACACGGGTCGGATTCCGGCTGGATTCCGGGCCGATCGATTCCGGGCGCGTGCACGCGAAACGATCGTGCCGGAATCGTGTGCAGCCCACCTTGTCCGAACGATCACGTCCGATCGTTCAGGGGCCCAGAATCGGATCCGACAGAGAACCAACATGTTGGTCTTTTTGATCCGATTCTGCACACATCAGGGGGAGTTGCCATTTGTGAGGTGGACAATCGGACACGGAATCGTCCCGGAATCCGTTGGACAAGGTGGTATGCAGCGATCGGATTCTCTTAATTGGCCGATTGATCACACCTGCGATTCCCGCCCGAATTGCCGGAATCGATCGGATAGGTGATCGAGCGGCCATGGAATCCGACTGTGTATGGCTGGCTTAACATTTCAAACATTCTCACGAAGAAGCCAACACAATGAATTATCCTTTTATCCATGTTGGGCCTCCTCAAACAAACTCCTTGTAGACCTCTATCAGGACTTGCTTTCATACTGACCAGTAGGACCAGCAGTGTTTTGAACTGCTTCTACAGTGGTCCTTGTAGACCTCTATCAGGACTTGCTTTCATACTGACCAGTAGCACCAGCAGTGTTTTGAACTGCTTCTACAGTGGTCCTTGTAGACCTCTATCAGGACTTGTTGTCATACTGACCAGTAAGACCAGTAAGAATAGTTATTTAACCCATAAAATCTGAAATAGGAGAAAGCATTCCGTGCTAGTAGACTATAGAGGACAACAGTTGAGTAACACTGAGGAAGTAGCTGGGGATACTGGCCCATGACACATTTTACTTATGCTACGTGAAAAGAGAAAAAAAACAAGATAAATCCAAACCCTGAGAAACAACTTGACATATAATTATCTGCAAATTGCTTTGTCTAATTGTACTATTTCCAAGTCCCCCCACACACAGTGACTGCTACAAAGCACGGCCTAGTAGTAAACACTTGAGTTATGGCTTCTCAGCTTCCAGCATTGTGCTGGGAATGGGTGGTTAGCTGCGTTTGGCAAAGTAAGGCAGTTCAATTCCTGTGTGGAGATGAATCTCTCCGGGGGCTTCCAGAGCAAAGGTGGGGTGCGCTG
This sequence comes from Ptychadena robeensis, assembly GCA_036250615.1. NCBI lineage: Eukaryota > Metazoa > Chordata > Amphibia > Anura > Ptychadenidae > Ptychadena > Ptychadena robeensis. Next base: position 29,278,417 of record CM070032.1, read on the forward strand.
CCTCTGTAAACGGGTTCCTGAAGGTGAAGAGCAGCTGTCCTCTCTGGACGTTGTAGAAGGAGAGTCTTCCTCTCCTGTAGTCTAATAGAATGCCAACCCGGACTAGAGGCTCTGTCATGTGGACTTCACTGAAGACTTCATTGTGCAGGAACTTATAAGAGAAGCTGAAATGAGACAAGTATAGCTGTATAAACAGAGAATACAGGGAGCGGAAATCAGCAATCAAGGTTCATGAACTAGTTGGACCATGGACATTGGGATCCTCTTTTTGGCTCTCTTTTAGGTATGTTTAAATGCCATTATAAGTGTTTACACATCTTTCAAAGTGCAATACCACCATCCGCCTATATAAAAACTGACAGCTAATAACTTTTTGTACTGCACAATTATTAGTTATACTATTTTGAGAATTACAGGAATCCACCAATCTTTGTAATGGACATGAGGAAAAATGTTTTTGTTATGACAGCAAGGTGAGTGGGTGATATCACGTCATATTAGACTTGGACGTATATTACTGGCAGAGTCATCAGGTGGAAATTAAGGAAAAAACTTAAACCATATCTGAGAACAGTTAAGCTGAAATGTATAACCTTTTATTTTTTGGGTTTAAATGCACAACTATTGCAGGTGTTAGCCCCTTTGGAGTATCTTTCAGCTAACGGGCAAAGTGATATGAAATCGGAATTTGGGTAAAGGCCCCCATACACCTTACAATCTTTCCATACAATTTCTGTACAATCAAATTTTGTTCTTTCAAAACCATGTAATATGAGGACCTTTAAACCTTCCAATCACTATGTATTCTATCACAGAGGCCACCATACTACACAGTTGTTGGTAGATCTAATGGAGATTGTATGGATCGATCTTAAGGTGTATGGGGGGCTTAAGTTTATAACTACTGGTAGGATTATTTTTTGTAACTTGGGTCTCAGAGATTTCCATTTACTTCTGTCCAGTTGCCTTACCAAGAAGTAAGAGATATGCCTCCAGTCTGAAGGCTAGATTAATAGGAATGTTTGCAGGGCATTTTCTTTAGCATATGAAAAAAAAGCCTTTGCATTTGGCAAATCATTAAGCGACCCTGGTATTTCCCCCTGGACACTCATTAGTCACCCTCCCTTACCAGGCTTTGCCAGGCTCTATGCCTAAAGGGGGTCTGGTAGAACATGGAAGTTTATAAATTGCAACAACTGCACAATACTTGCCAGACACCTACTTCTTCCATTTTCCAATATTTATAATAAAAATGTGTGATTAGAAGATTTCTCAACACCATATTAAAGGACTTACTATGGTGTTGAGAAATCTTCAAATCACACATTTTTATTATAAATATCGGGACTTAAAAAATTTGCGATGATCTCGAATATACTGCTATATGTTAGTAATCTTGAACATTCGAGATTCTGGGGAAAGTAGCATGCATTGTGCTTACATTATTCGTATAAACAAATGCTGCTATTCACAAAAAAATTCACAAAATGACTTCTTAGTGTTGTCTTATGTGATTTCACATTTTCATCTGCAATTGCACATTCTGCCACTAGATGTCGCTGGGGCAACGCACATTGCATTAGATCGTATTACAACTGATGCTTCCAAACTGTAATGAAAGGAGATATCGCATTTCGAATTCTGCTCATCCCTTCTCTACTATTGTATCACTTTTTATCTTTTAGGACATTACCTTGTAGAGGAGCAAGAGCACTGCATACACCATGATGTGCTGTCCTGTGTGGAGGCATCTTCTTCAGGAGAGGGGTGAAAGGTGGCACCAACGCTATATGCAATACACTCAGTCACCATCATTTCCCAGTAATGTCTCCCACTGGCTGGCAGGAGCTCCCCCAGAACTAATGGAATTCTGTGGGATAAGAAGCACATAAACATTGTGATCACTATAAGAGAATCAGGAACAATGGACCTTGGCATAATGGTGGGGCTCAGAGGACTATAGAAAGTTAATCAACACGTTTATTCTGTCTCTCGACTCCAAAAGTTGAGTTGTGTGTCCAAAATACATCTCCAAGCTGAAACACATATGTAGAATCCTGAGTTGAATCTTAAAGTTTGAATATTTTGACTTAACTGATTAATTGTATTGTCTCCTTGGATGAAATCCCTTTTTAATTTTTTTAATTTTTTAAACATACAAAGAAGTAAAAATGAACATCACAATGTGTTCAAGCAATTAGACAACTAACAGTACCAAAGTGAACTTGCTTTGGATCGGTAACTAGAGATGGTCAAATTTTTTCGACTGGCTGACTATGTGAGTTGACTGCAAAGCCCCTGAGCATGGTATCATCCCCACAATTATATGATATTGTGGTAACATTTGAACAAAAAAAGTATTGCTCCAACACAAACAGTTTTTGCACAAATTAAGTTTAAAGTTGAAATTTACTTTAAACTTATGCAAAAACTATTTGTGTTAGAGCAATACTTTCTTTTTGTAGTATACACTCAAACCTTCTCTACAACACTAGCAAGGTGATGCTTGGTGATGATACCATGCTCAGGGACTTTTCAATTAACTCACAAAGTCGAATTGTCAAACAAAACAAAATGACCATATCAATCTGTAACATCATGGGTGACACATGGTACTAGACCAGTCATATGCAAACTATAGCCGTGGGCTATATTAGGCCCAATTAGCTATTATTCAGGCCCATTCTGTTCTCCCCTCCACTTGTTCACTGTAATGCTGTCAGCATGTCTTAACACATATAGTCAGAGGTGCACATAAGTGGTACTCTGGTACTCAAAAGGGGTCAAAACCTAGCTATGCGTACCTGCATTATTGTTACAAAGCTCATATGCGTACTAACAACTTGGAGGCACTCCGTGTCTGGGCGGCCACAGCTAAATGTTACATGTATACAATTTATGTCACTTGGATAACAGAAGGGAAATATGAATAACTATGAAAGATTGCAGTTAGGGGTGTGACATTGGGAATGTAAATTAATAATCCCCCAAAAAAAGATTGGACTTTCACTGTGTGACAGCTGGAATATGACTATGAAAGGTTGGCATTTGGACTGCAGGTAGTCTCAGGGGTTAGTTACTAAGCCAGAAAATTTCAGGGTTGTACTACTGAGGTATGAGATCTGGGGGTTCAAACTTGTTGTACTGTGAGAGTTACATGTGACCCAAAGCCAGCTGGTGACCTGTGGATGGGGACAGCTAATCGGAGGATCAATCAGGACCAGGGAGTTTCATCTGCAGCAGAATCTACCATACAGAAAGCAGATGCAGAGGACAGTGAGGGAGACAGTGAGGAAGACCACATACATACTGTATGGGGTGAGTACCAAACACCATCTCCTGGTACTCATCTGAGGAGCTCACTAAAAAAATTTATGTGCACCCCTGTATAAAGTGAGAAAGAGCCCCAAGGCTAAGCCTCCACGTTTAAAAAAGTTTCCATTGGAACAGTACATATTGAAGCAGCTTAATTTTCAATTTGCTGCATTGCCCAGGATTCACACATCCTAACTCGTCCATTGAAAATGCATTAAAAGCACCCTTAAATAAGTTTATGCGTATTTTATGCATTTGTGATGCAATTGAATGTACCTTGCAATGGGACTTATTCGTCCTTTTCATCTGCTCTTGGTCAGGTCCCTCTGTCAAATTTAAGAACCAATTGTGGCCAAGAGTGCCATTCAAAGTACTCTCTAAGACAGTGGTTATCACAGTGGGTTGGGGCCCCCTTGGGTGTCGAATGACAATTTCACAGGTGTCACTGTGTTCTCTGAAAGCATCAGAGCTACTGCTAACACTGATGCCCACAACCTGGGTAGGAAGTTAGGAGGGAGAGTTAGGGGGGGGGGGGGTTTCCACAGCGTTGTGTGATCCGTCGGGACTCCTATGTTAAGCACAGTGCTTGACAGGGATCCAGACGGATCACATACCCTTTAGCTGGCTATGTTAACCTGTGAATGGCTCGGCGCTGTGAGAACACAGCATCAGCCGAGCAGGTATGTGCTCTGTCGGGACCTCCCACCAAGCAAGGCACTTAGCAGAGGGGGTCCCGATGGATGAAGAAACATACCCTAAAACCCCTTTCTCCTAACGGGATGGGACATTACTCTCCCTCCTTACTTCCCACCCTACACTTTATTTGCACAAGCAGGGTGGGAAAATAGGAGGGAGGAAACATTACACTTACCTGATCATGCCAGAAGTGATGCCGCAGTGTCACTTCCAGTATTTGGAGCACAGAAGTGACAATCCACAATGGCACTTCCACATTCCAAATACAAGAAGTGACAGTTTGTGATGTCACTTCCACTGCTCTAAGATGACAACTGTTACATTAATAAATCATTCTTCAGTTAGTTTTATTTTGCACTGGGAATTGACTTTCCCTGACTTCAGGACTACAACCTACCTATAACATTTTCTTTTCAGCAGGGCTTGTACAAAAATAATATGGAGTGTAGGGCCACTATAAATAGGACAACCCAATACACTTCAAGTAGAAGGGACAGTGACACTTAAGCTGGCCATACACCTTCAGATTTCTCTGTCAGATTTCCTTCAGATCAGATCAGATCTACCAACAACCATGTAGTATAGTGTCCTCCCTGATAGAATACATAGTGATTGGAAGGTGTAGAAAGGTCCTCATATTACATGGTTTTGGTAAAACAAAATCTGATCTGAAGGAAATCTGACAGGAAATCTGAAGGAAATCTGAAGGTGTATGGCCAGCTTTAACAGTTTGGTTTTCAGCTTAGGCTGACAAGATCCCATGTAATTTTGATGCCCAAGGACTGTTATTCCATGTGATAAACGCACTTATTTTTAAGTAATATGGATAGCTTTCCTCCAAACCCTGCAAACACTACAGAAGATGCTCTTATCACTTCATTTACTTCTTCCAGAGTGGATACAGACCCTGTAATTTCTCTATGCTCTGGAATGCTAATCACAGTTCCATCTGGTGACAAGTCCAGGGCAGGGTGCGCGGTGTCCCTCAGTAAGTGAAATCTGGTACCTGCAAAAAGAGACTTTAGTATTCTGGACAGAGAAGTATTCACACCTTTCTTATTCTACCAAGAACACTAACATTGGAAAACAGAAAGATCATAGCTAAATAAATCACTTCTCATTTGTTTCATGACCACATCAAATGTTTATAGGAGACAATAAAGAGTTTTGGAAACAATTCATCAATTTATTAATTCAGCCAACTGATCTGTTTGAAGAACAGACTTATAATTGATGCCTTTGATTGGTTGAATTTCACTGCAGTACTTTTAGGAAATAGGCATAGACTACTTGTTGGGTTTTTGGATACATACAATTGCCAATGCAGAAAATGATGTCAGGTCCCATCTTTATGTTAAAGATGTTATGGAGAGCCTGGAATTATTTAAAACCGGACTAAGCTATGTTGGTTACCTTCTGAGAATATTTGACTGAAATAAAGAAGGCCTTTACGGGCTTAACTTCAGATGGAAGGGAAAAGGGTAATGTGTTGACTTTTCAATATAACACAGGGAGCAGTTCTTATAATGATGACCTGATTCCTATAAAAGTTAGAGGAATTTGATTATACTTAAAAAAAAAAAAAACATTTAAAGAAACTGTAACGTTTAAAGACTCTAGATCTCCACCTCATTGCCTATGGCTCCATCTACCTGCCTGTCTACTTAATTTTCTCAAAATCTGATCAAATTGAAAACTGCAAATTATCAGCATGTCCTATTTCTAAATAGAAATAAAAATATTTTATTTAAAGTAATTGAATCAAACCTTGGTAAGGATTACTGTTACATCATCTATAGCTTTGCCAACCATAATTGCACCAATATGCTCTATTTTTACAATGGTACCTTAACTTCTTTACAAACTTCTTTACAAAAGACAAAGTGTTCTTTATTCCACAGGAGGGAGTACTCTACTCAATGTCAAGGTTTCTTTGTACACAAACTATAGGTAATGTACAAGAGCGGTGTATTGTAAAAATGTTACATTGTCTCCCAACAACACCCATGGACGTGTTTATGTATTTCTGTGTGTCTGTGATCTTTTTTTTTACAGAAATTTACATCACATACTCCTCTTTGACACTTGCTATATATATTTTTTTAAATACTTGTTTGTAAACTCAAAGGGTGCCTTTCGCTATATACTACTGAGTGCTCAAATAATTAAGCCCATTATAGCATGTCAAATGATTTTTTTTATCCCTCCATCTTTATCAAATTTTGTAAAACTTAAAATTGTGAATTTGTTTACAGTCAATGGGGAAAGCTCAGGGTTCTCTGGGTTTTAAATGGCCTATGAAGGTATGTGCACCCACAAAATGTTAACTTAATTGATTTATGTTTGTAAATCTAAAAACATTAACATAAAATATTTGAATATATGCCTAGGGGAGTCCATCGTGATTATTATCATGGCTAAGAAGACATTGTACCAAAGACCTGTGTGGTTAGAAGTGCTTACCTTTGGTGGATATGAGTGTCGCTTCACTCTGCTCACTTGCCCCAAATGTGTTGGCGGCTTTCACATAGAAAAAATAGTTCTCTTCTGATTGCAGTGAAACTCTTAACTGATGATCCTTAATACCAGATACAGACCTGAAAAGTATTGTGAAACCAAAACATGCTTATTAGAGAGATTAAACATCTTTCAAGATCCCTAAGGCCATCAATTCCTATTGATACTTCAAAGGAAAGATGTGGAAAAACAGTGACCAAACAGCATCGGGCGCTGTTTTTCTGCGTCTTGGAGACACCTCCATTGATCTTCAATAGAGGTGTCACCAGCGGTACCGTGCGTGCTGCTATGAAGATGCAGCAGCCCACAGCTTCAAAACACACTGCGTCCGCACCACTCAGGATACACAGAGTGGACACTGTCCCATTCATTAGCACGGGCGACGCAGGGAAAAAGCTGCAGTGGACACAACCCCTCACTCAGTACTTAATCCACCCTTTTTAAAAAAAAACTAAAAATATTGCTAAAGTTTTATGGTATTTTGTTATTTAACTTCATTTTTATTTAAGTTGTAATACAGATTACAATACTGGCCACATACATCATATGTATTATTAATTTAGAGTTTAGTTCAACATGTACTTTGTACAATATATATTTGTTTGCTAATTTTGTGGCCAATTTTGAAGGTATCACCTGTCCATACCTTTGCCAGATTCACGCCGCAACCCATGTACTGTGGTGTATAGATCTAGCCACACATTTTGGACCCAACTTTGAACATTCTCAAATATGAGATTAACCTTAGAAAGATAATGGGTAGTTGCGCACAACCTTTAGCAGTGATTACACAGCTATAGT
>CM070032.1:29331580-29342052 GCA_036250615.1 Ptychadena robeensis
TTTTGGGGGTGAAAAAGTGCGTCTTATTGCCCGGAAAATACAGTATATTAGATTCACAAGCACTGCGGCTATTTACCATGTACTGTATGGACAGGTATTATTTCTAATCTTTCCTTCAAATAAAATTTGCATATATATTGAGCCACTGCAGATGATGGTGTACATGATGATGTACATAAGATTTGGCACAATTGGGAAGTACAACATAAAATAAACTTGAAAATCACATTATGCAGACCAAGTACACAAACTGGCTTCAGGCAAGCGCAGTTCCTGGAAACCTGTGACAGCAGGACAGAAAGGCATCACATTCACTTCTGCAGGCTGTTCAGTGAAGATATTTTTAGCTGCAATGGAGGTTATTAAAAAGCTGTACTTACTGGGTAATCTTTCTGTAGAGATGGAAGAACTGGTTCAGGTAGAGCTTCCGAAAAAAAAAGAAAAAAAAAAAAAAGGGTAAATATTGTACTCAAGCTTTCTTTTATTACAAGTATATACTAATCATTGATTCATTTTGAAATGTATATATCAGGGGTAATAAGATGGGCTACGACTTTTTGCACTGCACATGCGTCTCATCACCCCAGGCTACCCCAAATCACTAAAAACACAGTTAAGTGTAGTAACTGTTAATGTTGGACCACTGTGATCATTTTAAAGATCAATTACTATAGAATACACCAAGTTGTTTCCTATGTGTAACAATCTTTTGATATGGTAAATCAGGGGCGACCATGGTCATAACTCCAAACAATTACTCTACCCAAAAATTGATTTTACCAATACAAATAGCTCATTGTTCTGCGCATGCTATATACAAAAAATATATATATTACTGGTAAAAATATTTTAGGAAAAAAAAAAAAAATCTCATCATCCATAATGTAAATTTTATAAATTGTTAAAAAGTAAGGTCTTTTCACTGGATGCTGAACAAGCATGATCCAGGGTTGTGTTAGGATGTAAGAGGTAGCTTAAGACTCTGCAGAGATGTCTTCCCCCTCTTTTCAGCCCACTCCCTGTTCATCTTTTCACAAAGCCCTTTCGCCTCCTGTGTATGGCTAATCATGCAAAGCGTGTCTTTCCTCACTAATGATGACTGTTCTGCTGCAGAGTCAGTTAAAGCTGTGAGTAACAGTCAGGCCCACAGGGAGAGAACCATCAGACTCAGCCCACACAAGACCCAGCCAACACACTCGTCCCAGACAATGCTCAGCACGGAGCAAGCTCACCCGCTGTGCACAGCTACCAAAACGCCAACAAATTACAGGAGTTACTTACTTTGTAAATAGTGCAAAACCATTAAAACAAGACTGTAGCTGCTCAGGGTTCCCCGGCTGGCATCATTTATGTTATGGTGACTGGCCCACCTCTTAACAACCAGTACTAAAGGACGAATGCGGCTCTCTACTGCAAAATGAGAGTGAGAAAGTCTGGATTAATGACAGTTATCAGTATAGTCACAAGTTCTGGTAACTTCGTTGGTGCAGTCATTCATATTAGCTCTACAATCTTACAAAAGCTAAATCTTTGGAGACTTGGAACTGAATTGAACGGACACAAAAGCAAATGAAAAACTACAAAGGCCCCCCCATACACGTATCAATCCGCAGGCAATTTTGGGACAATCAAGTGCTGTTCACGCTGCTCACTCGGGGGTAGATCAGAAAACGGAGGCGCTCACCTAGAGGGATCGACCAGAATAGCAGCGCAAGTTCATTGTTTTTGTGGCAGTGCTTTTCTGGATGATGGCTATAGTTTGGATGGTGACCAGGGTCACCAAAGTATGTCACAGGAATCTATGTGCGAGTAGCACATATCGAGATTCCCGTACGTATGGTTCACTGGCCGAACGTTTGAGAATCCATATGTGTATGGCTAGCTTAAGGTCATAACTTAAACATGGCTGAGCAACTGGTTTTTTTTAAAGTGATACCATGAAAAGTTAATGCATCTGTAACACTTAACCTTCTGGGTGTTCCGCAGGCGGCACGTTTTTTTTTTATAAACCATGCCATTGGCAATCGCGGCGGAGCACAACATACATGCCGATGCTCCAGATCACCCGGGTAATCCAACTGACAGGCGAGTTTCTCACTAGTTAACTCAGGCCAAATTTGATGATGGATAAAACTCAGCCCGAGTTACACCCAGGAGGTTAATGGATGGTCTTGCAAGTGTTTTCCATGCAAACACATGAAACTGTATTCAAATAGAAGATACAGCATTTAATGTTCCCCGGTTACAAGATAAAGCTTCAAAGCGTCATGTGAACTGCACCCCGTTGACCTGAGCTGGAGACCATATTTTAGCTCTATAAGAAGCACTCACCACCACCCCCTCAAATTCAGCAGGAAAAGGTTTGTGCAACTTTAAGTGGGAATACTAGGACAGTATACTGTCTGGGCATTCACAGTGAGAAAAACTGACTGACTTTAGGGCAATTAACTTACTGTGTGCATAGGTTCGGAGAAGGAATGTGTTTCTGATTCCCACAACATTGTTCACATTCAAGTCAAACTCCACACCACTAGCAAAAGGAGATACACAGGTTAAAGTATGACACCAAAATAATCCATGTTACTGCACAATACTGATTTGTATACCATGCCAATGGTTAACAGTCTTTTCCAATGTGGAAACCACAAAAAGCATGCATGTTGCCTCCGAGTTACTGTACAGCCTAATCTGTGCATTATTTACAGGTAAAATGCAAGGACAGCATCTAAACATTAGATCGCTAATCTAACTACTTGACTACGGTGACCCTGTCATCTGCCCATTTCAGCTAAATAATATTAAATATAATTAACTTCCCCCACTACTTCTTGGGAAGGTATCCTAACTGATCCAAATTGCCTTCACGGTCTACAGCCTGTAGACTGTGAAGGCAACTGGGATCAGTTATAATACCTTCCAGGTACATCCTCCACCTCGGAAGACGGCACATTCATAGGTTAGACTGCATATTTATAGTGTCCTTCAGCCTGCAGTACACTATGAATGTGCCGTTGAATGTGCCATCTACCCAGGTGGAGGATGTACCTGTCCCTCGTAAACAAATCATGACCTGACTACTGCCACCTTAGATCTGAGGAACATTATATATTTTGCCTTTATTTGCATATTAGTTAAATCCACATGAGGCTTCACACACACAGTAGATTTTGCATGCCTGGATTTTGAACAATCTAGCATGGGTACATCTGATATGATTTAGTGTTCTGCCAAGGTCAGATGATTTGACAACGAGGACTACGGTAGTCCCCTCTACCTGGCTGCTAAGCAGCATATATTTATATCATTATAACGTTTTAACTTTAAACACAAAAATAAAAAAGAGAAAAAGTAATCAAACCACTTGATTTGGTGATTGCATGAGAATCTTAAATAGTGTAGTATGACATTGAGAGTACAAGCAGTATTTATCATAAAGCCATATTTACCTGACTTTGTCCCTGAACTTAACAATTGGCACTTTAGCTCTGATGAGTTGAGGTCTTTCAATATACGCTAAAACACAAATATGCAAAGCACGGTCAAATCACACAATTTAAAGAAGACGAAACAAAGAAATTCTACTATTCTACTGTTAGAGAACAAAGTACAAACTGGTTACATTACACCAGTGGTTCCCAAACTGGGGAGTGGCGGGTGTGCAAGAAGGTATTCCAGGGGGGGGGGCGCTGGCCCTCATTCTTTACCAGTTTGAATAGAAAAGGGGGGCCCTGCAATGAAAGTATGGAACCACTGCATTACACTAAGGACTTAAGCCCCCATACTAGCTTTGTATTTCCGTCGATCTCCCGGCAGATTGACTGAACGTGAGGACGTCATCACGTGAGGCCAGTCGTGCAGAGAATCGTCCAGAGATTTGGGCACACAACGTGGGTGGCTTACGGTATTTGCAGTGATGGGAGACCTTTTGCAGTCGTGGGTGTCCTTTTGAGGTTAGTGTCTGCTTTGCGGAGGGGTCTTATTTCACATTTTTTTTCAAGAAGGGGGGGGGGGGGGGGGGTCTTATTTGATGGGGAGGTCTTATTATCGGGGAAGACTGTTGTTACAACAACCACAGGGTATATTGCATTTCACCCACGGTTGCCCATAGACATAGAATGTAGTTGGGGTGAATGACTGCCCACAACAATCACACCACTGAGTGATGTGGTCGTGGTTACAGGACGGCTGCTGATGCTTCTTCATGTGAACTAAACCTACAATGATGAAAACTGTATATACTTACAAAGTCGAGTATAGAAATGTTTTTGGAGTAAGCTTAGTATGTGTCTTGCTTCTGTTTTCTGATTCATCTGCCAAAAAAGAAATTTTGTTTTGCATTTAAGAGGGAAGAAACAAGGTTTTAGATATATTGCATATGAATACTTTGTACTTTCACTTCCTGTTAACCCATCTATGGCAAGCTGCATTTTCATCAAAATACACAGAATTGGCATTGGTACACTAATGTAGCACTGGACAATTGTCAATATATGGTCGGCAACATCCTTTTTTCTCATCTATGGAATGACAGTGTTTGTACTGGTTGGCAAACAATTTCCTCTATCCTTGCTGCAAGCATAATCATCCAATACCGGATATATCATATTACTATTATTACACTGAGATAGAAGATCACTACATGGGATTTGTCTCTGGGTGTGACTAGGTGGAATATTATGGATTCAGCGTTACCTGCTCCTGTGTAGTCTCTAGACCTAGAGGGGAGAAGATACTACCAGGGGACATAAAGTGGCTTTGTTACAAAATTAAAGGCCCCCATACACGGGTCGGATTCCGGGCCGATCGATTCCGGGCGCGTGCACGTGAATCGATCGTGCCGGAATCGTGTGCAGCCCACCTTGTCCGTCTGATCACGTCCGATCGTTCGGGGGCCCAGAATCGGATCCGTCAGAGAACCAACATGTTTGTTTTTTTGATCCGATTCTGCACAGATCAGGGGGAGTTGCCATTTGTGAGGTGGAATCGGACACGGAATCGTCCCGGAATCCGTTGGACAAGGTGGTATGCAGCGATGGATACTCTTAATTGGCCGATTAATCACACCTGCGATTCCCGGCAGAATCGCCGGAATCGATCGGATGATGAATCGATTGGACATGGAATCCGACACGTGTATGGCTAGTTTAATATAACAGGGATCAAGACAAACCACTGATGGTCATTTGGAGGAAAATCTCAGAAAAACTTTTTGTAAAGGCCATAGGTGACTCGAGAAACCGATTTATTTTCAATAGTTTACCCAAAAGCAGTATTTGTGATATATAAAGTGCCAAGTATGGTTAGTCATCTCTTGACTAGCAAAACTTGTTTATTTTGACGGCAAGGTGTACACGCCCTGAAATTGTATGGGTGTTCTCACCTGTATATTTAATATTTAATTGCTCCAGTTGTATTTTCATATAGCATAAAAATTAAGAGGAAAATTCTATATTATTGCAAGTGCCAAGTACCAACTTTGTTCTTAAGCCCCCATACACGCAGCATTTGCTGAGCTGCCGAGTGATGACTCCATCACACTGCCACCAGTCGCTCAGAGAATCGGTCCTGGTCCCCATCCAAAGAAATTAAATTGTTGGTTCGCTGGCTGATCGCAATTTGGGCCACATAGATTGGTCGCTCCAGGTGGCCAGCTGCGATCCGCAGGCGATCAATGCGTGTATGGGGGTCTTCAGAACACATCCACTCCACTTTTGGACGAAATATGCGTTAGCTCTCCAGACCAGCCACTCTGTATCCAGCTTATCCCAACATAATATATACCCACTACAAAAATAATGTGCAGTCAGTAGAAGCATTCTAAATTTTAACTTTTCTCTATTTTAAGATGGTGATCCTTTACCTCCTGTGCGTTACACACATGGCCCGGTTTTTTTGTCTTTTAACCGCGCCGCACACAACATGCTCCGCCGAGATTACCCACCTGCCCGGAGGTCCCGTGCATAACTCCGGCATCACTGGAGAAGCTGGAGTTATGCTGGAAAAAGGCAATGTCCCTCCATTTACATGGAGGTCTATGACGCTGCTTACCCCCGCCCCCTTCGTGTCACCGGTGACGCGATCGGGGGCAGACCTGGAAGCATCAGCATACATGGGGAATCCGGCGGACAGGTACGTTTTCCCAGAGTTAACTCGACCAAACACGCAGGAGGTCAAGCATGTCCCTTATGCTTTATACTTGGGTGCAAGTAATGTTTAATATGTTATTTTTAGATATTACAGGAAACAACGTGAAAACCTCAGATTGTGTAACTGAACAAGAAGTTGTTTAAGTTCTAATGCTGCACAGAGAATTGTGCTTACATTACAAAACTGCCAAAAGAACAAGTAATACACTTCCTCAATAGAAAAAAAAGATGAATGAATGTAACCAGCAAATACACCTTGTATACAGAGAAAGGGGAATGTAAATACTTACTGGCTCCTCTTTGATAACCAAGCACAAATCTGCATCACTGGTCCTTGTACCAAACCCATTGAGCGAAGAGCCAACCAAATACAGCCTGCTCTCTGTAAAGAGTTAAAGGATAAGCATGAAACAAGATAAGAGGAAGCAAATGGTTCAAAACAGCTGTCGAAGTACCTACGGGGAAAGATTTGCTGAATTTCCCTCTGGAGTTCTGCTCGACAGACATCTTTCTTTTTCAAGTCAGTGACTTGCTGCTGACAGGCTTGAAATAGGTCCAAGATCTGCTGGCTCAGCTGTAGCAGAGTAACAGGAACAGAAAACATGTTTCAGGTCACAAAGATGAATTTTGTGTTGCATTTCAAACAGATGTGGCCTAATGCCTGTACACCATTACGTATAAGAATGTCAGCCCGTATTCAGTCTCTGCACACAGAAAACTCTGACAGGAGGCAGTTATATTGCTAGTACCTCCACTGATCATACGAAGCCCTAAAAGGGAACCTGTCAGGATTAGGATTAGAAAGGAGCTCATATTATAAGGTTTTGGTAGAACAAAAGTACATTGTACAGAAATTGTATGGTAAGATTATAAGATGTATGGTGGCTTCAACACTAGGTTTACACTTGGCAGTCCCCAAAAATCTCAGGTGGCGTTATGGAGACATTGGCATGACATGTCCAATCCACCCATTGCGTGCTATTGGGGTGCTGCATCTTTCAGTTTAGAGTGCGATATTTGCCATGTCTGCAACACCCTACACTTTCCATGAGCAAGCCGTGCCCAAAAACACATCGGGCACGTTTTCATCACAGCAAATAGTGTGCCTATTGGTTATAGGCACCTGACTTCGTTGCCTCTCGTTGCACAGACAGATCCACAATGCCCAGCGTTGTTGATGCATTTAGTCTGTTGCGACCCCCGTCATAACACAAGTATAGATTGGCACGTCGTAGAGGGATGCAGGGGGCGTCTGTACTATGCAGTTTTCCCCACGGTCTCTGTGTGACGACCATGGGTACATCCCTTGAATTCTGCTATGGGAAAACAATATGCCAGTCTATACTGGCGCCATGACCCACATAGGGGGGGGGGGCTTAGTGTAGACCCAGCCCAACAACTAGACGGCTGCTGCCCTTTCCAGTTGACACTTTTTTTTGTTGGAACGGTTTAGTACAAGTCATGCTTACCTTGTCTTTAGCAACAGGCAAAGTGGTTTCTATGAGGTCAAACAACCAGGTATCTCCAGGAGATGAAGGTTGCCCATTTAACTCATGTTGTGGAGATGCCAGCCTAAGCGGCAGTCCCCCAGTTCCTGGGTGAGGGTGGCGGAGTTCATCTCTTAAAGGCACTGCTTGGTGAATGACAGGTGAAGGCTGTTGAGGGGAATGAAACCGTTGTCTTTTTACTTCAAACTGCCCTTTGCCCTCATCGCTTCTCCTCCTAAAGTGAAATGAAACAAAAACAAATGTACTATTGTAATCTGTCACAAAGATAAACCACCACCAGAAATAAATGCAACAAGATTGTGATATATATATATATATATATGAAAGAACTCCTGTGACTTGGAGGTGAAGGTGAGCGACAACTTGAAAACGGTGTTCTGTACCAATTATCAACACAAACAGATGAAGGGGTCGTCACTGCTAACCACTTCCTAAAATGCTAGTTGCCTGGCTGTCATTTTTTTAAAGCCTGCACCGTACTTTTCGGACCATGAGGTGCACTCTCCCACTCTGGCTGTGCCTGTGTCCCTAGAAGCTGCAGATTTATTGCCCTTTCCATGGACACGGAAAGAGGGATAGATGGCAGTTCATCTCTCTCTCTCTTCATTGCTTATACCAGCAGGGCTGTGCTGCTCTGCTGGCATCAGCAATAATACAGTTCAGATGGGAGATCCAGACACCAGCCGGCATCTCTCATCTGACAGCTCCCCAGCTTATCTCTTTGCCAGGAATCCAAGGCGTGGCCATGGGGGTCGCGTATTCTGACCATAAAATGCAGGCACCCCCCCCTCCATTTTGGGGGTGAAAAGGTGCGTCTTATAGTCCTAAAAACTTGTGTCCCAAGTCAGGGCCCTCCAAGTATTGAAGCAGATGGTCAGCATAACAGCCAGGCATTAAGCATTTGCTAAAGTGGAGGACGGAATTCTTTTAGGACAGGATTATACTTTACAGTTTAATTCTGAAAAATCGATATACTCCACAGTGCATAACTTAACCTCTTTGTACAGTGAGAAAAATGGAACCTGAAGAACTTACCGTAAAAGTGATTCAAAATGTAGGATCTGTCTAAGTAAAAAGGGTAATCTGGGCAAAAAAGAACCCAAATTCACTTTTTTTACATCTTCAAATTGCAAACAAAAAAGCACATTATAAAAATCTAGAATATAAAATACAGCATTTTTTTTATGGACCAAAACGGAGCACCATCCAAATCTCTGCACCTAAAGATACAGCCTGAGGACTTGCCATTACAGATCACTGTGGGTGTCATTTTGGCAGGGTACTAATTAAACAGAAACATTCAGGCTCATTTATAATTTAAATCACAGGAGAAAACTAGGAGAGACTAGAAACCCTAGAACCCAGGCGCCCAACCTGAGGCCCTTTGGGCGTTATTGAGTGGTCCCCCTCAGTCCTCCACTTGTGGCCCCCCCAAACCTAACTGTTGCATAGGGTTCACAGTGCCCTGGGCAAGAAGTTAATGGACAATGACTCTCACTTAACATTCTAATCTCGGTTTATTACACCAGGCTACATAAACACATCCTTATGTACACATGACACAAAATGTGCATTACCATACTTCAGTGTTCCCTAATGTTTGAAGTATCATTTAAAACAAGTTTTGTTATTTATTATTTGTCATTTATTCAATTATAAAATGCTAAAAAAGTCAGCACAGATTGAAAATGTTATGTGTGGCCCTTTAGTGATGCCAAGGGCCACACTTGTGGCCCTTTATATCAATTCAGTTGCCCATCACTGCTCTAGAAGGTGGCCATACATGGGTGTCCATGATGTGCAGGTTCACGGTGGTCGATTGTTCAGGAATCGATTGGGGCCACCCAAGAAAGCTCGATCAAACAGGGAACCAACATATTGGCAAATCCCTGTAAGATTGTCATTACTTTGGATGCGGATCGAGGGTCATCACACTGCACTTGAGGCTCTATAGATTGAGCGGACATGACCCGTGTATGCCCACCTTAACTTAAATCACACCTTCCAACATTCAAATTGAAGCATTATACCTTATCCAAAGACCTTCATACCAAGGTTGGGGCATGTAATTGGAGAGGGTGGCTACACGACTTCCATTCTGGTCTTGGACAATCACCTCCCCCGTAGCACATTTTATGGTGACTGCTGTCTACACAACCTTATTTGATGTCAAAACTGGGGTATGTAAAAGCTCTGGACAAAACATCTTACACATAAGTCGATGTAAATGCGACAAACTACTAGGTATACCATGACCTGGTCAATAATAAAGACACATACTCTATCCTGCCTCAGAATTATGAAAATGATGCAACCCGCTATTTTCTACAGACATCTTTTTTTAATACAGAATATGCTTTTTTCAAAAGCCATATAAAAAATAAAAAAAACAAGTACCGTAGATACATAACAACCCCATGGAGACATGACTACACTGCACAGGCATACCCCAAGGAAACAACTCACTCACTGGTTACAGATTAGACCCTTTCTATGCAACTAGGTGTTTTCCAAGAAGGTAACAATATATTTAGCAAGTGCATATCGCAGTAAACATGATATTGTTCATTTGTCACAGCAAAATCTGAATTACCACATATACCGCGTATCAAAATCTTACTTCAGAAGCCTCCATCTTATGTTTTAACAGACAACTCACAAATTCTCAAAGCCGGCTATTTATTATTATTCTTTTATTTGTTATAGGATATAAGTTGAGGGAATTATTTTACATGGAACAATGAACTAAATAGTGAGCTCAAACTGTATTTTATACAATAAAAGAATAAAGGCTGGGTCTACACTATTCCACCCCAGC
>CM070032.1:29342062-29357212 GCA_036250615.1 Ptychadena robeensis
ATGGGCACCTTGTGCCATATAGCACCCAACACGTCAATACTGCGTCTTATACACTTCTATTGGCAAATTTCTAGTCTATTGGTTTGCAGGCAGGCAAACAATGGGTGCGGCGCGTGTATCCGGTGCGGCCGTGGGACACCCCTGCATCACTAACACCTGGGCGGCTTTGTGAATCCACACCACCTCCCAACCGTAGGCAGGACGCACCAGTATAGACTGGTACGTCATTCCCTATAGGGAATTACAAGGGGCTGCTGCACTGTGCTGTTTTACCTGCGATCTACATGTGGAAAAAACGCTCAGTTTTCCGTAGTGTAGACACAGCCTAAAACTGGTCATTGTGAAGCTGCTTATTTACTCCCTGTAGTGTGAAAGGATTTTTAAAGCATCCCTATAGTTCTATTCAGAGCTAAGCTTGTAAGGTTATGCAGCCCCTAAATATTACTTAACCTCCTGGGAGGTTTGCCCAAACTCAACCTGCGCCCGTGCCGGGATCGGGCACAACAGCCGCCTCTCTGTGTGCCTGCGGCTCTGTAGGAGAGTCGCAGACACACAGAGCCCTTCCGGCCCCGTGTCTTCGGCGTCATCTGTTAGACACTCTTGGTCCTTCCATTTCGTTTTGAATAATTTCTACAAATGATCATTATGTTAATGTCATCTCTACTTTAGGCTCCTGTGTTTTCTTTTAGAATTTGCGAATATGAAGAGGATTTACGTTTTGGTTCTTCTGTGATCTCTGCACTTGTTTTACTATACCATTGCTGTAACCCATTTCTTTATAAATATCTGTGTAGCCCCCATAGTCTCCCACCGCTCCAATGTGACTTCTGCAGACAGCTGTGCAAATATTAACTGCAGAGCTCTAGCTTTGAGGCCACATGGGGGTGTCAGAATTCTACAGAGACCACTTTTTCCAGAGAGCATAGGTTGTTTTCTATAGTTGCCGGCAGGTCCCTCAACTCACCAGCTGCTTTCAACTCATGTCGCATGCATTCATTTAGAAAGGCATTGAGACAAACTGAACCGCTTGTGGTACGTTGTGGTACGGTGCCCAGCTACTGGAAAACATGAATGTTCTTGCACCTCAAGGGGACAGATGTGAATTAGCTTTCAGCACTTATTTGACAAACCTAGGCAAGTCTCAACATCGTGCAACAATAACAGCATCACTATACTTCCATCTCTGCAACTTGCCAGAGGAATAAAGCCATGTCCAACACAAGTTATGATTTATAAAATTACACATATCAATATTTCAGTAATAAGCCTGCACACATATCAACTTATGTTGAAGTAGGTTAACAAAAGATTATCAACACATTTCACTCTAAGTAATTTATTACTGCAATCACATACATCACAAGTGATTTTATAGAGACACCAAAACTCACTTCCTGTTCTGGAATGTAGAGGAGGAACTTGGGCTGACTACAGGGCTGCCATTTCCATATGACCATGGCGGTGACGACACTGGAAGCATAGGCAGAGGACTTCCACCCATCAGCATTCTAGAAAGACTAACAAAATGACATATTATTAGGAACTTAAACAGCAAGTTGACAGAAAGAAACTTCGAATACTGAATTTTTTAATGGTTTCAATGGCCTTAGCAACAGTTTGTGGCTAAAGATTTGGCTCATGAGCACCAGTACACAAGTGTCCAAAGGCACTAAAGGTGACCACACATGCATTGATAGCCGTTCAATTGATGGACCCTCAAGCACAGCGTGATGAAGTCACAACACTGCGCTCAAACTACATTGATTGAACGAGAATCAATACACAGCGCAGTCAATCCCGTTCCATAATTCAAGAATGCATGGCACATGATAGACAGGTTCTCCATCGATAATGGTAGAACACGTTTGCACTTGCCGGCACTGCGTTATGTGTTACCATGTAATGCGCATAAAGCAGAGGTTTTAAGATGCAGTGTGCACACGTTGTCACTGACAGTATACAACACAGGGAGCATAGTGTGAAAGAGCCCTAACTGGATCTATTGTCCCATACTTCAGCAGAGAGATCTCTTCTGGTCATATTTACCACTTGTGACTATAGTGTCATATGTGATCGTATGATAGGAGCTGCTCCAGAGCAGGGATTTATCACATGCACCTTAGTTGCAGAGTGTACTACCAGGTTACTGGGATCTTCAGAAGAGATTGGCGGTGGGACCATCCATGTGTCTCTGAGGAAGGGTGGCTTTATATAAATCAGATGCTACCAAGTAACACATATCAGGGGAGTACTCGGTAAACAACACTTACAGCTAGAACAAGGGGCGTTCATATGAAAACTTGAATGAACCTGAGTCAGCCTTTGATATTAAACAAAGTTGTTCCCTGTAATAACTACTCCTTCAAGTGACACAAACGCTCCATGGAACTGTCTGGGGAACAAGAAGGGTTACGCTCAGTGTTCTGGGGAGAAGCCCATTAAAGGTGAATGTAATTCCTTAGTACAATGCACAGTAATGTAAATGTGCTGATGGACTGCAAGTGTCCACACGCCCAGCTCTGTCACCCCTTCCATGGGTCACCCCCCAGCTCTGTCACCCCTTCAGCTCTGTCACCCCTTCCATGGGTCACCCCTGTCACCAGAACCCCTTCCACCTGGGTCCACCCCCCATCTCCTGGTCACCCCTTCCATGGGTCACCCCCAGCTCTGTCAATCCCCTTCCAGGGCTCCCCCATCTCTCCCCCTTCCTGGGGTCCCCCCTCATCTTCTGTCACCCCTGTCCCATGGGTCACCCCCCAGCTCGGTCAACCCACCTCCATGGGTCAACCCCCCCCCCAGCTCTGTCCCCTCTTCCATGGGTCAAACCCCCTCAGCTCTGGTCCCCCTTCCCTGGTCACCCCCCCCCAGCCCGTCACCCCCTTCCATGGGTCACCCCACCCCCCCAGCTCTGTCCCCCCTCTCCTGTCACCCCCCCCCCCCCCCCCGACCTGTCACCCCTTCTGGGTCACCCCCCCAGCCTCGGTCCCCTCTCATGGGTCACCCCCCCACTCTGTCCCCTCTCCTGGGTCACCCCCGCAGCTCTGTCCCCTCTCCATGGGTCACCCCCCCTCAGCTCTGTCCCCTCTTCCATGGGTCACCCCTCCCGCCCCCTCTTCCATGGTCACACCCCCGCTCTGTCACCCCTTCCATGGGTCACCCCCCAGCTCTGTCCCCTCTTCCATGGGTCACCCCCCCGCTCTGTCCCCCTCTTCCATGGGTCACTCACCCCCCACTCTGTCCCCCTCTTCCTGTTTCGCCCCCCAGCTCCTGTCCCCCCTCTTCCATGGTCACCCCCCAGCCTGTCCCCCTCTTCCATGGGTCACACCCCCAGCTCTGTCTCCCTCTTCATGTGGTCACCCCCCCATGCTCGTCCCCTCTTCCATGGGTCACCCCCCCCCCCAGCTCTGTCCCCTCTTCCATGGGGTCACCCCTCAGCTCTGTCCCTCTTCCATGGGTCACCCCCAGCTCTGGTACCCCTCTCCATGGGTCACCCCCCCAGCTCTGTCCCCTCTTCTTCCATGGGTCACCCCCCACTCTGTCCCCCCCTTCCATGGGTCACCCCCTCAGCTCTGTCCCCTCTTCCATGGGGTCCCCCCCAGCTCTGTCCACCCCCAGGTCACCACCCCCCACCTCTGTCCCCTCTTCCATGGTCAACCACCCCTCGAGCTCTGTCCCCTCTTTACCTGGTCACCCCCAAGCCCTGTCCCCCTCTACCATGGGTCACCCCCTCAGCTCGTCCCCCCCTCTTCCTGGCCCCCACCCCCCCCCAGCTCTGTCCCCCTTCCATGGGTCCCCCCCCTCAGCTCTGTCCCCTCTTCCAAGGTCCCACCCCACTCTGTCAACCCCTTCCACTGGGTCACCCCCAGCTCTGCCCCTCTTCCTGGGTCACCCCCTCAGCCGTCCCCTCTTCCTGGGTCAACCCCCCTCACCTCTGTCCCCTCTTCCATGGCTCCACCCCCCCTCGGCACCCCTCTTTCCATAGCTCCACCGCCCACAGCTCTGTCCCCTCTTCCATGGCTCACACCCCCAGCTTCTGTCCCCCTCTTCCCTGCTCACACCCCCCATACCCCCAGCTCTTCACCCCTCCATGTCTTCACACAACCCCCCCGCTCTGTCACCACCCCTCCTGGCTCCACACCCCCCAGCTTTCTGTCCCCTCTTCCATTGGCTCACACCGCCCAGCTCTGTCACCCCCTCCCTGTCTCACACACCCCCCAGCTCTTTCACCACCGCCTCCTGGCTCACAACACCCCCCAGCGACTTTCATCACCGTCGCCCGCCCCTTCCATGGCTCACACCCCCAGCTCTGTCACCCCTTCCATTGGCTCACACCCCCCGGGCTCCTGTCACCCATATCCATGGCTCATAACCCCCAGCTCTGTCACCCCCTTCCATGGTCACAACCCCCCCAGCTCTGTCCCCACCCACCCCTTCCATGTCTCCACCCCCCCAGCTCTGTCATCACCGCCCTTCCATTGCTCACACACCCCCCCCCTGCTCTCTGTTCACCGCCTCCATTTCTCACACCCCCCCGCTCTTTTCACCCCCCCCCTCCATGTCTCACCCACCACCCCCCATCTCTTCACTCCCCCTGGGCCCTTTCTCCACCACCCTATTCTCTGTCTCCTTCCTGGTCATTTCTCCCAAGACCGAGGCAGCCCCCCATCTCTGTCATCCTCCTGTGCTAAACATAACACCCCCACTCTGTCCCTCTTCCATGGCTCACCTCCCCCCAGCTCTGTCCCGTCATCCATGGCTCACCAACCCCCAGCTCTGTCCACTCTTCCAATTGCTCACAAAAACCCCCAGCTTCTGTCCCGTCTTTTCCATGCTCACACCACCCAGCTCTGTCCCCCCATCTTCCATGGCTCACACCCCCCAGCTCTGTCCCCCTCTTCCATGGGTCACCCCCTCAGCTCTGTCCCCCTCTTCCATGGGTCCACCCCCTCAGCTTTCTGTCCCCCTCTTCCATGGTTCCCACCCCCATCTCTGTCACCCCTTCCATGGGTCATCCCCCACTCTGTCCCCCTCTCCATGGTCACACCCCTCAGCTCTGTCCCCCTTCCATGGTCCCACCTCAGCTCTGTCCCCCTCTTCCATGGTCTTCCTACCCCCCCAGCTCTGGCACCTCTTCCTAGCGTCCTCCCCCCCAGCTCTGTGTCCCCTCTTTCTTCCATGGCTTGCACACACCCCAGCTCTTTCCCCCTCTCCATGGCTCACACACCCCCCCAGCTCTGTCACCCCCATGGCTCACACACCCCCCATCTTACTGTCACCCCCTCCATGGCTCACACACCCCCCAGCTCTGTCCCCTCTTCCATGGCTCCGACCCCCCAGCTCTGTCACCCCCCTCCATGGCTCACACACCCCCCGCACTGTCCCAACCCCCCCTTCCATGGCTCACACCCCCCATCTCTGCCTGTTCACCCCTTCCATGGCTCACCCCCCCCCAGCACTGTCACCCTTCCATGGCTCACACACACCCCCCAGCTCTGTCACCCTTCCATGGCTCCACACCCCCCACTCTGTCCACCCCCCTTGCCATGGCTTCTCACCCCCATCTCTGTCACTCCCCTTCCATGTCTCAATCACAGAGACCCCCCATCTCATTTCAACCCCCTTCCATTTCTCACACCCTACCCCCACTCTTGTCACCAACCTCCTTTTCTCACCGGAACAGCCCCCCCCAGCTCTGGTCAACCCCTCCATGGCTCACAACCCCCCAGCGCTCTGTCACCCCTCCATGGCTCACAACACCCCCCAGCTCTCTGTCATCCCCTTCGCATGGCTCACAACCCCAGCTCTGTCATCCCTTCCTTGCTCACAATCCCCCCCGGCTCTTGTCATCATCCCTTCATGTCTCACAACACCCCCAGCTCTTTCCAACTCTTCCAGGTCGCACCCCCCAGCTCTGTCCCGGTCTTCCATGGCTAACCCACCCGCTCTGTCACCCCTCCATGGCTCAACCCCCAGCTCTGGTCACCCCTCCATGGCTCCAACCCCCAGCGTCTGTCCCCCCTCCCTGGCTCACAACCCAGCTCTGTCACCCTTCCATGGCTCACACACCCCCCTGCTCTGTCACCCTCTGTCTCACATACACCCCCTCCATGGCTCGACACACCACGCAGCTCTGTCACCTCTCATGGCTCACACACCCCCAGCTCTTGTCACCCCTCCGGGCCTCACACACCCCCCCATGGCTCACACACCCCAGCTCTGTCCACCCCTCCCATGACTCACACCCCGCAGATCTGTCTATCACCCCTCCCATGGCTTCACCCACCCTCAGCTTCTGCCCAAACCCCTCTCATGGCTTCACACAACCCGCAGACTGTCACCCCTCCATGGCTCACACGCCCCCAGCTCTGTCACCCCCCCCCCTCCATTGCTCACACACCCGCATATCTTGTCACCCCTCCATGGCTCACACACCACGCAGATCTGTCACCCCTCCATGGCTCCATCACCCAGCTCCGGTCACCCCCGCCATGGCTCCACCGCCGCAGCTCTGTCACCCCCTCCGGCTTACACAATACACCCGCCCTCTGTTCCACCCCCTCATTGCTCACACCCCCAGCTCCTGTCACCCTCCATGGCTCACTCCCCAGCTCTGCACCCCGCCATGGCTCCCACACCTTCGCTCTGTCCCCCCCTTCATGGCTCCCACCCCCGATCTCTGTCACCCCTCCATCTTACACACCCGCAGCTTCTGTCACCCCTCCTGCTCCACACACCGCATCTTCTGTCACCCGCCATGGGCTCACATCCCCAGCTCTGTCACCCCCGCTTCCATGGCTCACACACCCCCAGCTCTGTCACCCCTCCATGGCTCACATCCCCAGCTCTGTCACCCCTCCATGGCTCACACCCGCAGCTCTGTCACCCCTCCATGGCTCACATCCCCAGCCCTCCGACTCACTTGTGGCGCAGCAGGTGCTCGGTGCCCAGCAGCTCCCCGCTGCGGAGTTGATGGGAGTGGGAGGGGAGCAAGGGACTGCGGCCCAGGCTGGGGGAGTGCGGGTACATTCTCCTCCGGCTCGGGCCGCACATCAGTCTGGGGTTGCCAGGCCGCAGCCAGCCGCTTTCCTGACTGGTCAGTCCGAGGAGGAAGCGGTGTAGGGCAGAGGCGTATGACAGGAAGTCGGAGTAAATATGGCGGACAGCAGCTGAGACACGGGGGAGGCTACAACACAGCACTCATGGAGAACCGGTGTAGCGGTGAGGAACAAACGCAAAGATAAGCAACATGCGTCACATGGCTGCAGGTGACCAATCAGGGGACAAGACTCAAACCTGAAACCCCTCCCACGGACAGAGACGGAAAATATCTATGTGTGGCTGGATATTACAGCGACCCCTGGCGGGAGGTTATATGTGGTGACACGAAAACTACACTGTGCTCTGTCACTGCCTGTAACCCTAAACTGGTGCTGAGCTATCCCCTCCCCCAACATATCCTCCGGGGGTATCACGTGATCCAGGCATAGGCACACCTTCCATCCATGCGCCATTCAGTGCACACAGAATATACAGTACACACCAGTAGTCCCCCGCCCCATGATCTGGTATACTGGAGATAATGGCAGCACATTGCTAGATCCTGCCACTTCCATCTCTGCAACATATCTAAGATTCGCCCCTTCCTCTCCCCAGAGATCACCAAAGTCCTGGTACACGCTCTCATCAGCTCTCGTCTGGACTACTGTAACATCATCCTCTCTGGTCTCCCTCTTACTAGACTGTCACCTCTCCAGTCCATCGTGAATGAAGCTGCTAGACTCATTCACTCCAACCGCTCCTCATCTGTTGCTCCTCTCTGCAAATCTCTACACTGGCTTCCAATTGTCCAGAGAATACAATGTGCCTTGCTCCTGTCCCACTTATATTTAAGTACATAAATACACCCCTAACTGCCCCCTCCACTCCTCCAGTGACCTACCTATGACATCCAAACTCATAACATCATCACCTGCGTGGCTTCAAGACTTCTCTAGGGCCGCTCCTACTCTTTGGAACTCTCTCTCTCTTGCCCCATTAGACTTGCTCCTACCTTTTCCACTGAAAACATACCTTTTCAGTCTGGTCTACCCATTATATCTTTCCTAACACCACAACCATGCCAGTCCCATTCCCCCTACCTATTGTATACTCTGTTCCCCAACCTATTAGATTGTAAGCCCGTCCAGGCAGGGTCCTCTTCTGTGTCATAACTTGTATCTGTGTGTTATCTTGTGTTGTACTGCATAATATGTTGGAGCTATATAAATAAATTATTATAATAATTATACGGTGTGTGGATGTATAATGATGACAATGGTTGGGCTTTGGGGATCTGTATCCAATACATATCTATCGTGTCTCCATACAGATGAATGAAGAATTGTCGTCTAATGCTGAGCTACTGAGCTAATAAATGGCTAATACTATAATACTCTTTTACTTTTATTATATGTTCCATCAGCCTAGTCTGTGATTAAATCTCTGCATTCGGCATGGTGCAAACATGGCCCAGTGTTCACAATAGCCTGCATGTTGTAAATAACAACGCAGCGCTTCATGTGCCCTAAACATGAGCAAACTGTGTCCGAGACACCCAGAGGGGACAAGGCCTTCCTCTGTATTTCTGTGTCGGTGCCACTATAATCTTGCTCCCGCCGAGTACATAAAGGTTGGTCGGCCGCAACTATGAGGGAGCCCACCTTGAGTTTTGCAGAAAAAAAGCCGGCAGGTCGGATCGCACACGGATCTGTCCTGCTGGTTTTTTTTCTGCACGATCTTCTGTTCCTGCACTGCAGGCTGTTAACTCGGAGGGGGAGTCTCCTCCCCCTCCGAGTTAATTGGCTACAGTCTGACAGGAGTGTGTTAGTGAAACACACAGGATTCCTGTCCGTTCTGTAGCAGACTGCTCACAGCGTGGTGACGTCTATGGCCGGCTTTACAAGGCCCCTTTCCTGCACTACATGTCCCAGGTTCACTTTAGTGATGAGCAGCATAGGCCATATTCGAATTTGCGATATTTAATGAATAATTCTACTAAAATTTGATTTGATATTTGCAAATTGTGAGTGCATTGTGAAAATGCCTCCCGATTACCTCGAAAATGAATGGTCACATGTGCTATAAGCATCCCAATGCAAAATATCGCGAATATTCGAAATTGCAAAAAATCCACCTCCATAGTCAACAAATTTGGCAATTCTTAGAATAGTCGATATTTGCCAAATATATTCGCAATTTGAATATTCGAGTTCAACACTAGTGCACTTGTGTGACACATTCAGACCCAATACAGTCCCAATAGCTAAGGTAGTTACCACAACACAGGAAGTACCTGGTGCACATATTAAGGTTGCTTTAAATCAAGAATAACTGTAGTAATTGCAATGAAGGATTACCACTGTATGTACAGGATTTCATATTTTTACATCCAGGTTAACGTTCATTATGTGTCTAGTGCCACCTTCAGCGATTTCACCCTTTGTGGTCTATAGGATTCCTTTGTGTCCTCAGTGATGAATGGGTTGCCTGCTATTCTGTGTAATGTATGATTTGAGACCTGTGTACCTCTGTGTGGTCTATGTGTGGTGTATGTTATCAGATAATGTATGACACACTCCAGCCACATGAGGTCCAGCATTGTCTTGCATTAGGAGGAACCCAGAGCAAACCACACCAGCATATGGTCTCACAAGGGGTCTGAGGATCTCATCTTGGTACCTTGGGCAGGTACTGGGCAGGGCTGATCTGAAGAGAAAAGCTAGCCATACACGGCACGGATTCCCTGGCTGATCGATTCAGCACCCGATGGATTCCGGCGATTCCGCCGGCATCCACAGGTGAGAACGATTAGCCAATTAGGGAATCCGATCGTGGCAGCCCACCTTGTACGGCCGGATCCGGGAGGGATCCGTGTCCGATGGCTCGCCTCCCGGACCGCAACGCCCCCTGATCAGAGCAGAATCGGACCGAAAAGACCAACAGGTTGGTTCTTCCTCGGATCCGATTCTGTGCCCCTGATCCATCGGATGGGATCGGACGGGCAAGGTGGGCTGCAGGGGATTCCGGCACGATGGATCCACGTGCACGCGCCCGGAATCCATCGCGCCAGAATCCGTCACGAATCCGTGCCGTGTATGGCAGCCTAAAGAGACAAAGAACACAAAACCTACCTAAGCATTCCCTCTATGCCACCAGTTACTCAAACCGCCTTCCCCCAAGCCTTCTTACTTTAATTAATAAATGCACATGACACCAGTATGGAGTTTAAAGTGGCCACAGCTTTATTAACTATAAATAACATACAAAACATTATTCAATGCACCTAACCCAGGTCCCAGGACGGTGTCCCCACTTCCACCATGACAACCGCTGTACCGGGCAATGGCCCCCCAAACTACTGGCTCACTGGGTACTACCGGTGCACTGGCTCCATCCGTAACCACTGAACTTTAACCAAAACCACTGAAATAACCATGAGGGTCATTCACCCAGCAAGAGCCCAATGTTTAACACCTGGTGACCCCATAAGGTTTCAACCATCGGTCTTCTTCACTGGCGCCGTCATGGACACCACAGCCCCCAAACCAGCAAAAAAAAAAACAAGAAAATGGGGCAATGTTTCTTCTTTGAAAGTGGATGATGTCACTTCCACCGCCGGGTTTTACCCCAGGCGGCTCCTCCCAACGCTGCATGTCACTTCCTTCAAGCAGACTAGACACGACGCCTTCCTCCCTTAGGTCCTGCCCCAGTCAGGCACCCATGTGCCTAGGTGCCCTGGCTGGGGGTGGTAAATCAGGAGCATGCCCAGGCATTGTAGGGAGGTCATACGAGCATGTGGAGGACAGACACACTACTGAGCTTCATTTTGACTTGTTTTAAGGACATTACATCAAAGTTGGATCAGCCTGTAGTGTTTTTTTCTACTTTAAATTTGAGTGTGACTCAAAATCCAGACCTCCATGGGGTGATAAATGTGATTTCCATTGATAATTTTTGTTGTTACATTCAACTATGTAAAGAACATATCAGTATATATATATATATATATACACATATGTTTTGTGACAGTGGGCCAATGAAAATATCTTAAATGTCTCCAGTTTTGTATACTTTAAAAAAAACAAAAACATTTTAATGCATTAAAAATGGGAAAACCTGGTATGTGGTGATGTCCATGACTTCAAGACATCAGTCTGTCACTGCCAGCAAACGGTTTCCAATCAAGTATGAGAACTGTTATTTTAGGTTTTCAATTTGTCCTATGACTTTTGCGCCCATGAAATGAAGCGCATTTGTGAAAATGACTGTAGTTCTTTACATTTCTATGTAATTTTTTTAACCCACTAAATTAAATCTGAAGCCTGTAGCTCAACTGCATCTGAGTTGTTTCATATACAATTTATTGTGGAAATGTACATAACCGATATTAGAAAAAAGTTGTCTCTGTCCAAATATAACTATCTCTATATGTACAGGGATGCACATAAGATTTTTAGTGAGATACGCAGATGAGTACCAGGAGATGGTGTTTGGTATTCACCCCATATGTATGTGGTCTTCCTCACTGTCCTCCTCACTGTCCAGCCTCCTGCATGGTAGATTCTGCTGCAGATGGACCTCCCCGTTCCTGATTGATCCTCCAATTAACTTCCACAGGTCACCAGCTGGCTTTGGGTTACATGTAACTCTCACAGCACAACATATTTGAACCCCCAGATCGCATACCTCAGTAGTACAACCCTGAGATCTTCTGGCTTAGTAACTAACCCCTGAGACTACCTGCAGTCCAAATGTCAACCTTTCAAAGTCATATTCCAGCTGTCACACAGTGCTAACTATAACCTTTCATAGTTATTCATATTTACCTGCTGTTATCCAAGTGACATAAATTGTATACATGTAACATTTAGCTGCGGCCGCCCAGACATGGAGTGCCTCCAAGTTGTTAGTACGCATATGAGCTTTGTAACAATAATGCAGGTATGCATAGCTAGGTTTTGGCCACTTATGTGCAACCCTATATATAAATAAAATAACTGGCACCATGTACATCAGTTGACACCAAACCTAGTGACATCACTGAGTGTGGTTGAGGCCTGTACAAGATTGCCTCCTAAAGCAGGGGAGACCCAGGCAAAGCATCGGACATAAAGCTGTTTTCGAGCGGGTTTGATTTGTCCCTCTCGAAAACAGCTATAGGGGCAGATTATATGGGTCAGATAGATGGCCGTAAGTGTGCACGGCGCTCTAAACGGCCATCGATTTGACCCATATCTCCACGTCTGTACCCTGCTTTACGGAGTGCACTTATATAATAATGGCTGAGATCTTAAGAATTCAATCACTACAGAAGAGATCTCCTGCACCACTGCAGATTCATATAAACCCCTTTAAGTATAGGTCATGATATATTTGTCACTAACTTCACAGAGAGGGACAACCATGATGTATATAACTCATTGCCAATGAAAAAGTTATCTCTTATAATAATTCTGTTCACACCACGCCAATACAGTAAATTTTTAGGATGGTATGGAAGGTTCAGGCAAACGAAACATTCCAGGAAAGGAACGTGGTAGCTCCAGAATAACGTTCTAAAAAAAAGTGCGCAATAGTTAAGAATTAATTAAATTACAGCTAGAATAATTAACACTTCAATTAATCACACGCCTCAAAGGATGCGTCAGTAGCTGTCTGATTATATCAGTTCTTACTAATTGCTGGAAACGTTGTTAAGCCCTGAAAACAAATATTATTTGTCTAGCGAGACTTACATGAATTTGTTTCACTTTACAAAGCGATAGCTAAGCACTGCGCCAATGTGTTAAAGAGAATAAATATTCAAATAATTTTATCATATATTAATAAGAAAACTCTTCATTGGGATTGATGATAATGGGGACAGGCCTTTGTAATAGATCCAAGTTTCTGGTAGTTTCTTATTAATATATTACCTCTCCCATCCCACCAATCACACACACTCTCATTGACTGGGAAGGCAGGCCATTATAGTGTTGGGCACCTTTTAACCTCAGATTACCAAAAGCACACCATAGACTTAAATGGAATTCATGTTTTTACAAATTGTAGGCCTGTTACTTCACAAAATGTCTTTACAAGGGTCTAGTAGACTTTCTGAATATAATAGTGTTTGAAAAAAAATGACATACATTTTTTCTTTATAAAAGGTATCATTTGAATTAAATTTTTTTCTAAAATACGTATTTGGTATGAAAGATTTCAAACCAGTATGTATTTATATTTATGTTTTGTTTATAATACAATTATAATTCTTTGTGCTTTGCTTATGCTTTGCTTATGCTTTGTGTTTTTTCTTTGAATTGTAGTGCATACAGTTATCACTCTATCCAGTACAATATCCTTTGGCACTCTCTCTCCTCTGGTGTGATGAACACAACAGGGGAGGGTTAACTGCAAAGGGCACATCTGGGGAATCACACTTAAACTGAAAACTGTTTCTTGTGTGATTTCATTTGAATCTCCCACTGCATCCCCCCCCCCCCCCCCCCCTATGTGACTTCATCACGTCACACAGGAGGGGCATCGGCTTGTACAGAAGATCGGAGCCACTTGGACAACACAGACTTTGTCAACTGTGCCAGGCAGCTCCATCTTGTCCAGAGCTGTACTGACAGGACATCGCTGGACGAGATGGTGCCGTCAAAAGCGCTAGGGGGGTTAAGTACATTTTTCAGTCCATTTTCCACTTAGTAGTCTGCAGTATTCACAGGTCCATTGACACTGTATGGTAAAAACTGTGTCTTAGCTCATATGAAAATAATACCTAGAGCTTGAGTGTGAAACAAATAATGAAGAGAGCTACTTAGTAGTACTAGGTACCTCGTTTTTATCTCTAATGGCTGTAAATAAATTATGTATGGTATTACACAGGGCTTTTTTTTCTGGGGGAACGCACCGGAACGGCGTTCCCCCACCTATTTTCAGCCTGGCCCGAAGGTCTGAAAGAGGAGACTCCCATCCCGCTTGGCCCCCCTCTCCTCCTCCCCTATGTTAGTGTGACAGAAGCAGATTCTGTGTTCTCTGTCAGATACTGCTTCCTGTAGCTCCTTTCGCAGATAAGTCCTCCCCAGCCAATCAAAACACCGGACAGGACACACCCTCCCCTCTCCTGCTCTACTGTAGAAGCGAAGCTGAATAAATCTGTGTGTTACTGTAACTTTACACATTCATAGCACAAACACATTCATAGTATAATCATGAAACTTTCAGGGTCAGTAATGCTCCCCTACTACTACTTACACCCCGAGTTTCACCCCTCTATCTACAACACTTATAAGTTAAATTTCAGCTAAAATCCAGCTATCAGATATTGCTTACCCATGAGCATAAAGCACTACTCTGCTGCATACATGCTTATCTTATCCTAATTTGAACACATAGATCTTTGAACCCCTGCATGGGAGAACCTTGACATTTTGGGGGTTACAAGTTAACCCCTGAGACTACAAATTTTCAGGTCCCTAAGCACAATTCTTCCTACTAAAAAGCCCCCTATCATATGATGCTTGGATTGTCTCATTTTTTAGATTGCCAATTTTTTTTCAGTTGTTATTGGTAAAGGCATACAATTTATGTCACTGGGATAACCGCAGGGAAACATTAATAGCTATGAGAGGTTGCAGATAGGGGTGTCACAATGTAAATTACTAATCCAAAAAAGGGTGTTGGAGCATCTGGGGGTGAAAGTCAGGGAGTAAAGCCCTAGCTCCATGTATACTGTTGAACACAGAGATTTTGTTGCAATGCTCAATGGCGATGGGGCAACGAGGGGGGGTTTCCACTTCCATTGGGACCCCCTACGCTAAGCGTATTGCTTGGCAGGAGGTCTTGACGGAGCACATTCACTAACCTGCTCAGTGCATGCTGTGTTCTCACGGGACTGAGTCGTTCCGCCGATGCAGGGCTAAACATAGTGGAGTACGTTGAACCTCTGTATCGAGAAATGTCTGAACATTGTGCTCCGTCGGGATCCCCCCTACGCAATGCGCTTAGCGGAGGGGGTCCCGATGGATGTGGAAACCCCCCTTAACAGGGCTGTCCAGTGAGGGTGACAGTGAGGAAGACCACCCTACATATGGGGTGAGTACCACACACCATCTCCTTGTACTC
>CM070032.1:29370123-29388784 GCA_036250615.1 Ptychadena robeensis
GTGTAAAGCCCCCCCCCCCATACATCTTACAATCTTACTATACAATTACTGTAAATCAACTTTTCTTCTACCAAAACCATGTAACATGAGGGCGTTTCTAAACCTTCCAATCACTTTGTATTCTATCAGGGAGGTCATTAGACTATATAGTTGTTGGTAGATCCAAAGGAAATTGTACAGAGTGATCTAAAGGTGTATGGGGTTTAAGGCCTAAAGTTATATATATATTACTTATCAACACATCTTTGTTGGTAAGAAGTGATTTTTATTTCTGCCTGTAAAGCCCCCCATAGACAGGCCGATTCCCGGCCATAGTTGCAGCTGACCAACCGGCGTGCTTGCTCCCGCCGAGCACATAAAGGTTGGTCGGCCGCAACTAGGAGGGAGCCCACCTTGAGTTTTGTAGAAAAAAAGCCGGCAGGTCGGATCGCACACGGATCCGTCCTGCTGGTTCTTTTTCTGCCAGACTGTGCTGCAGGCTGTTAACTCAGTCTGACAGGAACACACAGGATTCCTGCCGGTTCTGTAGCCGACTCCTCACAGCGTGGTGACGTTACCACGCTGTGACGAGTCTGCTAGAAGTCGGCCATAGATCAAGACTATTGTGACCATTTAAAGCCCGCCCCCCACACCTTTAGATCACTCCATATAATTTCCATTAGATCTACCAGCATGTAGTGCCAGGTCCTCCCTGATAGAATACACAGTTTTCTATAGTATTCCCCACCTATGTGTCTAAAATGGCGCACCCCAATACATTACCCCAATACAATACAGCAATGCAGCAGTGTGTATTGGACCATTGCATATAATTCACAGTGTTCAGCCAGTTATCAAACAGCACACTGTACACCTGGGGAAGTAAAGTTTTGGTTTAATACCTCATTTTATTTGTATAATCTATTTGGGTTTATTCATCTTGTATACTTGTCCATTTAAGAAAGGGATCCAGATCACAGTAATAGACATAAAAGATGTGTGACAGATGTTTTAATATACGGCATTTACAGACCGCACTCATTTTCCATAAACATAAATAGGCCGCAGGAGAGGCACTTTGTAGACTGATGTAATGCTCTATATTGATTGCCCTTGACTTATATACACAATGCTTAGGAAGGTCTGAGACTGAGGCTGCTGGTTGGAGAAAGCTGCCTTGCCTTTAACTGCTAAAAATGTCTTATTTTACCAGACGTCTCTGAGAAGTTTAAAGTGATTAACCGAGCTCTGTGGCTTATTTGTAAAATGAGGGCAAATGCAAACTAGGTCTATTACCTGAAGCAAGCAATATGGTTATTTTTTTGTTTAAAGTTCAGATGTTATTTTAATTAAAGGGAAATTTAAACCTGAAGTTTAATCTTCTGATTCACCGGCTAATGCTAGTGACATAAAAAACTTTTAATTCTATTAAATAACTTATTTTAGACCCAGTGACATCATCATTGTGTGCTTTCAGTAAGGTCCTAGCTGGAGGGATGGGCTAGCAGAGTGTAGTACATGACAACAGGAAGTTGTGGTAACATCTACATGGGGTCCCATATTTTTACATCATCCCCCACAATGCAGAGCTTCTCACTCTTTAGAATGCGAGGAGGGAACCAAGATCAAAGTAAGGTGCCCTATTTACATACCATTAGGCAGTAGGGCAAAGCTTTCATCCTATCTGCAGTGCGCTGACAACACTGTGTTGCGCAGTACACACGCTATGTATGATCAGACAAGCTGCTTTAACACTTCCAATACAGGAGGACCATGTGTAGCACATAACAGGCTGTGTTGCGGTAAAGGCAAAGTGGTGCAAATAGTGTGAAAGAGCCCTTAAACCAGGAAATGTAGGTGAAATGTTTTTGGCGAATCGGAAAACAGACAAGGTTCTCATGTAGAACTCAACCCATGGAAAAGCATGTTAACGATTTCATCAGCTGAATCGCTGGTCAGGATAATTTGATCATCTTATTTCTTGCTGTGTTAGCTAAAACAGGATCAGCCAATCAGAGCATTATGAATTAATCAGCTGATCACATTGATCATGTGCTCATCCAAGACTTGCCATGCCGGTCCCTGAATTTGTACTGTCCTGACCTTGGAAATAGAGGTCATGGTAGAAGTCCTTATCTGCATTCTTAAGCTGGCCAATCACGGTTCCATATTTCCGCTCAATCAACTTAAAACGATCGATTGTAAAGTTGATTGCACAGAAATAGATTTTTGCACACAATCACAAAATCGATCAAAATGTAATTCGATGTGTTGGTAAATTTTACTTGATCGTACAAATATCTGATGGTTATACCTGATGGTTTTCTAGGTATTTTGATGGATTTGTTTACAATTGTATTACGCATGCGGTCCATAGAAAGATCGTAAATCAATCGTGTTTAACTCGATCACGCCATGTAGTGTACCAATGTTTAATGTTAAGCCGGCCATAGACAATTTTCAGCCGTTTTCAAGGCGACTAATTACAATGTGGTGATGTCACTGCACTGTGATGAGTGGTCTGCAAAACTAACAGGAATCCTATGTGCTTCACTAATGCAGGAATTCACTAATGCAGGGACTGTGTGGCCAGCTTTACTTTTTAGGGAAATGACACCAAAAGTTTTGAACTTAATAAAATTCATCATATGTATTAAAATATAAATTACGTTTTATTATGGCATTATACAATGCTTTATTAGTATTCTACATTGTGAAGTCATCATATTTATTATAATAATCGTCTTTTGATAATATATCGTTGCATTAGGGGTAATGGCTCCATCTCTACTTAAGGACATAGCTCAGTCTGCCCTCCCCCCCCCCCACAATAGACTGTGTTAAGCCCCCTATACACCTTACGATCACTCCATACAATTTCCATTAGATCTACCAACAACTGTGTAGTGCCGGGTCCTCCCTGATAGAATACATAGTGATTTGAATGATTTAGAAAGGTCTTCATATCACATGGTTTTGGTAGAACAAAATTTGATTGTACAGAAATTGTATGGAAAGATTGTAAGGTGTATGGGGGCCTTAAGCCATTTGATGATGATGAATGGAACCTAACACTGTCTAGGTCAGTGGTGGGCAACTGAGTTGCTATGGAGGGCCACGAGTGCGGCCCTCGGCATCACTAAAGGGCCGCATATAACATTTTCAATCTATACAGACTTGTATTAGCATTTTTTAATGAACAAAAATTACAGCAGGCAGAGCTAGAAGACATTATTTTTCATTTTTTAAATAACAAAAATGATACTTCAAGCATTAGAGAACACTGTAGTATAGTAATGCACATTTTGTGTCATATATACCATCAAAGGTTATGTGCCTCATAGATATCATCAAAGCCATTGATTATATTGATGGGACACATAAACTTCGATTCATCAGACAGATGAGTTCCTATGCATTGACAGTTAGGTTTTGGGGGCTGCAAGTGGAGGACTGAAGGGGCCGCGAAGACCGCTCAAAAGGGCCGCAGGTTGGGCACCATAGGTGCTGAATTTTCTTTAAATATAAAGACTCCTAAATTTAGAAGCCTGTGTGTATTAAAATCCAACAAATTCTCTATTAATAACACTTTAGATGAATACCTATTCTAATATTCTGTGTGCCTGCTGCTGCTCACCAGCCCTTAAAGGTGCTACTGCCCCTACTTATTATTCACTAGACGCTACTGATGTATGGTTTATCTAATTGGCACATGTTGGCTATGGCTACAAGATCTGCCCATCCTACCCATAGCACTGTACCATGCTTCTAAAGTACAGCGAAGGGCAAACATTTCAGCTATCCCAACTTATTTTTAGAGATTGAAACGTTCCCCTTGGTTAATGTTACCATCAAATGGAGTATAGAGATGCACACCAGAGAAATGAGAAGAAAACAATAAAAAGAAATGTGTTTCTGCACAAAAAAGAATTGTACATAACAAATATTTCCGACTATAAGATGCAAGATTAAAATCAGTGGAAAACTTTGTGTCCTATGGTTTGAATATTTTTTTAAATTATTTTTTAGTCCCAGACATCCTGGGAGCTGTAGCTGTATTAGCACTAGTAGTACCCATTCTCTGAACACACTGACCAACCAGCAGTGTGCATTAAGGATATTTAGATTAGTTGTGTATTTACATTGTGCATTGCAATATAAAAACATTGTGATAATCATCTATACTCCCATATGTAATAGCTGCTCATGGGTGAGTTGTTAATGTCATATTGTAAAATGTGTCTCTCCATAAGTTGATCATCATGTTCAGAGAATGGGTACTGCTAGTGTATAGACACATACTAAAGTTTTAACCATGCACACTCCATGCTGGAACTAACCTCCTGCCACTGGCTTAATGCCCAGAGGAATATAGGGTGATAACTGCATGGTCCACACCTGCCAACCATGCTGGAACATGTTGCATATGCTTGTAAATGGCATTGCGTCTGACTATTTATATTCTATCCAAAACTATGGGGTAGGTCTTACGGTCCGGTGTGTCTTATAGTGCAGAAATGCTAAAAGGCCCCCAAACACTTACCATATAATTTCTGTACAATCAACTTTTCTTCTACCAAAATTATGCAATATGAGGACCTTTCTAATCCTTCTAATTACTATGTATTCTATCAGGGAGGACCCGACACTACACAGTTGTTGGTAGCTCTAATGGAAATTGTATGAAGTGATCTAAAGGTGTATGGAGGACATTAGTTATAGTGTTATTTGGAAGTCTTTAACCTCCTGAGTGTCCTGCCCAAGTTAGCGGGTCAAGTTTCTGGGTCCTTCCTGATTGCGTCACATATGACATGAAAGGCCCACACTTTCATGCCCTTAGGCAGCTCCATAGACCTCCATGTTAATGGAGGGGTGTTTCTTTTTCCCAGCACCGGTGACAAGGTGATCATGCTTGGGCCCTCCCGAAAAGTAGAAAATCATGGCAGCATTTTATATGCTCCACCACGATCGCCCGTGGCACGCTTTCAAAAAAAGTACGCCACGTGCGCAATGCTCAGGAGGTTAATGACCAACTGTATTTAACGTTTACAGAGATTTTAAGGCATTATAGCCCCTGAGGACTTGTAAAGCTGCAGTCTTGGCTATCATTCTACATTCCATTGCAACATATTTATTATTCACTTTACACAAAACAAGTGAGTATCCCAAGTAAAGAGAATCACAGCTAATAAAACAACTAAAGTCATGTAAGTCATACAACAAAACTAAGAAAGGGCATGTAAAGTGTTTCCTCTCTATTTAAAACTGAAATCTAGCTGAAGCAGGTCCACTGCAGTTCCTGTACAGCAGGGCTGAAGAATTACAAAGAGCAAATCAGTTAATATACTTAAGCTAGAAACATGCTGATAGGTAGAGAGAGCAGAGTGACGTAGGGGTGAGCCAATCAGTGGTGACGGTCCAGTCACAGGCCCAGAATGACCTGATGTGTCTTGCCTGGTGTGTTTTAACAGTAAATATTTAAAAAAAGCTGACTTGGCATTTTAATGGGAGTTTATATATATATTTTTATGTCTGGATTCCTGCTTTAAAAGTTTTGCAGTGATTCCATCCTGCTTTACTAACTGCTGGTCAGGATAAAACCAGGTGTTTGAATCCCACATTAGACCACAGTGTGCCCATGCCCTGATTCTTGCCGTCACATTGTAAGCGGACGTGTGTGGTGTATTGAATGCACACTGGGAAGACGGTTTTCTAGAACAAAGCTGCCTATTGCTATGAAACATGATTGAATTACCTAAAGTGAAGCACATCCTTTATGTTCCATGAGGCCTCTTCACAAATGTCTGCGCGAGCCTCTATACTTTCCGCTATCAAGTTGATATCCTGGTGCTTAAATCGGTTACTGTGTCGTGCAGGAAATGATTATCCCTGAATGAGTACAGATTGCCATCTCCACTTAAAATCATTTGCTGCTTGGAATAATGTGTACATCTGATGGCGTGTTCCTCTTTCCACATCACATTCACTGCTCATTGGTACAGAGCTCCGTACCTATTGATCGCCCACATACACCTTCAGATTTCTCTGTGAGATTTTCTTTAGATCTCATTTTGTTTTACCAAAACCATGTAATATGAGGGACTTTCTAAACAATCATGTCTACCTGTGTTCAATCACACCCGGCACTACATAGTTGTTGGTAGATCTAAATTATATCTGACAGAGAGATCTAAAGGAGTATGGGCAGCTTAACTCATTTCCTTTCAGGTATCTTTCATTATTTTATTTTCAGATGTAGTCAATAACCCAAATCTTCCTTACGGGGGCTACACTTGCTACCCTAGTAGACTGGTGTCTATGAAGGAGGAATGTTGCCACCCTTTGAGAGCAGTAGTCTCAATCTGTGGAGAAGGTGGTGTTAAGGTCATAGACGCCTAGATTTGTCTGCGATCGATTCCTGATCCGATCATTCCCGGGGATTGATCGTTTTGATGTCAATGGCAAATCCGATTTGGGGTTCATTTTGACAGGAGCCAATCTCCAAAAAGGCTGATTCCACAAAATCAACCGATCAGAAAGGCTGCTGCATAGGGAACTATGGGTCAATCGCACAGAAAATGGTAAATTTTTTCCACCAATGTACTTCGATTAACAAACGATCGACCAGGGTGGGCAGCAGTCGATTGATCGCCGATCGATCAGCATGAATGTGCGTGGCAAAAAACAATTGAAAAATCTACCCATGTATGGCTACCTTTTAGATTGAAATGATAGCAGGTGGGGCAGTAAATTTAGATGGACTTTAAATAACTGACTAAAAGTAGCCATACACACATCAAATTTTCCAGAACACTGACCCAGACACCATCTTGAGCGTAACTTTCCAATGAATACATTTCTATTCATAAAAATATTTCCTTACAACTAATTCTTCAGCCACTAACCTAAAGCTGGGCATACACGTACTAATTCCTGCATGATCCGATCCCTGATCCGATGCCGTGCACGCTGCCGCATCCCTTAAGAATCGGGTCGTGCAGGAATTGGGGGCTGCAACTGACGAGGATTGGGCTGAAATCAGCCGCCCTGTCGGATCGCACAGTTATCGGACAGGATGGTAAATTTTAGCCCAATGCCATTAGTTCGGCTGGGGACGTGATAACGTCATGACGCCCGCCTGCTAGTGCCCATTCCCGGCACTAGCAGGCGGGCGTGATGGCGTTATCACGCCGCTCCTAGTGCAAAGAATCGCATAAGGAATAGACGGTAAATCGTACCGTCTATTCCCAGCTTAATGCCTATTAACCTGACCATTTTGTGGATTGTTAACCTGAATCAAACACCATTTCACATCACGTAATCTTCAGTTTTGGGTACAGTTCTGTTCATTACACAAACGTCCACTGAAATAACACTTTGTCTCGTCCCTGCTTCATGGCACTTTCAGTCAATTCAACCCACAGTTACTACAAATTGTCTCTAGCGGATATAATATTGCTGTGACGGCTCACACAGGGACACACGTTAAAATGAAACATTTTAAATTAAAGTCAAACAGCTTTTTCATTTTGTACCCCAGCAGACAATATGCATTGTTCCTCAAATGTGGGTATCGTTATAATAAGGATATGGACATCTTATACAGTCTTGGTGTAACAGACAATTTCAGTTTTTAATGTCGAGTAATATCTTGCAGTTGTATCATCAATGTCCTATTTCAGGGAGACAAAATTTTTCTGAATTGTCTCCTTGTGGCTGTATTGGAAAGGAAAAATCCATCGGAGCAAATTGCCGTTCTAGATTTTTGTACAACGAACCAAAAAATCGTTCGTCGTTCATCTGTCGGACGAAAAAATCTTGACATGTAAACCCACCTTTAGTACCATACCTTGCATCAGTGGTATCACGATGATGCAAACAGATGCAAGATGAAACAGTTGTCGTAGATGTTTTAGATTGGAAGTCTCTTTAAGACATAATCTTCTTCCGAACATCTAGGGAGGCTTCACAATTACACATGTTGATTTTACGATCTCTTTTAGAAGTAGTACTATGCGGTTTTCTTGGTTTCTATGACAACCAAGGGACAGCTAATAATGGATCTCACATATTGTCTGTTATATGTAATGCTGGAACAGCGAGTTTAATTTATAGTAAATTTAATACATAGTGATGGGAGTGAGTTGAAATAATAGAAAGTACAAACAATTTTTAAATTGTAAGAAGGATACTAAATGTGCAGATCCACCCAAATACTGACTTCAATGTGATGGGTCCCAGGGAGCAGAATAACCAGCTGACCTATTTTGTCTCTGAAACTCCATCAAGACGCACTTAACATCTGCCTGAGGGTCCTCAGATCATTGTACATGGGGAGAATTCCAATAGAGCGGCCATCTTATAATAGAGCAGGGTGGTAGGCCTGGCGCTCCCCCATATTACCTATTATGTATGTAATCTCAGACATTAATAAATGATCCAACATAAATATATAATGTGTAATAAATGGGGGACAAGCAAATTACCACTACCCACATACATGATCTTCCTGATTTATACTTCTCATTAACCTCCAATATGTTTTAGACGAGCCTGCAGTATCCTCCAGCCATGATATCTTTGTCATCGATCCAATTAAATGCGACCCATGTGTTAGGAAATGCGTTAAGGGATTCCTTTGTGATGTGTCCATTTTTTGTTACCATGAAAGCAATACAAGCATAGATCTGTGGACAAGAGATCGGCATGCTTGGCAATCGCTCTGGAATTGATCATCTGCAAAACGAATGTGCCCACCTGGAGCAATCATCCATTGCACCACAAGTCAGTCACATAACAACCCAATTTATTTCCTGGTCGATCACATTACTTTAGGTGGGGACCAGGGCATGACATCATCATGCTTCGATCGGCCATTCAATGATCTTGCACCCATACTTCCACTGGCTCATGTTGATGTCAGTGCTATGCTCTGCGTTGATTTTAATGGATCACACTAACACATGTGTAGAGGCATCCATGAACTTCATTAACATCTCATTTGTAAATTGATCATGTCCAGATCTGACATTACTAAAAGGGAAAAAATAAAGGGTAAAAATTTTAATTGCGAAATAGTACCAGTTCTCTATTTTCACTATTTTATAGGCAAGTACAAGTTTTAGTAATTTGCATCTATGTTTCTATTTAGATTTTACACATCACCTCAATGTTTTTGGGGAAATGTGATTGTGATCTGCACAATCAGAAGTTTTTATTTATTTTGCCTATTTCTCCCATTTGTCCTTTCACTCTGAAAAAATCTTTACGTGTATGAGAAATGAGAAAGTTGCTATTCGATTTGCTTTTCCTAGCTTGTAATCGATTCCTTCTAGTCCAGATCCTGAGAACAGATCTGTAAATTGTCAGCAGAGAGCAGCAGATTTGTATTTTCTAAGTGCACAGATTATAAATCCCATCTGTCGTAAGCAGATAAAATATCCCTTGAAATTCTCTTAAGTCATGACAAATGATGAACATTACATGTGCTGAATTTCAGACCCTCTTACTTCATCCAGAAAAGTACATGCTAAACCTACTGGCACATTTCATGACACTGAGATAAAACACAATCTGCTTCTTAGTCAAGTGGCAGCGGCACATCTATCAGTAAATCAGTCAGACGTAGACATCCTAGTCCAACAGCATTTGAATATCTGAAGTACGCCAGCAAAAGTTAAATCTGTATTTTTCCTCCAACCCCGGCATGATGCCTCATGCTCTACAAACAGGGAGGCATGTCCGGATCAGCCAGCTTTTTAGGGATAATGTAATGCTATTTAGTGTGTTGTAGCTCTTCAGCAGTGGTGGGCAACTGAGTTGATATGGAGGGCCACAAGTGTGGCCCTCAAAATCACGAAAGGGTCGCACATAACATCGATCAAGACCCTCCCCCCACATATCTCAGCAGGCGGTGAACCAGCTTCCAACAGGCAGTTAGCCACCCCCACCCCCCTCCTGCCCCTGGGTGCAGCGGTCATATGTAGACCTGGTTTCCCCAATTGAAATTTTACTGATGTAGGACCGCCAAAGTTGATTAGGAAAGCCGGGTCAGCGTGTGACCACTACACAGGTGAGTTCCCATGCCCTATGCATTAATAGTAATAGTAGTTTTGGGGGCCGCATGTGGAGGACCAAGGGGGGCCGCCAAACAACGCCCAAAGGGCCACAGGCTGGGCACCTATGCTCTACAGGCATTTTTAGATGATGAAATCTTTATCAGATACTTTATTCATTAAAAAAAATTCATGATAATAAACAATATGATGAAAGACACAAATATAAAAAGGGTACCAAAAAACCTTCCTGAGGTATTGTGAACAAAAATATCAAACAGAAATGAAAAACAGTGACACAGATAGATAACACATATATAATAATCACACAAAAAACATGAGGAAGTAAGAAAAATACAAAATGATACATACTGAGGTACCAAAAAAACTGAATGAGGATAAGCCAGCAGCAGCAAAGAAACTCACAGCAAATATGCTTTTGTTTTGGGATGTAATTTTTATCACTGTGAAATCTCAACTACCTGATTTGTGAGGTAATTGCAAAGCCCTGAACATGGTCTCATTGCCAAACTTGTTGGAGATATAGGGAAGGTTTGTGGC
This sequence comes from Ptychadena robeensis, assembly GCA_036250615.1. Classification (NCBI taxonomy): domain Eukaryota; kingdom Metazoa; phylum Chordata; class Amphibia; order Anura; family Ptychadenidae; genus Ptychadena; species Ptychadena robeensis. Next base: position 29,380,719 of record CM070032.1, read on the forward strand.
AGGGGTGGGCAAACTTTTTGACTCTTGGCCAATATTCCTAAATTTCATAGAGGGGCAGGATCAAGAACATGTAATGGCTGCCCCGCATAGGTGTCCCAATTCTTTGTGTCCCCAGGGTCATTGATGATGCTGGGTACATGTGGCAACGACATTATAATCTTTCATTTCCTGTACCATTAAAAAAAAAAGGAGGCTATAAAAAAAGAAAACATAGATAAACGTAACTGCCATATTTAGGCCAAAACACTGTGGCCATCACTCTGTTGAATGCAATCAGTAGAGATAAGGGGAACATTCAGACTACTAGAGGTCTTATGGACTCTCATTGAAAGGAACAAGCGAATAGGACACAGAGAGCCTTTTTACTAAGGTGACAATGGGCCAAATTAAAAAGTTAAACAGCCCGGATCTGGCCACCGGGCCGTAGTTTAGCCATGACTGGGTTGTGGGAAATGTGCTCTAGCATTAAGTTCAAAGTGAATAGATTAAAAAAAAAAATTCCAACCTAATTTATCCAAAATCTACTACTGGTATGTGCTAGACTAATAATTTTAGATGGTATTTACATTAGTGACCAACAAAGTCTAAATCATGATTACTATTACCAAACAATTAAAACTTTTGTATTGCTTACTCATGGTCCAGATTTGACACTCCGCAATGTCACTTTCAGCATCAGGTAAGTCCCCTCCCTCCTATTTTCCCACCCCGCTTGTTAGGAAGTTAGGAAGGATGTAACTTTACTTCTTAAATTCCCACCCTGCTTGTGGACATCAGCTCTGATGGATTCAGTGAATGTGGCGACCCTTGTGAAATGGTAGTTTGACCTCTAAGGGGGTCCCGACCCACAGGTTGAGAACCGTCGCTATATACAGTTCGTAGATGTGGTTGCATTAGTTTCCTTTGTTAGGGTTCTTCTTTCTTTTTACCTTCTGATTTAGCCAGTGGTGACCCTTCAGTAACAGCATCTATGGTCGCCACCCTTGGACAGCACCATTGTTATCCTGTAAATAGTATAGTGTTAAATGGACTAATAATTTTAGATGGTATTTACATTAGTGACCAACAAAGTCTAAATCATGCTTACTATTACCAAACAATTTAAACTTTTGTATTGCTTTTGAGATAAATATATGAATAAAACTCACAATTATAAAAAAAAAACCAATTGGGAGGGGGGGGGGGGCAGTGTATTCTTCAATAGCCAATGCATGCACACATAATGAAGGTGGAAATCCTGTCTCTGGGGTTGATTTTACTTTCTTGAGGTCTAGAGTGGCATGTGGTGTTCACTATCTCATCTATGGCTATAGGGGTTTCTTTTAATTACATTCTTCTCATTAGCAATAGAGAGCTAATAATAGCCTAATAACATATAATGAAGCAGAGATTCCTAAAATAGGTGTACGTGAATGTTCCCTGTACCATGAAAATAAGTGATCCATAAGGATGCTAAATGAGAAACACTGACGGTGGAAGTTGGCAAACACCAGGTCTAAGTGAAAATAAACTGCGTACGTATAAATGGCTTTTCTTCACACCACTTGCTAGTGGTTATAAATCTGTAAAAACCCATGAATATGCTAACAAAGGAATCTGATTAAAATGGAGGAAACAATATAAAGCCTAGCTGTAAAAGGAATATATTCTACTTAATGTGCACCAAACAGAATGTTAAGTGCAGTCGATGCCTGCAGGTATGGCTAAGTGCCGAGTTCTTCTGATGGCTCTTAAATCTTGAAGTACCCCATACTTGCCTGTCACTCTCTACTTCTAGCACAATGCAGTTGACCAGTGAAGCATCCCATTGTAGCGGTAGTCCAATTAATATGCGATGGGGCAAGTTTTATTGAGGGCCCATTCACATTATATGCGTTTTTAAAGGCATGCATTTTTCAGAGGCATGCGTTTCTGCATATACAATGCATGTGTTTTTCACATTACATCTGCGTTTTTGAACAAATGAATGAAAAATGCAGGAAAAATTTATCAAAAATGCATACAGCAGGGAGATTTTAAAAATGCATGCAGAAACGCTGCGTTTTTAAAAACGCAATGCATACAATGTGAATGGTAACATTGGTTGTCTTTGTAAAAACGTGCGCAGTAAAAAAAAGTGTGCGTTTTCAAAATGCAAGGCATATAGTGTGATGGCCCTAAAAGTCTCCAACGGTACCAAGGAGCCAGCTCCATAAATACTGATGAGTGTGGTGTGGAGGAACCCAAGTTTCCTGCACTAAGCCCTAATCTTAACCCTACTGAACAACTTTTGGATGAATTGGAACACCAATTGTAAGCCAGATCTTATTATTAACATTTATTTATATAGCAGCAACATATTAAGCAGCACAGTACATTAAATAAGAGTTGAGATGCAACACATGCTAACAAACATGTACAGATGGCGACCCTGACCAAGTAGGCTTAAAGTATACAATTGGTATGGGGGATCGGACTTGGGTGGTAATGTGAGGTTGCCCATACACAGGTCGATGCCCTCTCGCTTGATGAATGATCCAGCGTTCATCCATTGAACGGCGAACCAATGTGCACCACTTTGCCCAATGGATCTTGTTGGATGGGGACTTTTAGATGAGCTTTCTTCGAGGGGGAAAGGGTGGCCGCAAACACACATGGTGATCAAGTGTTCCGGAATTGAACTTGTTTTTGACCTGTGTATGAGGACCCTTAGGAATAAGAATATGGGTAGGCCAGACTTAAGAGGTTTTTTTGAAAGTGTTAAAAGAATCAAGGAGAGCGTCCCAGAAAGCAGAATTGGCACTAGAGAAGCCTTGAAGCTGCGCATGTGATGATGATATGAGTGGGGATGTCAAAAATATGTCAGTAGAGGAATGGAGGTTTGGGGTATATTTATGTACAAGGTTGATGATAAAAGTTTGGAGTGATTTAAAGGCAAGGCACAAAACTTTGAATTGAATCCTCTGAACATATCTTTTCATCCAACATTGGTAACTGATTTGATCTTTAATGTTTTTTTCACTGAATGGAAACAAATATCCACATTCATATTACAAAATCATACGGAAATGGGTTTGGGATGGGATGGGATGTCAAACAACCTCAAACGAGTGGGATGGTTAGTGTAGTACTGATAGTTGGGTATTTTTTAGGCTGAATCAGGTTGCACACTTTTAGAGTTGAGCTAATCACATTTTTATAGTATGTGGACAGCTGGAGGGTGATAGGGATGATTTGGGAATGTACATGTGCAATGTAGTATACTCATAACTACTATTGTATTTTACAAAACAGATTAATAATGTAGCTTTTCAAGTGTTCAAGCTTGCAGGAGTTATGCCCAGTTCACATTGGTGTCTGGCGGCTTGCCAGCTGTTGATCATCTGCCATCACCAGACACAAGCTCAGCAGCAATTTTTAATGGGCACTTGTCAGGCTTTTGTTCTGCACACTTTAGGATCCACAATTGCATGCAGTTGTGAATTGATGACTCAATTTCACCGTCCATGTGAACTCGCCCGTAAGCTTATGACTTTCAAGGTGAAATCCTGTTTTTGGAATCTTTCAACAGACTGATTGGGTTGGATAAAGACCAAAATATGACCCTAGACCAGACGTGGGCAAACTTAAGCCTGGGGGCCAAGACCGGCCCTTTAGTCTTTTAATTTGGCCCTTTGTCACCTTGGTGTCAAGACTCTCTGGCTACCCTCATAAGTGAAGATAATTGTTGGTTTGTTTCCTAGAGGTCATAGTTTGCCTGTAATGGAATGTTTAAGCTTCTCTATCAAAAGCTTCTATTTATTTATTTTTTTACATATTTTCTTTTTTTTTTAAACAGCCTGTCCTAGCTACGAGGACTTTGGACCTCTATGCTGGGCGGCCCTTGCAGGCTCTTGGTCTGGCCCCTACCCTTTGTCACATTTAAAAACCCATTATGGCCCACAAGTCAAAAGTTTGCCCACCCCTGTCCTAGACCCTGACAGTGATAGATGGACAGATAGGCAGACATTGATAGATGTAGATAAGCAAAAGTTAGATGACCTAAAAGGAGAGTCAGGCAAACAACAATAGACAGCCAATCATGGATAAGCGCGGGTAGACAGACATAGCAGGATAATGGAGGTATCAGATTGTAGAAGATGGTGCTTATCTATGGTGATGATAAATGGAATAAAAACATGGAGGCTGTCAATTCTAATCTTCAGTTCCATAATAGCTCTGAATTTGTGCCAGTCATTAAAGTGCAACCAGGGGCAGCATGCTAGAAATGATTGCTTCGGAATAAAGGATGAACCTTACAGGTAGATGCAAAATGCTGCACTCTATAAATATAGCAGCAGGCAGATGACATCTACACAAGCCGGTCTACTCCATGTCATTGTAATACAATATGGTTCCTTTTATCTTTTTACCTTATTTGCATTTGTGACAGAAATCTAATCTTACATTATAGAGAGATCAACATTTTTCCTAAACCGTACATACTTTAAGAAACTTTAGCAAAGCAAAGATAAATTTCAGAATAAAAGGTTTAAGCCCAATACATATAAGCAGATCAGAGCCAAAAATATGCCAAGCTTGCTTACAATAAGAAACAAAATACTTGTCTTCCTTTCTACCTCCACCACTTAACACTGTGAGGTCCCTGGAAATACTAGTTGCCAAACTTTTCCTGAGATTCAGTACTTCCTAAAACTGACAATTTTATAATGTGCATATATGGGGCAGGTCATTGATCCTAAGAACCCTGCAAGAGGAAGGTCCTGACAACCACCAGGCAACACTCCCTGAAATGTATCTTATAGAGATGGTTATAAAATGTTCACTTACTGACTTTGTAAGTAAATTTCAAAGCCCCTTAACATGGTATCATCACCAAAATTGTTGGAGGAGAAAGGGTTGTAGCATAACTTAAAAAAAAGTATTGCTCTAGCGCCTCAAACTTCCTAACATGGGTGACAGCTTGTGGTTCTTGAGACTGGTGGGGACCAGACTGTATATGGACACACATACATTGGCAAGCACATGCACAAAGACACAAGCACACACGATTACACACTCACGGACCCCTATGAAATAACTTATGTGCATATGAAACTTATCAACCATTCCCCCCGCAGCCAAAATACATGAAACATCCCTCACTTCTTTACAAATTTACATACCATAGCACTAGAGATCCAGGTATTTATCATAGCTCTGGTCAATGCTGCTTCAGTCTCTGAATTCAGAGCAGCCTATCACACAAAACTTTTGGATCAGAAGTGTCGGCAGCCAAAGACTTGATTGACAGAAGCAACAGCTGTCATGCTCCAACCTCCCCTGCAAATCGTGGCTCATCACCTCATCCCCGGTAGCATCCCAGATCCGAATTGTGTTGTCAGCATCTATTGGGCATGGGTATGGGGGCTGCACAAAATGGCACGGAGGGCTGTAGTTTGCGGACCCCTGCTCCAGCACATATAGTTTTTGAAAAAAATTTTGATTAAGTTCAAAGTCAACATTTATAAAGTAGAAATTTTGATGTGACTTTGATATAAATTTATACAAAAACTACATATACTAGAGCAATCTGTAAAAAAAAAAAACACAGCACAACACCGCCTGGAAACTGCTGAGTCCGGACACAGGTTGGCTGCAAAGGAGGGGGGCTCCCCCCGCACTCTGCCTGTGTAGTGTACACAGCCCGGTTTGGCTCTGCCCCCTCTCCTTTGTCCCGACTCTCAGCTGACAGGCAGAGATGAGATCCGGAGCCGAGCACAGGCTGTGTGCTTTGGGGGGAACCTCCTTTTCAGCTGTCCGTGTTCTGCTCTCTGCACTGCCTGACAGACTCAGACTAACAGGGATTTACGGACATGTCCATTCCCTGTTTGACTGTCCTTTTTACATTTTTAAATTTCGATTTTCGATAGATTCAAGCTCCATCAAGCACCATGAACGTGCACGGCGCTCATTTGTGCTCGAATCTATTAAGAAAACGAGTCACATGTGCCTAGCTTAACGCTTGCAATGCTCACTATGTTAACGTTTACTTTTGATCATTGACATTTCACCAGTTGTCTTCCTTTTCCGGTAACCTCATTTATTATCTGTTCTATTTTGTGACAAAAAAAAAAAAAAAAAGGTGATAATACTATGTTCTGGGGCTTTGTAGTTATCTTACAATTTATCTAGTCAAACATGTGACACCATCTCTAGTATCCTACCATGGATCATGGGTTTTATTATATGGAATCTAAAGCTGGCCATACATACGCTCCAATTTTTTCAATTTTGTTCGACTTATCATATAAATCATATTTAAGTCGATCATTTGAAAATCAATTCCTTTTTTTAAACCCAAATCTAATTGATTCCAAAATTGTGATCGAAATTAATCATAAAATTGAACGCATGATCGTAAAATGACACAACGCAATCGAATCTAAGATCCATCTTGCAAAAGTTGACCCATGTATGGCTAGGTTAAAAGTGTTGTGGTTATAGCACATGCTTCGCATTAAAATACAATAATGTTTTGTTTTCTGTTTATTTCATCTTTACAGAGAGCAACCCATCTTTAGCACCAAAGCCCATGTCTTCCAGATTGATCCAAACACAAAGAAGAACTGGGTTCCTACCAGCAAACATGCAGTTACTGTGTCCTATTTCTATGATAGCACAAGGAATGTCTACAGGATAATTAGTCTGGATGGGTCGAAGGTAAGATATATTGACAAAATGTATGTTGTTTTTGGGTAAATTATGCCTCACAGATAATATCGCCCTTAATTTATTGGTCGGATGGAGTGGGACATTGCCAAGTGAAGCTATGGTATGCATGTAGTCTTTACATCATTGGGCCATTAATTTGATGACTTAATCAGCCAAACCCTACCTTGTTGTGGTTCCCATGAATGCTTGACAATGAGGAAAGACTCAAAGCTTTATTGCCCACTCTGTATTTCACAAGTACCTGGTGGAAGTAAGTAGAATGAGGTCCATCATTTAACAAAGTGAGGTGAATTACGAGGGAAGGTTGATTTGCATAGAGTCAGGATGTCACTGATCCCTTCTTCAAACGCTAGTATTAAAGCCTGAAGAAGGGATCTGCGACATCCTGAAGGCTTGCTCCTTTAATGACTTCAGTTACCCAATAAAAGGTATCACTTGAATTTTAAACTTTGTATTCATTGATGGCTAACACGGTACAACACTCTACTTTTCCCAGCTCAGTTAGAAAGAGATGATGGAAATCAGCATATTATTTATCTTGCCTGCTACTATCTTTAGCAGAATTATATATTATATATTGCCGTTTCCACAGAGGGAGAGAGGTATAGATGCCAGTTCATCTATCCCTCTCTTCATTGCCTCTCTGAGGCTCTGAGCTCTGCTGGCATAAGCAATTATACAGTACAGATGGGAAAGCCAGACACCGGCCGGCATCTCTCAACTGACAGCTCCTCAAGCTTCCTGGCTAATCTCCGTGCCAGGAGAGCTAATGGCGTTGTGCATTCGGAGCATAAGACGCAGGAACTTTTTGCCCCCAATTTTGGGGGTGAAAAAGTGCGTCTTATGGTCCGAAAAATACGGTATGTCTCCTCACTGTGACGTTTTATAAAGGGCTTTATATTTATACAGTTGATTGTGAAGCTATGAAAAGTCTCTACAGCACTAAGTTCTGACAACAACATAACTCTGAAATCCTGACACCATCACATTTATTTTCTTTAGGAAAGCTGCAATTTTGATGATGCTAAGCATCAGCTTCGGGCCTGAGTCATTTATATATATTTATATACTCCATTCCATTGAGGCTTTCTGCTACTGCCAGCTATTTTATTATAACATCCACAGTGATGGAGAGGTACATCACATTCCAGACACATGCTATATAAATATGTTCATTTCGGGTATACGGCAGTTTAATTAAAGTTGGCTGTGAGCTATATTTGTTGATCGGGAGCAGCATCAGCACTACTGTGTTTTCATGTTTTTCTAAAGCAGATATTTTAAAGTATTCCAGTTGATTTATCATCTTGTGAATGTAAAGTGCTAATCAGTCTATAGATTCCTAAAGGATATACAAAAATATGGAATGTATA